>JAVJGG010000001.1:32142546-32165297 GCA_035590195.1 Aviceda cuculoides
CTGTTCTATTAAACTGTTCTTATCTCAACCCACGAGTTTTACTTCTTTTCCTGATTTCCTCCCCCATCCCACTGGGTAGGGGGGGAGTGAGTGAGCGGCTGCGTGGTGCTTAGTCGCTGGCTGGGGTTAAACCACGACAACCTTCAAGTGAATGGAGTAGAGGTCTAGATATTTCATAGGCTAATACATGTTTAGATTAACCTGTGGACCTTCTTCCCATGGCTCACATTTTAGGAAATGACTTTGCCCTGAACAAGGACAAACAGTATTGACCCCACACTAGCTACCTCAATTACACACTTAACTAGTGTTTTTGGGGGGGGAGAATAAGAGTAATCAGTTTACATTTGCTTAGTCTGATCATTCTTCTAAGCATATGGATGGATATATGGTCTACATGATATCCCTGACATTCACCTATCTCTGATGTGCAAGTATACAGCAATATCTGTCATGTTAGGCACATTTTTGTCTTGTGTGAATGGTGGGGTTTTTTGATCTTGTTTCTGTATTAATAAAACAAATGGCCAATAACTCCTTTGTCAGGTACTGGCTTGCAAGGTTCAGTTTGTTTTCATGTAGATACTACATGTTCAAAACCCCTTTTAAAGGCATCTGTGAACCATTGTGTAATTTATTGCACCTAATTAACACAAGCAAATACTTTTACAAGTAATTAAATGAGTTTAAAAATGTTGCATGACTCACCCGTCTGTTTGAAGTAACAGCTAAATTGCAGTATAATACAAATTAAAATGTATACTTCCATAACCTGTATTTCTAAGTATATGCCAGCACTTGCATTGTGTGCATGTATGTTCCTCTATTTAAAAATGTAATTTTAATTATATGCTGTATATATTCTTTATTCTAGCCCATTAGTTTTATACCCATGTGTAGAAATGCTGAATCCAAGCAACAAGGCAGTAAATAATGCTAGCTTTTAATGACCAATTAAAGCAGCCTATCATCAACCTTGGTGTCAGCTGAGTTTGCAGTTCAATGTACTGATATGCTGTAATTTGTTAGAATAAAATGGTACTCAGGAAGTACCAAGTCAGCCTCGTCAGTACAGGATACCGCTCCTCAGAGGCAGCAATACTTCATTTCTTAAACCATCCTGCAACCGAAACTTGGTAAAACTGGCAGCTAAAGGATTGGTTCCAAAGTGATGGCAAACATAATACAAAGCTTCAGTGCGCCTCGATGACTTCATCCTGAATGATCTGAACCTTTCTGTGGCCTTTGTGAGGGGAAATGGTGTTCTATATAAAGAAAGTTCATTAACTAGATACTTTTAAAAATAGCATGGGTATCTCGACACCTGCCATGTCTATAGCTACTCTAGCTCTGTAGACTTGCTGTTTGTTCCAGATGCTAGCACAAGTTAATTTTCTGCTTTAAATGTGATAATATAAGACAAGCTGTCCTGTCTGGTGAAACTAATCCAATAACGCAGTCGTTGATACCTCAAAAACAGGGACAGAGGAAAGTACTGCTGTGCTCAGCCTTCATGCAAATACTCTTGTAATAGATTCAGTGCCAGATGTCTGACTATTAGAAAGATAGGAGGATAGTGGAGGCAACATAGGGAGCAGAAGCAGATAAAAAGATTAAAACATTGAAATTATGGAATAAGGTATACTTGATTAAATGGAAGTTAAAATTAAATGTGAAAAAATGCTGGTTTGAATTCTGATGAACTATTCAAGGTTATGTGAGGGAAGGTAAAAGGAACAAGGAGGAAACATACAAAGGAAGTGTGTGATACCAAGATGTGCTAGTCATATTTTTGTCTTGTGTGAATTGTGCAATGATCTCTGCAGGCAGGGACAAGATGAAAGATGATGGACCTTTTTTTTCCATATACCTAAAACTAGACTAGGCAATACAAAGGAAAAGGTTCTTGAAGGAACTACTTCAAGGGCTACTTGTCCTCTGAAACTCACTGAATTCACTTTACCAGGTATTGGACAGTGTAGGACTGTAAACCCTTCAGGTAGGGACCATCTCTTCATAAAACCCTGTGTTCTTGTTTTTGTGGCTGGTTTTGAATGGGTGTGTTAGATAGGAGGATGCTGATCTATGTAAAAGCACGTTAGGAAAATGGAAGGAGTGATGGAAACAACAGGGAAGTGTACCAGATTGAAGTAGATTAAAAGGGCAGAAAAATGGAGCGAGGCTAAAGAGATTTTTACAAATCAAGCAAGAAGCTGAAGTGGAGAAAAGAGAAGGAGAAGGTAAGTTGGGACTGGCAAACCATGTGCAAGTCTCAGTTTTGTAAGAAGCTAATAATGGAGAGAAGTGAACAGTCCTGCAGGAAGAAAGAATAGTAGGCAAGCAGGCAGGTGACAGCTTTCCAGGGCTTGCTGGCAGAAGGAGGAGAGATAGGGAAGAGGAATGTGTTGAGGGCTAAACCACAGCTGAAGGACCTGCTGATGGCTGGAGTCTACTCTGTGAGATGGGGCAGCTGTGGTGATGGCAAGGGCATGAGAACGTGGAGGGGGAGCTCTTTGGGTGCTGGACCTACACTAAATGAAGAGCTATCTGAGCCCAGGGAAAAGGCAGGAGGTTCAGAGTTGCTTAAAGGTAAGAGACTCGAGCCAAAAGGGGTCCTCACCAAAACCTTTTGAGCGTAGTGACTGGTCTGATGAATGGAGGAGAGGACTTGCCGTGACTGCAAAAATAAAAGCTGTGTAGGGAATGGAAAAGGAGCGATTGCAAGAAGTAGGTATGGCCCTGTGGGGCTGTTGCTCTTGCCAGTGGCATGTATTTGTTAGCACTGCCAAACAGACTTTTTATGAGCAGAATGTAACACGTTTGTGAACTGGCAGAGAGCCAGGTGATAGATAGCTCAGTATGGAACCGTCTCCTATCAAGAGTTAGCGTTATATGCCTGCTTTCATTGCACAGGTTACAAACCTGCAGGTCTCACGTTCTACTTTTTCTTCATAAGAAGTAGGCTTAATGGGAAATTGGAGAGATTGCTACTTGCTTTGTCTTCCTGCTTGCATTTGAGAAGAGTTGCAGTTTCTGATGAGTGAAGTACTGCCTGGAATACAGTGTTCTTCCCCAGAAACTTTGATGATATCACCCTTGATTTCACTGTGAGTAGGAGTAAGACCCAAGCTGGACACAGAGAATGAAATTCAGCCCTTTGTAAACAGGCATAAATCCCATTGAAACCGATGGGGCTTGTGACTTGAATCAAATCTGACTTGCCTCACACAGCTCAATCCAAATGCAGTCTGCGGTACAGCAGATAATGGAGACCAGTGTTTTACTTCATTGCCCTTGAATATGTATGAGGATAAGATCTGATGGATAATGGATAACTGTTGAAACTTCTTGCAGTAGAAGATTCTTTTTGAGGAGGGATTTTAACGAAGTTGAATAAATAATAAAAAATTTTAGAATGTTTCAAAATGTTTTATCCCTTTCTGCTCTTGCTACACTTCAGCACTACTTTTCATTTAAGATGTTCCCATAAATGTCTCATGCTGAGCAAGAATTGATGCGTGATCTGAGCATGATGCACTTGGAGCCCAATGGCTGCTGTAGCAAGATGGATGAGTCCAGGCACTGGTTGTGGCTTATCTCACTTACGTGGCTGCTATCTTTATTGCCAAAAGAGCGTGGATGTCGTGCTACATAATTTTGTACTCTGGGCCTGGTAGCACTTCCCTAATGATACTGTAGGGAGCTCTCTGCTTCCCCCTTGCTTTTACTGCTATACGGAGTTGTTTGAGAGGTCTGCTTTCTCTTTGAGGAAAGAGGTCATGCTAGAAAATAGGCTAGAGGAAGGATCTCCTAAAGGAAAAAGGGATGTAGGGATTGGAATTATTCTTGATAGTCTTGACTTAGCTGCAGATATAGTAGGTGTTACCCCGCACACCTCAAGTTTGCGATATTTGCTTCCCCCAAATAAAAGTTGTCTGCATTACAAAACCACTGCACGTAATTCTACACAGATTGATATGTAAGACTGCCTTTGCAGAATAAATGCTCAAAGATAAATCTTGCATGACGAATAAATCGCCTCTTGCTCTCCTTAGCTCTTTGAGGTGAGGCAGCAGAGATGTAATGTAGAGTCAGGTAACATGCAGACCTAGCAGAAAAATGGATCTTTTTTCCTGCGTTAGGCATGTCATTAGAGGAGATACTTGAGACAACTTTATTACAGGTGCAGTTGAATCAATAAGGCATATTCTTTTTTTTTTCTTCACAGATGACTCCTTCCATTTCATAAGTTCCTATTTTTAACAAGAGAAAAGTAAGCAGATATTATTCAGTACAATATTTCGTGTAACATGGATCCCCTTTTCTGGCATGTTGCTGTTTGAATAGGCCTTCTTCAGCAGTTTTAAGAAGGTTTTTTTACATATTATTTTCACTTAGGGCAGTGCAAATTTCTTTGAAAATCTATGACAATCAATTAAGTAAATGAGAAAATAGAATGCTTGTAATTAAGATAATCAAGCTACATGAAATCCACCCTACTAGTGCTAATATCTATGTATCTCCAAGCTGTATATTAATTAAACACCATGTAAGTGTTGCAATTAGACTCAGGCTGCTATGGTGAAAACAAGAGAAAAATGAAAATTATTGGAGAGGTTTTTACTGTATGTGAAACTCTTAATTGTTTTAAAGCACCTTGTTATGATTTGTAAGGTTCCTGCATTGCTGCAGATGCTCCTGGGATTCCTGAGGACTCTGTAGTCCTCAGCTGCTTCTGAAATAGGCAACACAAAGAAAATACACTTTGGTTTGCAAAAGCTATGGTTCTTCTCAGGAGTGTGTGGTTTTTTCCCCCTGAATTTCATGGAATGAGTTTGGGTTACTGCACTCTGAAACCAGTAGTCAAAGAGGTTAGATGTTTCATTCTACATAGGAAACTGCAAAGGGGAGAATGGAGAGAGAGGAATTATTCTGGCTAGTTCTTACAATAAAAGGGGCTTTGTCCTGCTTTTATGTTCTTTTGTTTTGTGGGGGTTTTTTTGATGTGAAGACCCTAAAGTCACCAAGGCCTTCCTACCGGACAAAACACCATCTTAATATATTTGTATTGGGAGACAAACACTACATGAGACTAACTGGATAATCTGGATGTATCCAGATTGTGCTGCTTCCTTTATTTCCTGGTGCTTTTTGGTAAGCTTGGAGAAGTGAAAGCTCTGTCAGAGTCAGCATGTGGCTCTAAGAGGCCAGGAGACGACCTCTTCCCTCTATATGGGTACCCTCCCAGTGGTCACACAGCAACTTCAGGGTGACTTTATTGTGGTTTTATGAGATGTGGGTTTGGGGACATTAGTGCTTTCTCTTTTTTTTCCTATGTGTGGCTTTTGATGGCTGCAACCATACTCATCAAGGTACCATGGAGGTAGCAGAAGAATCATGTTGCAGGCCAAGGGCCTCAAAGAGCTTCACAACCTTAGAACTGCCAAACTTCGGTCTTGTTAGCTGGGGATGCCAAAGAAGCTGAATAGGGCAAAGCAGCTGATGAACCCATCTGCCAATTTGCCAGATATTGCCATGGCTGTTTTAAGATTAAGTCTTTGGTGTCAAATGTAATGGTACACCTGATCAGCGTGGACAGCAGCTTGATGAAGTTGTTGCACAAATAATGAATAAAAGTAATATTTTTGTTGTGTTTATTTTTTCCAATTATTTTTTAAAAAATATTCTTTTACAGCACAATGTTCTTCTTTATGAGAAATGGGCTTATTCACTAGTAATGTGTTTTCAGATAATACCATTTACATTTCTAGAAAGAAGTGAAGAAGAAAACTTACAGGACACCTTCAATTTTTCATATGATCTTGTTCTTAATTTTTTTTATTATTTGACATTGATACAAAAAAATAGTATCTTGATTAGCAGCTTTGCTGGCAATCCCACAAAACTGTAAATAATACTTTAATCTAAAAGAATGCACTCCTACAGACACTATAGATAAAACAATATATACAATTTAGACAAATAAATACATAAGTACAGCCAGTCATATATAATGATACACGTAAAGTTCGGTTACTGTTGACAAGTTTTTCTAGTTAATTACACTCTTCATTTACAAATTGCCATTGCCATCTACATTATAAAGACAAAAAAAAAAAATTCCAATAAAGAGTCAAAATTTATACTTAATGTTATTATTAGGAAAGATGGAAAATGAACCTCGAGACTTCTGTTTAAATACTCTCACAGTTTTAGCAAAAAAAAAATACTTTTGCGAAAAACTCCTCCTAAAGAGAGGCATTTCCCTCCTAGCTTCTTCCTTCAATGTGCTGTGTTCACGGACGTATTGGAATCAAAATGTGATTATAGTCACACTTTTGAAGCGACTAGAAGCCAGCACGTCTTAACCAAGTTGTCATTTGTCCCATGCCCAGTGAAACAAAATGACCTGTGAGTAACATAAATATTTCTTTTGATTAAAGGAAGCTTAATGCAAACACTTTTTTGTTAACAGTACCCCATGTGGCAGAAACACTACTGAGTGGAAGGGGCAGTAAGCTGTCCCTATGAGTAGACATATTGCTCCCTTTCTATCTCTAGGGTGCAATACGGCAATTACGGAGCAAAGAGAAAATAATAAATCTGTGACGTAGGTGTAACAAGCTAGTGAAGTCTAGTATCAGAAAATTAATAGAAGTAGAAAACTAGGCTTTTGTTGTTTTCTTTTAAATTTGCTTGACAATAAAAGAAAAAAAAATCTTGTACATTCAAAAGTTAGGGCACACATGCTTAAGGCTCTTGAAACACTGGACAAATATAATGCCTAACTCAGCTCCATGCATAACAGAATACTACAGAGCAAGCAGACTACACATATGTACAGCTGAATACAGAAGAAAATGCCTTAGAAATATGTACATCAGTTTCAAGATGAACATTTACATTTCTGTTGAAGATCTATCTCTTCATAAATGGCAGGAAATATATGTTTTTCAGATACTATTTTCAAGGTGTACCTTCCAATCATTAATGCAGTCTACTTGTACTAGGAGGAATTCAAGGCTGCCATGCTACTTAAGCCCTGAGGTATCTGGATTGGGAGCCCTGCTGTCCTCTTGGTTACTAACCAAAGTCCACAGAAGCATCAGCAGGAGAAGTAAGGCCACCAAATCCATTCGGCTGTGGATTCAGAAACCCCAAATTACTGCACAGTGTAGAGGGATAGTAGATGTGATTGCAGCCTGTGTGTTGAAATTACTACAAAGTGTGTTCCCAGTAGGATGGCATCTATGCTGTCTGATTTACCTGAGGGCTGGGGATGAACTTTACCCTTGTTTCCCTTCCTAAACAAGCATATTCTGGGGCTTGGGTAAGGAAAGCTGAACTTAACCCAGTTGGGGGGTGTGTGTTTTATATTCATCTATGCAATTAGTTGGACCTTGTTTAGCTAGAGTTCTGAGTTTGGTAGGAAGCAAAAGCAACTTTAAGAAGGACTAGGTCAACTAGGGAAGGATAAATCTTAATTATGCTGCAAGACATTCTGTATTTTTATATAAAATTACTGTTTTTCACTTATGAAGGGTGTACAAGCTGCTGTTGATTAGCAGTAACTCCTGGGCTCTCTGTTGTGTAGCTTCACCTTTAGATCTGAAGTAGATTTGTTTCTGACAACTACTGCTTGTGGCTTGAAGGCCAGGTACGCTTTACCTTACAAGTAGTTCTTTTCGAAACAGTAGTGCTGCATCTGTGAATAAGACTAACAACTTGTCATGAAAGTACAAACCTTTTGGGGTAGCATCTTCATTTCTCTGTTAGCATCTTCTTTACTTTATGTAAAGTGCTGTGTACACCTATGGCAAAATCAGGTCAGAGTTTTCCTTTAAATTCTTATTCAGTAAATTTCTGACAACTTTAGACAACCTGAATAACAGACTTAACAGTTTTTCATATGTTACATGTAACACTGACTGAAATGAATGAGACTTTTGTGTGTGCTGTGGATGGTGCGAGTAATCTACAGCCAATAATATATTTGGTGAGTTTTGTATCTTTGTAGCTTGTCTATGAATTCTTCATTCCAAGTTATTTGCTGAGCAATGCCATATTTTAGTGCTTTTTTAGAAGGTGGTGCTGAATAGAGATGGCTTGAATTTATCGAAGAATTTTCCAGGAAATAATTCTCACGATATTTCATTAACATTCATATTCAAAACACATTATGAAACTTGAATAAAATGCTGTGTATTTGATTTATGTCATGCTCAGGGGATCTCTTGAGTGGGACCTTAATGAGTGTTGGCTCTGTGATGAGTAACCTGGGAGCCGCAGATCTGTAACAAAGACTAGAATTTGTTTTTCAGTAATAGGTGATTCTTAAAAGCCCTCTATTTTGCTGTGAAAGTTGTACGTAACTGTTATGTACTCTGTTGCCCAATCAACAGAATATTGATTGCATTCTTTTATTGGACAAAATTCTACTTTTCTACACCATTAAAAATCTGCTAGACTCTCATTCATATATGTACTGTAACAAAAGCTAGAGCTTACCCTTAAAAAGCTGCTTCTGTGTTACTTTTTTGTAGGTAAATAATGCAGTGATTGATGTTGAAGAAATATACTGCTTATTGACACTTTTATTATTCAATATAATTATATATTGCTATGCAAGATGCTTAATGGAGAGATCCACCAATACTAATAAGAAACATTGCACTTGCTTTGAAATTAAAAGATATTAATACTTTTCTCATGTATTTTTAAGACAGTTTTTCATACATCTTCCCTGTCTTATTTCACCTACACATTCTACTTAATTTTAAAATTGTGTTACATCTTTTAGGGGCTACTTTAGGCAGTGGCAAGAAATGGGGTATCTTCTGAAATAATTTAAAGTAATACCATTTGGTGAATAAAAATATACTTCAGTGTGTGGGTTTGTTTCCTAAGGCCTGTGAGACTTTGGTGTTCTTACCTGTCTAAATTCTGATATTATACCATCAGTAAGCTGTTTGGGAATAACATACATTGTACTATAAAATATACATGTCCAGATAGGTGTAAGGTCAGTGCAAATGTATATCGCTCCATTTATTAACAAAGCTCTAAATAGAGATGGTTATAGGGTGTCAAAAAAGCAATAAAAGTATGTTTGTAATTCTTCATTCTTAGGGCCCGAGTCTTATCTCAGAGGCTGGGGAATGAACTGTTAAGCAGCTCATAATAGTTTATTACTGTCCTTTCACATACAGATGCAGGAGCTGTTATGTGTGATAGAGGATAATATACAAAATCTGAGATTTGACTCTAGATCCTTTCGGTCAGTGTAATGTCCTTACGAAAAGAGCCTGAAGTCTGTAAACCAGTAGTCAAAATGAGAATGAAAAATCAGTCATTAAAAATCCTTTCACAGTTAATATCCCACAGTTTAACCTGTAAATCAGCAGATCGCTTTGTCAAAAAATAACCAGACTAAACCAAAATTAATAAAAAAGGTATTTACATCCATAAAAATCTTAACATCTAAGATGTTTTTTGCTGGACATGTCATTCCAAATTCTGTGCATTTCTTCTGGTGTTATCTGGTGCACTGTGATGACCCTGCGGTACCTGCACAAGCTGTAGGCCATTTTCCAGTGATTGAAGCCACTGTTTTGGAAGGGGTGAATGCCAAGCTTCCGAAGACAGAGTCCAACATACACGTCTTCAAGATGAAGAAGTCTGGTATGAAGGGAGGTTTTGTAAATCAGTTCTGCTACGTCAGCTGAAAAAATGTAGCCAGTGCCTGAACAGAAGGGTGGGTAATTGCTGTCAGGATACAAATCTCTTGGCATGTACCACTTACTGCGAACATCTCTTATTGGTCCTCCATTTATAACGTAACCAGTGAAGTACCTTCTCCTTGGCTTGGTGTTAGGTTTGAGCAGCTTATAAATAAGATTATCCATATTTACAAAAATATCACTGTCTGTCTTCATAACATACTTTGCTTTTGAACAAAACATTGCTACCCACCTCATCCCCATCAACGTTTTCAGAGTAAGGTTATGATAAGAGTCGATAAAATCTTCCACAATAATGTCATGAAAAATTTGGCTTTCTTGCTCTACCATTTGATTTAACACAGGATCTGCATTTTTTCCGAGAAGAAATAGAGTGGTGATTTTAATTCCTTTAAAGTTGTTTTCGTCTCCCCACGTTTCTCGAATGGCTTGCCTTGCATCAAACTCTTTGTGAGTTGTGCTGATAAGAATGACCAAAAAAGGGACACTCTTCTCACATTTGTTGGGTTCATTGATAAGAAACTCAAAGGAATGTGGATTTATAGGTCGAGTTCTTATGTTGCCAAAGGAAACATTTTTTCTGGCTATGGATATGCTACTGAGCTGTCTGTGGCCAGTGTAGGAAGAAGTAGGACGAGTTATACTTAAGTACCAAAGAGCGCTTGCCCAACAAACTACTGTCAAAATGTATAAGCATGAGACCTTTGAAGCCATTGTTCGTTTAGCTCTTCTATTCCATGTGATGAATAAATAGTCTTCGTACCATGAGCGCACCTATGTCCCAAAGAGGCAGCATATTATTAATGAAACGTGAAAGTTCGATATATAAAAGTAACTCTGTAATCATTCATGGATCTCACATAGGAGCTATTAACCCTGATGATACTCAGCTTTTCTTCTTTTACTAGCAGTGGCTTCCATTTCTTGGAATTTTCTGTTATTTCTGAAAAATATGAAGAAAAATTTTCCATTGCTCAATCATAAAAGCCTAGAGCAATAAAAACAAGCTTAATTTTGATTGGCCATTAATAAGCTAAGTGTCTTAATGTGTTTCTCGGATATCCTTTTTTTCCTCATGAGATACCACAATGCAAGATAGCGTACTAGAATATCACAGTATAACTGAAGTAATGCTTTTATGATTGATAATTTCTCATAGATGATAATATATAAAAAAAGTTAAGCATGCATAGCGTGTTGGCTACTTAGGTAATTTTAAAGGTATACGAAAATAATCTTCTCGTTTCTAGCATTTTTGCTTCCTAGCATTTTTTTTTTCCTGGACAATCTTTCAAAATATGCCATGGAACATTTTAAAATTATTTAAAGAATGAAAAATAATTTACTTTATCTTAGGATGAATAGCATTGGTGGCAGCTATGTACACCAATACCTACAAATCTCATTTGGTCTAAATATTGCTAATATCTGTCCTACTACCGAGAGTGTACTTTGGTGGAAATCGGACAGAATGGCGCTGATTGGTAAAGGTACAGGAGAGAGAGATATGTATGCTGTCTTACCCATGTAAAGATCAGCGCCTGAGTAGACTCCATAAAAGTCTAGAAATAAATTAACACAGTTCAGTTATTTTTGCTGGCTTCCTTCTATTCTCCCCCCAGCCAGTATTTACTTTTCATGAGCAAACATAATTTGTACACTATGTAAGATAAATCACAATGGCAGCCTATTACCGGTGTCACTTTGCTGGCCAGCGTGCAGGGCACTTGCCTACCCGGCTGGGGTTCCTGCAGCGGCAGCCCTTCCCTGCTCTTGTGCCAGTCCTGCCTCCGGCACTGGGGGGCTTTGAGGCTTCCCTCCATCCAGGAACGTGCCAGCCCTGAAGCTTCCCTTGCTTTTAGCACATTTCCTGGGAATGAGTTCTGTTTATCATCGTTTCGTGGAAATGAGACAAGCTGCATCAAGCCTGCCGGATCAGTGCTGACTTCTCCAAGGCACACCAGTAGCTGGAGAGTGCCCGTAGGCTCCGCGTTCCTGGGTTTTGTCATTGCATTGCTTCAGAGCTAAAGGATAGCAGAAGCATGCAACAAATGAGCTTTACACAAGAGTTCTTGAAATAGTTAATATTTACTTTGAGTAGAAAAAACCATATATGGATTCAGATAAAAAGAGAGAAGCCCTGTCTTAGAAATGTCCTTTCTGTTTCCACACTGCTTAACATGTTGCTTGGATTACATCAAAATGCTTTTTAAGGAGCCCATGCCCGCCCTGCGTTGGATGTGTACGGTCTCTTTTCCCTTTCTCTGAAGGCAGATGAGAGTGTGGCCCTGGAGGTGTTCCCGTGGCAGGGTCTCCTGCTAGATGATCTATTGCTTAGAGTTTGTGTAGACACAGTCCTCCTGTAGGCAGGCGATCAGAGTTAAAGGACTGTTATCCTTAGTCACTATTTCACACTGAGCTGTAAAAACAGCAGAAAAACAATCTGAACGTTTGCTAAACATGTACAGACCATAATCTCCTTGTACATTCTTATAGGTAGTGCTGTCCTGCTAGTCTTCCTTATGTGCACTTTTAGTTATTTAATGACCAGAACCCACACACCCCTCTCCTCTTCCATGAAACAGGAGAATGTGAATTTGTGACCTGTTTCAGAGCATCATCAGTTTCAATTGATTTTGCCCTATAGCCGGGGCAATTTGATGAGGTAGAGGTTGACTCTGATCTCCTTCGCTACTTATCACAAGACTTGGGGTTTGTGATCTTTTCCCACTAAGCAGTAGCAGTAAATGCTTGGGAGCATTATATTTAAGTGAGGCCTTTAATTGCCCCATAAGGCTGCAGAACAAAATGATCTTGGCGTGCTCACGTACATCCTTGTAAATAAATACATTTGCGAAAGATATATACACAAATGTTACTGTAATGTCTGAAGAGGGCATCTGGCCTGCTGTAACAACCCACTGGGGTCACTGGGACACAGTGCCTTCTGAGAAAGGCAAAACACATCCATGATCTGGTAGGTTGGTTTTCTTTCTGGCTTTGTTGTGAATCTCTAATAACCGCCCCCACTGGAAATCCCAGCGGGGAAAAACACCAGGCGTGAAAGGCCATAATGTAATGAAAACATAAGAGCATAAAGTCTAGAAGACTGTGTTAATAAAGAAATACAGCAGTCATGGATCGGAGATGTAGAGTAAGAGCTATGTATGTCGGTGTATTTAATAGACTCCAGCATTAAGGTCTCACAAATACATCTAATATTCTGCGTAAGATGAATTATTTCTAGGAAACTATATATTGCATTCTCTAAACGTGTATATTCTTCTACATCTTTTGTTTAATAAAGGCAGGTGCATTAGTTCCCATGAATACTGTGCAGACATCTGAGGGAAAGGAAAATTGTAACCAGTGCTTCTTACAAACTGCAAAATTACATGAAATAGCTTTTCAGTCCAGCAATGTCATGGCTGTGACATCCAATCTTGTGTGCTCTGAAAGGATTAGAAGCAACGAAAGCCTTACATCATTTTGAAGAAAGATTCTAAGCTATTGTAGGGATTTTTTTGCTCAGTTATGAAATCTACAGATAACTGCCCAGGATGAATATTTCTTATATTGGCTCTTGGACTGCTGTCCCTTGAAATAAGTTTATCTTTTTCCTGTTGTGTTTTTTTAGTTTGTTTGTTTTGCCTTTTTTTAAAAGAAAAATAGAGTTTAAATGGTGTTCTTTGGTTTGGATTGTCTTACACCATCCCTGTGGTAATTTTTTGGCAAAGTGCAGGGCAAGTGGTTAAGAGTGAACTGTCTGTAGTTTTCCTGACGAATGAAATTTTAGATTTAATTGTTTTTTAGGAAGATTGAGGGGAAAAACAAAAAGAGAGCTTCCTGCTTTCCTGTGATGGGGGTCTCTGCTATTCCTAGTCTGCTGTGAGATGAAGATGTGAAGATTAAAGTTCACGTTCCTGTTTTACCTGAGCTTTTTGCTATATATGGGGAACAGATTTGAAATAAAATAGCTCAAACAAAATTGGCAAATAGTGCAAATACAAAACAAAATTTGCTGAGGAGTCTTGGTCTGCTATTTTAGCTGATGATACTGTCACTTTCAGGACTGATGTCTCATTCTTTGTAGGATCGCAGGAGGGGTTAGATAAGTAGCTATGTCGTGTATTTTTGTGGCCATAGGGCAAATGCTCCTACAAATTATTTCTTGTAACATTGTTCCTGCACAGTAATTCCAATAATGTTTAGCTTGCACAAGCAAGAAAATACATAGCTTTATTAGGCAGGGAAACATGAACTAAGCAGTGAAATACATATTTTGTGATGATTTAGCAGTCAGGTATTTCAGAGGTTGCCAAATTCTGTTATAAAAGATGATGCTAATTCATCAAGGACCTAAACAAGTGCCTAGCTCAGGCTTTCCTAGAATTACTCCTGTGTTGAATCTGAAAATTATTCACAGTATCAAAGTCCGTGACAGCAAACCTTTTCCTTTTCATGTGTTGTGACCTGAAACTAAACTCTGTAGCCATGCAGTGTTATCAAAGATGTATATATCACTTGTAAGTGATATAAGACTTGTATATCAAAGATGTGAATTACAAGGAAGGAAATCAGAGTGTAAAATGAATATGCTCAAGTTATAGTGCGTTAAAACTTTTGTGTTAATTACTCATTTGAAAAAGAGGAGGAATGAAGTGTGTGAACTAAGGTCACTACTTTCGTCTAAAGAACAACTGAAAGCGCTTCAATGCCCACATGTTATTGTGCTTCCTTTAGCAGTTTGCCCAGAACTTCTTCGGAACATTTTTAACCTAGTCAATAATACATATATCAAAAGCTGCCTCAAATATTAAAATGTGTGGCAAAATCATTACTATATTGTGTTTCTAGTCCTGACACTGGATTCACTATATCGTCACTATAAGGATGACTTTTTTTTTTTTTTTTTTTTTTTTTTAGTTTTGCCCTGACGTTCTTTAATTTGGTGTTGAAATTTGAAGACCTTCTTAACAGTAGGATATGGGTTGTCACAGGGAGAGTGGAAAGCTTTTATCGGCTTTAGATTTTGTCTGTTGGGATAGGGTATGTCACATTGGGGGACATTGGCACAGGCAAAGGGAAGCGTCACCTCCTTTTCTTTGTTCTGTGGGGTGAAAGAAAGCTTTTTAGCAGGGCAGCAGCAACTTTAAGCACTCCGATCCTTGACTTTAAACATGTTTTAATTCAATCTGTCCCTGTCCCAACCTGGCTGTCGTACTGTAAGTAATCAAAGGCTTAAGCTTTGCTAGGGTAGAAGATTATAAAAAGCAAATGTTTAGCACCGTGTTTCCATGTTGTGACTCGAAGTTGTGCACTTAATTGTGCTATTCACAGCTCATGCTGTGCAAGCCAGAGAAACCACCCAGTCGGAGCACAGAAAGCAGTACTGTGTAACTTCTCTAAGTAATTGACCTGATGGAGACTGTATTTGCAGCAAACATTTTACAAACTGACTGCACATCAAGAATAATTCTCCAGATAATGAGCACATTTGAGAATCTTGCTAACTGTTCATGGGCAATTTTCAGGCAGACGTCAAATGAGTTCAGCAAATGTTACTCGCCAACTGCAATGTTT
Source organism: Aviceda cuculoides (assembly GCA_035590195.1). Classification (NCBI taxonomy): domain Eukaryota; kingdom Metazoa; phylum Chordata; class Aves; order Accipitriformes; family Accipitridae; genus Aviceda; species Aviceda cuculoides. The sequence continues at coordinate 32,157,870 of JAVJGG010000001.1, forward strand.
TGCTAATATTTTGGAGCGCTGCTGTCTCTGCTGAGAGGTTGTTGGTCTTTTTCTTTCAAGAAAGCCCATCCTATGTCAGTGCAGTTGCATTAATGTAACTAGATCATGGCGGATGCACAGGATAGAAACCACAGCTTCTGAAGCCTGGTGCATTGCCATGATTGTAATCCATACCATGTCGCTACCTACTGCTGAGGCATGACGAAGGTGCTGAGCGGAGGCAGTCGGGATGCTGAGCCCTGGGGGTGCCCCGAGTGAGAGGCTGAGGGAGGCCGCAGCTGCTCATCCCGACACCCAGGAGCCTGTTAGGCAGAGCACCACCAAATCAAATTAACACTCTGCATCTCTGCCAAAGTGTACCTTTGCCTTTCCCTGAAAAAAAGAGGGAATGCAGCTGCTCAATTATTTAGTAAATGTAGCAAACTCTTGTCATTTCCCCTGAAGAGAGATTTTTGTGAGAGTATTCTATGATCATGGCTTTCATCTGCATATAGGCCAAGACATTGAAATGTCTTCTTCATTTACGAAGTCCTTAAATTACCTAAGGAAAAGTCTGTGATTATTACCAAATCTTGTTGAGAAGATAATTATCCTGAACATTAAGAACACATCTGCAAAGAAATCTGGAGATGATGTTATGTTCCTGGCTGTATGTTTTCATAGTAATTTCTTGAGGAAATTCTGGACAAATGGCATAGGTGATTTAACAGGAGATTGCACGCTCCTCTCTGGCAACTTCATTTGAAGGTTTCTTAAATATTCCAAATGCTTTTGCTGTGCCTGGGTGTAATGGACCTGAAAACAAATCAGTGCTTCAAAGGAAGACTTTCCCCTCAAGAATATAAGTGGTAAGGGACTGTAACAAATGTAGGAGCCACAGTCTCGAGTTGAGGGGAGGAAAGTACAAGCGTTCATTTCAGGCCTGTGGTTTTTTTTTAGAAAAATCAGTTCTTCTGCTTTGGGGGGGTCCCAGCTGTCATATGTTAACAGAGGCTGGCTTCCCTTCTTTTCCTTCAAAAGCAACAAGAACAAATATTTTCTGAAAATCAGGCCATGTTTTAAGATATGCTGTTTGTTCATTGAGAGTCATTCCTTGTTCACAGAAATATTAATGATGGGCTTTACCCTAGGCAGTAACAGAATGTGAAAGCAAGTATTTGCACAAGTGATTCTTTCATACTAATAGTTCTCTTTTGATGAATGGTGATTTGCAGATGGTTTATGCTGTATTTTATCAGTGAATTGAAGAGTTGAACTCTGAAAATAAATTTGGGATTTATAAATTATTTTTCAATATTTACTACCTGCTCTTAATGTGAACAAAAGCTAAGAATGCCTGTGCATTAGGGAATTTTATGAAAAGCTTTTAAGTCTTACATAGGGAAAATGCAAGTTTTAGAATTTCTTGTAAATGTGCCCATGCTGGCAAAACTTCCCTAAGCTTTAAAGAGCTACTGTGGAGTCTTGTAAGAGTTAATAGTTAACTCTAAATGAAAGCAAATCTGCATATGAGTGACTTTTCTGTATTTTCCACTTTATATTTTTTCAATGAATGTACCTCTATAAAAAAGGATTTTCTGTTCTTTCTCAAGAAGTGCTGAGACAGCCTACATAAAACAATTACACTGTGTTTTCATTGCTTTTTTTCTCATGCTTAAGAATGAATTATGCACCTATTTTTTTGCAACAAAATAATTTGCAAGTTAAAAAGTAAACGGTTTCCACCGTGACTAAGCTGTGAAGTGCAATTTTCAATTGCAGAAGATCAAACAGTTGAGAGTAATATTTAGGAATATTTTGATCAACAAACGTCAGATTTACTATGGCTGAGGGGAGAGGGATAAATTACTGGTTAGGAAACGTGAGCTTGGCATGAAGGACCATTCCTTGGCTGGCAACATACAGAGGTGGGATCTCGGTGTTGGTTTTAGCAGCTTTTCTCTCTGGCTTGGTTTGTACATCAGGAGCTTTGTAGCTATAAATTCCCATCCAAGTTTTGCAGCTCAGGAAGTATTTTCTATGCAGAAAATAGTTCCCTGCTTTCTCTGAGCAGACTTGAGAGCTGCTAGGTTGGCCACGCACTGTTCAGTGTTTTTCATACACACAGAGCACTCCGCAGGGAGTCGGGTGAGGGCAATCAGCTTCAGAATGGCTGGGGAGAAGCTGCTTTCTCTGGTGGTGACTAGGAGCCTGGTCTGCACTAAATGTAGCTGCATGGGGCTTCTGTAGCTGCATTTTCTTCATGGTAAATCTGCCTTTGAATAAAACTGGCCTTGGAGAACCCGCTGTAATGGTGGTAGAAGACAAAGTGGTGACAGATCAAGATTCAAGCTTGTCCAAACTAGACACTGTGCCTGTCTGGGTTTGGGTATTTCATAAAAGCAGAACATGCACAGTTGGTTTGCTAACCAGAAAAAAAGTATGATTTAATGAAATCTGGTATTTGTAGGAAATGGAAATGTTTTTTTTCCTCCTATCTGGCATGTCTCAACATTACATTTTCAGTAGCCCATTTACTGTTTTGGTTGTTTTTTAAAAATCAACCTCTTGATCATAGTCATTGCATGTTTGTGACAACCTAGTCTTCTCCAGAGTGTCCAACAGTGGTATCACAGAGCTGACTCCATGTGGAAGGAGATGATAGGACAGACCAGACCCTGAGGACCATCTGCACAATGGATGGGTTTCTAAAGTTTTAGCAAACCAGCTCTGCTTGGTCAGATATTAAACTAGAATGGTTAATACCTAGATTTTACTCAACTCAAAATAATGTTAGAACTTGGGACATGCCAATCAGCAGTTCTGCCTTGCTATATTGCTGATTGCAAGTGATTTACCTGGAGCCAGTGCATGCTGCTGTTAATGGGATTTTGCTGCTGACTTTACTAGCAGGCGGTTTAGGTGTATAGCCTTTGCACTAACTAAAGGGGAGAGAAAAGAAATGAAGAACACAAAATGAAAGAGTGGAATAATTTTAAGTAGAAATATTTTTCTTTTCACTTTCTTTTCTTTTTCTTTTCTTTTTTTTTTTTTCTTTTAAAGTTGCGCAGGAGATGTCAAGTGTCAGATCTGTGCATTTGTTCCCATGAATGCTTTTCAGAAACAATTTTAAAAAACACTTTGTGACTTCATGTTGTGATAGGTCATTTGTGATTATATCAATCATGTCCTGTTACAGCAGCAACGTGTAAATTGCATCTCAGTATGGTTATAAACAGATGCAAATAACATATTTCACTTTGGGTTACCATAGCCACAACCATTATTTTCTTTAGCTATTGTGCTGCACTTTATTGTGAAATCTCACAGCAAGGTTCCTTAGCTCATGTCACCACTAAATTGGTTACAATATCTTGCATCTAATGAAAGTTTAGGACAAAAAAAAGAGGCTTTGAGTTCTTAACAACAACAACAACAAAAAAATCAAGGAGAAAACATTTAGAACTGCTTTAACAAAATCTTTATTACTCATAAAACAATTTTACATAATTTATTACCAGAGTCAAAATGTTAAATTACCTTCAAGTAATAGTGTTTGAAATCAAATATACTGCTGTTCTTGCCTTAACCTTTTTAAATGTCACTATTTCATTTCCTTTGTATTCACAGCGATGCCTGTGAAACGGTGGTCTGGATTATGACACCAAGAATAGATGACAGTGGCCTTGATTATATAGATGCCTACCTTAGCGGCACTGCCATTCTCAATCTTTGTCACAAAAAGGATGAGTAACAATTATGTGAAGACTGGAACACCTGAAATCACACTTACAATCTCTGTGGTGATGATAACTCATTGAACTGGATAATGAATCCACTTCCCATAATTTACATGCTATCAGGGGCATTGGAGGAAACGTACAAACAATTAAAACTTTTGGATTTACTGGGAAAAGTTCTAAAATAATTTTGAACCTGCCCATTAAGGTGTTGGTCATGATGCTTGGGGAACTTTGCTTTTAACCGCATCAAAACTGGGGGCACTTCAGGCTGGAAACATTGATTATTGCTATGTATAAATACATCTTTACAACCTTGGAGCACAGCTTTTATAGACAGTTACTGGAGGGATTCTTCCATATCTCAGGTGTATCTGTACGATACCTATATTTATTGTAGTTGTTATATTTCTTTTACCTGTGAATGACAGAGATATATTTTTTTAAAGGCTGAAAAATACCTAGAATCCACATTATTTTCTCATTTCTTCCACGGAATGAGGCTAGAAAATTTTGTAAACAGTTTAGGTGATCACATAATAGCATAGCTCCAAGATTTTGTGCTTAAGAAAAAAACATTAGATATTATCAGATGTCCAAGGAAATTGTTGGATGTTGTGACACTGTGGCTACATGGGCATTTTTTTTTTTCTTTTCCCTGGAAATAATCCCTACGTTGAAGAGGTCCCAGAGCCTCGCTCTGTCCATCCAGGAACAGGTTGCAGTTCATGTTTTTTCACGTTTGCATTACAGTAATTAATGTGAAGCTGCATTGTGAAGCATTTGTCACCGTGAGCTATTTATATGTCAAGCTTCAAGTTTCTAATTCCCTTTGTGACGTAGTTGTGACAAGTTTAATACAAGCTGTTGCTTTCAAAATTTCACCTGTCTCTCGCAGAACTGTAACATAAAAAAACCCCACCAAACAAATTACTTTTGTCTTCAACTTGGAAAATATGGCCCATACTTCAGCCAGGTGACTTATTCTCAAATATACAGAAAATGTGTCCTAGACATACACTTTTTTTTTTTTTTTTTTTTTTTTGGCAATTGGTTACTCATGATTGAGATTTCCCAGTTTGCAGGAACTTTTCTGGGCATGGTCTTCTGATAGCATCACCTTAAATCTGGCAGAGACAAATAACTGCAGGTCTAACACAGTGGAGTGGTGGCTGCCTGCAGCTGGCTGGGCCCCCTCCCCTCCAGCCGGTGGGTATTCCTGGGATGCTCCCCCAGCACCTCTCCAGCTGCAGCACTGAGCGCCTGCAGTGCCGGCCCAGCTTTCCAAACAAGTCACTTTGCAGATAAGGGGTAGTCCTCTTGGGAAAGTGGGATCTGCCTCCCCTTTGCACTGGAAGGAGCTGGAAAGGCATTTTATTGGCTTGGCCATTAGCCTTAAATAGATGGGGCTGGTGTACCCACCAGCTGGTGTACATGCTCACAGGCCCACTGACCTCAGGGCAGCTTAGTCCAGCTGAGGACCAGCATTTCTGGCTGTTAGCTATTTATGATTGCCTTTGCAACGAAGACTGGAAACATGTTTCTTTTCACTTTATCCTAACTAAATGGTAGATGGGGTTTTGCTCGAACTTAAGTGAAAACCTACTTTTACTGGGGATTGAACAAGAAACATTTCAGCTGCAGAAGAGGGCATTTTTTGCAAAGCTGTTAACATTTGAGAGCAAGGTAGTGTCAGGCTCTTTCAAATAGCACATATGGAGCATTTCACAGACATGACCCCAGACAATTTGTCAGCATTTAGTTTTCTGAAGCTTGCGGTTGAAAGGACCGTTGCACTTACGCATTCATAGAACACACACTCAACACAAGAGGCTGTGTCTCTCGTGGCAAGGATTTAAAAATGGGCTCAGAATAACTGGAGTTTTCTGGATGAATCCAATAAAGGAGTGCATGCTGTAGTATATTGGTAAATATATATCCTCGTGAATCCACAGGAGTAAATTGTCCTCGTTCTTCTACAATCTTTCAAAAGTGCAACAAATTGTGCCCTCAGCTGGAACGCAAATTTCAAAAATACAGTTTGGGATCATAAATAGTTGCTGCCTCCTTAGCTAAACTGTAAATCCATTCTGGCTTATCAGCTATGCTGGCTTAGTCCACCCTCTTTCCCAAAAGAATGTTTCTTTATTTTTCCACTTTATTCCCTTTACAAAAATTGTGAACATTGTCTATTAGTCTCAGTGAAAGAAACCTGGGTGTCTCTGGAGGAAGCAGTCACTTAACAGCTTTTCCATTTGTGCTCAGATTAAGGTTTAATTTGAGCCCTATGAGAGTTGTGGTAGGCAAAAACTGAGGAAGTTTTCTCCCAAAATGGTTATCGATGAACAATTCGTGAGAATTTCTTAGTTAATAACTCTTATCTCCCAGGTGGGCAGAATATGGCTGATAATCTTGGGTATCTAATAAAGCTGCAGAAAGAACTGCATTCTGGTAAAGAGTAAATCTGAATTCGTGTTTCAACTCACTTTTATCACTTATGTCATTAGAGATGTCCTTCATGTGTACTTTTAAAGTTTTCACTAGGGAGCATAAATTTCAAATCCCGAAGAACTGTGTGAGTAGTCAGGAATACTGACTCTAATTTCTCACATATTTTGTCTGTGAGCCTTCCTAATTAGGGATATTTGCAGTGACTGGTAAGTAGGAAAATAGCTAGGCAAACTTTTTCCTAGTGTGCGCGAATGTGTGTTTGACATTCTTTCCCTAAACATAACAGGGCCCATTTCTGTGGACTCATTATGCTGCCAGCACATTTTGCTTTCTCTTTTTCCTATTGTGACTAGGGAAGCGTAACCATTGCAATTGCAACTTCTCAGAATAATTGGAAACTCTCCAGCTGGCTTCTCCACCTGTAATTGTGTTGTCCCTAGTGGGCTGATGTAGGTGTAAATGTAGACTCATTGTCCATACTGAAGGATTTCTCAAAACATAGGTGCAAAGTAGTGTTATGTAAAGGATGGCCTCAAGCATATTCAGAGTTGAAAAGCAATGAAAGCAGTCTTTCTGCTGGTCCCAGCCTGACTTTTACTGAGACTCTACTGTGGCATGGGTAAAGCATGCGATTACAGCACTGCTCCAGAAAAGATTATGCAGCAACTTGTACACAGTGTTGCTCAGTACTTTCTGTTGCTCTGCTTTGGTGCGTTGTGCCATTAGCCATCTTCGGTGTCAGTGATGCTGTCTGCCTTGATTCTGATGCAGCTCCACAGACAAAATTCTCTTTTTACCACCCACTTTTCTTTGGGATGTGTTGGCTTCTGCTTGGGTAGGAATATAATGCAATACTGATAGAAATCAACTTTGTGAAGCAATAAACAGTAAATATGTTCTGTCACTGTGCCCAAGGGGAATCATATCATACCTTAGTTATCTGTGTATTCAAGGCCAAGCCTTAAGGAGAAAGAGAGTACATGAATATACAGTGTAAAAATATAGATTGTGTCTCTTAGCTCTCCATCTGGGGACCTTCAAGAGCTTTATAAACACAAGCTCACTGAGCAGCTGTATACCCCAAGGAGGCAGGTAATATGGTAATAAAATATGCCAAGCAAGTTAAGGGTCCAAATCTTAATACATACTTCAGGGTTGTAAGAATTAGAGCGGTTTCCCAGAGAGACATTCTTCTGGGAGACTCTTTTTCGTATAGAAGCAACATAAGATCAACCTCCTTTTTAATCATTTTCCAAAC
>JAVJGG010000001.1:32165397-32176523 GCA_035590195.1 Aviceda cuculoides
TTCCAAACTCCAGGGGTGCTTAGTCTTTGCATAGAATCAGAAGAGATTGCTATATAAATAACATGAACTTAGACCTTCTCTGGAGGAAGTTCTTTGGCTCGTAGCATGGCTGGAAACAACAGGGATTCTCCTGAGCATGTTTAAACTCTGTGCAGGTCTCCCTCAACATCCTAAACCCTTCTCTCGCTTTCGGCGGTCTCCTTTCAGCATTATTTTAATCTGAGAGATCGCTTGAACAAACGAGATTTCAAAGCGGTCTGCAATCTGTGGTTCCATTTATTTCCCAGCTATTCTGATATCAAAGGCAGCGCAAAGCAAAAATGGTATCAAATGCAGTAAAGCAGCTGCCAGGCCAACTGTTGTGGGATCACACAGGCCCTGGGAGGAACGCTGCTTTGCTGTGTGACCGAATGCCCGACCTGGGAGTCCGTTAGACGACACAGCCAGGGTCTCCTCTGGCACCTTCGATCTAGTGAGGAAGAATGTGTATTCTGACTCACCCTCCTCATATGAATAAAGCCGGAAAACACGAAGGTTGGTGCAAACATCAGTAACGCTTTGTCCTGCAGCTTGGGAGAAAATAATTGATTTCCTGGCGCTCTCACGCAAAGCAGGGCAAGAGCTGCGGGAGAGGTGGAGGGGTCTGGCTGAGCCCTGCCGGTGCACAAAGGAGGACAGGCAATCCTGCCTGGGGCGTGCGGAGTGAAGCCTCCCCATGCTGTGTGGTTCAAGGTGAGGGGAAGACAATCTAAATGCACAAAATTTCAAATTATTCTCTAAAAGCCTTTCTTGCTACTGATACAATGAAGAGTAATGCCCCAAAGGAAAGGGATGTAAATAATTTCTTGATTGTCTCTTTTGGCTATGTTGTAACAACATAACTAAGAGTGGCCCTGGTATTTTTCAAGAGAACTTCAACATTTTATTATTCTTTCTTGTGCAAAGAAAAGCTCTCTCTTTCTCTGTCTTTTTCTTTGAACAAATTAATTTGCCAGTCTATAGCTCAGAGTGCACGTACTTTGCAAAGATGCTGCCGTCTGCCATTTAGTTTCCTTTCTAAGCTGTGATCTTAGACATATATTTCAGGGAAAAGGAAGGCAAGTGGTTGAGTTTATTTTCCCTTTGTGTGAACAACAATGGGAATAATTCCAGAGTCAGGCAGTAAGGCTGCCTGAAATGCCAACTGCAAATCACCTTTTCAGCGAGGCATTAATTCATTCTGTGAAAAATATGCACAAACTGGGTAAAAGAGCTCCATTTTGATTCCTCCCCCTACCTGCTGGCTGGATCAATTAAACTCTGAACAGCAAGTTTTTGAGATTATTTATGTCAAATTATTTTTTTTACTTTTCCTAACCCTTATTCCTGATCGTCTTCCTTCCTTCTCAACTCCTTGCTACGCATGCCTCCTGCGGAAGATGGGGGAGCAGTGGAGGGTGCTGCTGGGCGTGTGGCAAAGCCAAGGCCGCCTGTCCACTGCCCTCCCAGCAGTCGGGAACCCCTTAACGGCTGAGGGACATTAATAGTCCCTGCCCGAGGAGGAGGAGAAACGGGGTCTCTTTGCCCCTCCTCAGCTGTTTGTGCCTTGTCTTTGGAGACGGGAGCTTCAGGAGCTGAGAAATACTATGTGAGACCAAGATGGAAAACATTTCTTTGCATCTGCGCCTGGGAAATTAGAGCCACAGTGTGTGTGTGTGTAAGCCCGCACCACCACAAAAAACATCTATGTGTTCATTAATACTTTATGATTATTTTTAGTCAGATCTTTTCCCTAATCAGATTTGCCTCATGGTCACACAAAAGCCTGGATCAGAACAGCTAAGGGGCATCATCAGCCTGAAGTGAGAGGATGGGGCAAAATGGGGCAAACCTGTTTTCATGGCCCCACTTCTGCCTTAAAATGATCATGAGAGAGCTGAGGGTTCCCCTTTTTCCTCTGGGGACTGTAGCAGTAGCCCCAAGGTTTCCTTGTACAAGAATAAGACCAAGCAAACAGCTCCTTTCTTCCTCTTGCATTGATTGGAAACAAGTAATAAACCAAAAAGCCTTTGCTTGCCTATTAAATATTTAGGTTTAAATTTCAGTGATGACTGGAATGTTTGGAAATCAATTCAAGCGCTTCTTGAGAATTAAAAAAATAACTCCTTTTTTTCATTTTTTCATTTGTTTTCACAATACCTAATGATTCTTTGTATCCTTTGACTCTCCTGAGATCACTTTTTGAACTTAAATTAGAAACCTAGTTGGATTTTAACAGGAAACTTCTTCGTGCATATAGCAGCTTTAAAGGGCATGAATAGTATAGTGTTTGAGAAGATTGATGTGATTTTCTGATTTTGACATAAAATGAAAACATGGCGAGGGGCTGTCACAAGCCTCTGAATCAGCCAGATTCTTTTTAGAAGCCAAAGACAGCTCTTGGCTCAGGTAGGCTGTTCTCCCACATATGCCTTTGCCAAAACAGAGTGCGTGTGTCAGGGCTTTTTTGCTGTTGTTTTTTTCTCCAGATGGTGTAAGGAGGGACAGACTGCTCATTGCTTGCCAAGGGTTGTATAATATTGTAGCAAAATGCAATCCCAAGCTGCGGTTTTGAAGATAGCGTATCACTCACTCACTCATCAGGTTCCTACACTTCTTGTGTGTAGGGTCAAACCTCTGTCATCAGGCCAAAGCTATTAACAACTTTCATACAAATGTTTTGAGAGTGATGAAATTTGTTATGTTTTTACTCCAAATATTGGTTAAAGTGTCCACTGTTAGGATGGTGAGAGCCAATATGCAGCTGATCCTTTTTTTCTTCTGTACCTCCAACCTAAGTCACTAACTCCCACAGGTCAGCTAAAAATAATGCTGCTTTGAGTTTGTCTGTGATTTTTCTGTATAGTTTATCCAAAATAAAAGCAAGAACTATTTACTGTCACAAATTACTTACTTCCATGATTGTGATTAAGTCATTTATTAGCTTTTGAAACACACTTTGAGTTTGGGATTTCCCAGGAAACTTTTAAAAATAACTTCTTGCATTTAAATGAAGTTATAATAATAAATAGAGATAAAAATGACATAGAATAGTTTTCCAACTAAAGGGTGTGTAATTTTTTCACTGGATTGATATCTGAGTCTTCCTCCTGTTGACACTCATCTTCAAAATAAACCTGATATGAATTGCACCTTCACTAGGTAACAAAATGGCAGAATGATCCACCTTCTGGCACTCGGATGTTTGAGAAAGATTAAATGTGTCTAGGAAAAAAGCCACCTCCTGAGAGTGGCACGTACACACAATTTAGTCACTGTAATCTAGAAAGCTTTCAATATAGAGAGGTTTAGAGACAAAAACAGTTGGGGGAAGTCAATCATCTCTGTCATCTTTCGGCTTTAACTTCTTTATTTGTCATAAACACTTTGTGTTATAGGGACTGTGTTCACTCAATCTCACAGCAATCTAAGAGAGCCAAAGTGGTGGTGACTTAAAATTAGTGCAATGACATTTATGGTAATAAAAGCAACTTTAATATGGTGATACACTGCCTTTTTAATAAACTACTGTAAATAGGCTCTGCCATGTAGCAGGAGAGAGCAGGATATTTTTAAAATACTTCAGAATGACAGCTTGTATGAAAAATACATGTAACAAGATTGCTTTGCCATGAGCTATAAAACATACGAAAAATCCTCCAAAAACAAAGGACTGTTTTTAAGAGTGATCTGACAAGCTAAATAAGAATAAGCTTGCTAATTTAGGCTGTCTTGAAGGAGTGTAGATGAGATTGTCAGCATCTTAGTGATACGACAACAGACAAAATCTACAAACATTCTTTAGCTGCCCCATACGCTGTATTTGGATGACCAGAAGGATTTTCTGCCTCAAGTGATACCAGATTATTATCCTGGCTGGCAGGAAACATCCTGTAAATTATAGCTATATCTGGCATGGAAGAAAAGCCATCAGACAGTATCATACATGAAAGATGGTTTCTCAGTTGCCTTGGTCAAGTAACTAAAAGTTTAGATGTACCATCTTTTAATTTGAGGAATGGTGAAACCAGCAGTGACAAGAACAAAACTGCAAGTTTCTAAAAGTAGATATATTGAATTGAGAGGCAGGTCATTTGTCAGCCACCCCTGTAGATAAAATAAAATGGAAAACAAAAAAGTTTGCTTCGTACCACAAAGCCAGAGACTGCAGCACAAGATTATGTGTTCTAAGGCATCTACCTCTCTCTGTGTACACCTCTAGAGACACTGAAGAGGGTCTTAAATTTCAGCATGTTCCAGCATCTCAAGTTTTGGAGGGAGAGAGAGACTGTGGAGAGTTGTCTTTATACAGCTGACATCTGTAGCCTCGAATGCCATCCAGAAATTAGGCACCTATTAAATAACAGTGCCCCTAGGCATCTGCCATTTAAAAACTGCCCTTCAGGGGGAATGTGCAATCTTCTGTAGAATGGATTATGCATTTTACAGTCCTCATAAGAAACCAGTCTGAAAAGTAGGTACCAAAACAATTAAATCACCTCTGTTGGCAGATCCCCTTTAAGACTCTGAAAACCTGCTGAGAGAAGTGAAGTTACTTTTGCAGTGTTTTTTAGACCTTGTTTAGCTGTAACTTTACCTGATACATGCAGAAAAGGAATATAGCAGGGCATTTCAATTCTGCCTTTCTTCTCCATTTGGCAGTTGATCTTGAGTGCCCACATAACCTATTAAAGTCATTTTGCTATAGCGTTACTATTGACATTTGAGATTAAATGCCAGGGAATGAAAGAAATTTTTTTTAAGGACTATGACTTTTTGTTTCAATACAACTGTGTCAGGACCACAAGACCATAACAGCCTGCTGCAGTGTGTTATTTCAATCTTTTCTTTCTACCTAGGAAAAATACCTCTGATTAGCACAGCTACTATCCCTTTGTTACAACGTTTATACAGAATTTGGCAGTGTTAATATAACTGAACTTAAAGGGAGCTGTGAATGCGTGGCACTATCTTGTTCCTGTTTGCAGTGCTCGCTTATCTCCTTTCATCCGATAAGTTACAAAGCAGAATAATTCTTTTACAAAAGCAGGTGGATCTTGGCACTACAGCACTACAGTAAAGGAATTTTTCAGTACTAAACCGATGCTTTATAGGTGGCATTCTCACTCACCCTATCCTCATTCAGTCTGAAAAAGATGGAGGCCAGAGAGCTGGGATGCTTTAGAGGCTGGCCTGAGAGCACCCGCCTGGCCTGTCCTCCGTGTGGCCAGCACTGGTGGGGAGCACAAAACCCTTGGGTGGGGAGTTCTGCTTCAGAGCCACTGCCTAGGGGTTTTGCCTCTTGTGTTGGCTCTGGGGCAGCATCCCAGTAGATCTGTGTTAAGGCCTGGGAACTTAGTTCCGTAACTTTCTACCAAAAATCCAGGAGACTCCGTGGAAAGCTCATAATGGATTTGATAGCTATTTGCAAACTAGAGATCTCCCACACAGATCACTATTTTTCAATATTTTCAGCTGGCAGAAATGTAAAACCCTGTAAACTATTTTTAACTCTCTGTAGGCAGATTATTCTGATCCAGTGCATCACAGAATTGCCTTTAAATACTTAGTACTTTCTCTGAAATTATGATAGTAAAGGATAGAGCTAAAGTAATTTACAGATAATATGGATTAAGTGAAGACTACAGTATGATTTGTATACCTAGTGTTATTCTAACTAATTTAGAGCTCAGTTCATCTAGATGAAAGAATTTTCATAAGAACTATTCTGGAGAAGACAAGAATCACTTAATTTTGTATCTTAAAACTGCTGCTGTGTGATCAGATGCTTTTGCAGACTTAATCAAACAAAGCATTTACAGAAAACAGCTTCTTTCTATCATTATCCTCAGCACTATCACATTTGTAATTGGACTTGTACAATTCTTACTCCAGAATAAACTACCCCTTTTACTGTTACCTGCTGCATAATAGACCACTGCAGCTTGCATCTGTTTCACAGAATATGTCGGTCTGCTTTGTTAGACTGAAGATATCAGGGAACGCTATACATGGCATTATTTGTTTCAGGTGAGTCACTGCAATTCTTTCCTCCTTGCTCTTTTTTACTGTAACTTGTCCATTACTTCCAGACTGGTCATGTGAAATTATTCTGGATTGGTCTTAATCTTTAAATTGATCTTTAAAGGTCCCCGTGAACGGCCGTGTGCTTGATCTCAGTGGTGGTTGATGAAGTGTTTAAATGATGGAAACAGATGTAGCACAGTAATTGTGCTAAGATTTCAGAAGTCAATAATGATTTTAGTTGCCACAAGTTTAGGGCAGCATGAATGTGAATGGAGATAGCACTATATTTTGGTATGCTTCATGAAGTAAAATCTTCCAGTTCTGTGTATCGCTTTTAGAAATGCTAGGGCACACATATGTGTAAGTTAAACTTTTTCGGTGTTTTACCATGGTCTGAAACAATCCCAAACTTTCAAGGGCAATGAGCAGTAGAAGAGGTGCTCGTGAGGGGTTTATATTAATTGTGATTGTGTGCAGCCTAATAATACGCTTTCTGCTCTCCTGCTTGATAGAAACTTTTTCTTGATGTCTACTGGATGTTAAGCAATTTAATGACTTGATGAGCAATAGCAAGATGATTGCAGAAGTACCCTCAGCCAGCTAAAACTGAGCATGCAGCTCATTTTGCTGCTCTGCATTCTGTCTAAACGGGGCATTTAATTATAGGCATCGCATCTGGGAGGAGTTCCTTGGTTTACAGTGGATGCCTGATAATGTCATCTGCAGTTTTCTTCTTCCACCCTGAGCTGATGCATCTTGTATTGAATGTTATAGCAAAGACTTTGCCTGAGGGTTTGCCTGAACAATGTAGTTGTTTGTATCCCACTGCATAAGAAAAGACCTTCAGGGAGCAAAGCTAGCCCAGGGATCTATTGCTGAAATCAGCCACAAGGACCAACAACCTGCACGCAACTTGGAGTGCAGTGCTTTCTCAGTGTCTAATAAAAGGGAGTTTGGAAAGGCTGTGGCTGTCTTTCCTCTTGTTTTTGTGAGGGTTATTACAGTCTGCCTGGGCCTCCCGGTGTAAATAGCATTTACACAACCAGTGTTGTCAGAGGTTACTTGAGGAGAGATTCTTCCATTCTGCTGCTCATACTTTGCTCTGCTCCAAGATGACATGCACATGCGGATACAGTTTCCAGTTACAGTTTTGACATTTAAATTTATAAATGAGTCTCAAGCTGCTTCTTGTGCTACTGTTGTTGCTGTTATCTCTCTTTCTTTCTTCTCTACTGAGTTGGGTCTTGTGATGTTTGCAAGCTTTTTGCTGCTTAGTCCCTTCTTGAAGGGCACCCAAAATCATATGAAATACTTCTGAAATGGCTCCACAGTATGTTTCTAGTACATTTTCAGGCCTGTTGTGATATTTGTTTTTTTAAAGTATTTTGAATAGAACCTAGACTGGTACATTAGATACAGCTCTAAGAAGTAGAGCTCTTTACTATGACCCCTGTGTTGCCTCATGGAAGGCTAGTTAACTCCTGAACGTCTGCAGCTTCCTACCAGGGATGTATAGCAGCATCTGATCAGCAGCGACTGCACTGCCATAGACTCCAAACATGAGAAATCCAGTATGTCTTCTGAGGAAAGCCTAATGTACCGAGGTCATTTGAAAGTCCTGCTGACGTCTGTTTTTCTGTGTCCTGTGCCTATGATTGGCCTGGGCAATGCATGCCTGTTTATATATCACAACATGCAATGCTTGCTTTCTCTGCTAAAGGTTATGCTGCTTAACTGATTAATTGTTCAATGCTGACAGACTAGATTTAGCAGGGGCATCTCTTGGATTTTAAGAAAATGAAGCACATTGACTTTGTAAATGTAACATCTGGTTTTTCCTATTTTAACATGTGATAACATTTAAAGAGCCAGTCAGGCTTCTGCGATTTTAAATACTGGATGGGAATTTTATATTCCCTGTATACTGTATCGTGTCTAGTAAATACTGCATTAAGCAGTGGCTAACACAAAGAAGACTTGCACTTTTCAACTCACAACTGATTGTGCATTCATTTTTGTTGCTACTTTTAGAATTCTCGTTATCGCCTCTGTCCTGTCACCACCCTAAGCCTCATCCTTGTCCAGCATGTCTGCTTATCTATAACGCTTTTTTTAGGAGCAAGAAGCTGCATTCTTCTTTTGTTGGCACTATCACAGGTGCTAAGCTTAACAACAAATGGCAGTAAGGAACTGGGCTGTGCCCAGATCAAGATTTTCATGGCTCAAGCATTTTAATATAAACACCATTATTTTCAAAATAAGGCCTTTGGAGTCTTTACTCTGCATTAGAAAAACAATATAAAAACCAAGCAGACTACAAGCCAAACAAAATTTTTGAAATCTTGATGATGGACTTCTGATGCTCTCGCATACTTTGTGTTCTGTTATCTGTTATGCTTTACAAGCAGTACAGAAATGAACCTAAGGTAGTCAAGATAAAGTAACTCTCATATTCTCCTAAATGACAACTAAGCTGCAGCAGCCACTGCACATAGAGCTCCTATGTGTCAGCTGCTATATCTAGCCTGCAGTGGGAAGAGAAATAATCTGTTTCTGATGAAACAACTCTTTAAGATAGATGATGTCAGTAGTGGAGATGCTGAGACATACGTAACAGTAAACATGTACAGTCCAATACAGCAGTTCATTAGATAGTTGCAATAGTTGTTGATCAGTGCAACTTTCATATTTTCAGGCTTTAGCTAAAGATCTGCATCTCCTTTAATGAGGATATTGCTTAAAGTGGTGGGAAAATTAATGATCAGAATTTTGATATGGATGGAACCCTAAAAGTCATATTAACTTAGATTTGAAAAGGGTTAGATATGAAAATATTGTTTTACTTTTTAAAATCAAGCATTTTAAAAGCTTTGAAATACTTATATCTTATTTTTGATTTCTTATTATGATTAGAAATGTAAACACTGAATGGCTGGAGAAAGAGTGCCTGTTCACTTGAGATTTGCAGCTCACTATTGCAGTCTCAGAAATTAAGATGCTCATCTGAGCTCCAAACCTTTAAATATTTGCTTTTGTCTTCTAATGTATAAGGACATTCCTTTGAAAATACCAGATCACATACACTGTATAATTAGCATTGGATGCCCTGTATAAAGAACAGTAATCTAGAATTGGCAGATTATAATCCCTGTTCCTTATGATAAATCTGCTGCATAGCTGTTAAGTTATTATAGTTTCATGCAGTTAAGTGATTAAAATACAAATGAAACTCATGTTATCTGGCATTTTCAAATTGTGGTTTTGATGGACAATATAAAAACAGGAATAGTGAAAGAAAAGTTTTATATTCCTCCCATTTCACTGACCTTTATCCTTATTTCCAGCTTTTCCGCTCAAATCAAAAGATCTAGTGTAATAAAGGATGATAGGAAGTACATCTGACAAAACTATCTCTTAAGTTTTGTTGAATAAAACATTTGGTGGAAATGCTTCTTAGCGCCAGCAGGTTAGCATTAAAAGTGTAATGGTTTTAAAGGAAGTCTAAACACCCCTCTGACAAATGACAGCTTGAGATTTTAAAATTAAGGTTTGAGATAAATATGCTGCTGAAGTTATCAAAAGAAACCTACCCAGCAGTTGCCTAATGCATGTGCTCATGACAATACTATTTGTCTGTCAGAAAATCGCCTGCATCGGTGATCTAATGCCGATGATGCTGGCACACATTGTGTAAAGTGGAAGCCCTGATCATATTGTCAGTCACACAGCCAGGGTTCTTGCCCTTCTCTTTTATACAAAAAGTTCCTCTCAAATTTCTCTAGCATAGTTGGAGGGACCAGTTTGCCTGAGCTCTGAATTAACAGTTGTTTCTATTTGCTTGAAAAATAAATCAGAAAAAAACAGCCTACGATAGCTATTTTATTTTGCTTATTGGTTTTCAGTAATAACAATGGTAAATACTAAAAATACTGAAGGCTTATGTTTTAGCTAAGCTATTCTGTACGAAATTCTCAAAACTACACATACATGTTGAAGCCTAATCTAAGAGTGTAAATTCCAGGCAATTATTTAGACATATCTGCACATGCTTCCCACACGGGGTTTTTGCATACCAGATTTGAAAACCACGGACACGGTACAAGCTGAACTTGACTTCTGCTGTGAACTAGTCAGTGTGTTTGTACAACTTTTCTAGCATTCCCCAGCATCCCCAAAGCCACACCACCAGGGAACATTGTCTCCTTCAACCTCTGATGCCATCAGAGGAGCCTGTTCTTTACGGGCAATTATGAATGCAGAATCCTTTTTCTGTGTTTTATTTAATATGTTCAATTACTTTGGATTGGTATTAGTGTTTTTCACTGAACTGAGGAATACAAGCATTTTTGTGCTATATCCAGATACTCAAAATGCAAGACTACTAATATGGGCTCCTTGCCATTATTTATTGCTCAGGCAGCATTCAAGGAGGGTCAGGGTCACCAGAATGAGAATGAAGTTCTCATCACTTCACTCGTTTTACATTTCTCTTGGAAAAGGTATCTTTCTGGGAATAATTTTTCCTCCACTTTTCAAAAAGGGATATCAGTAAAACTTCGAAATTTGAACGTAGAACTCAAAGATCTATGTTTAAAAATGCGAAATCAAGTTCAGTCATCAGGCAATGCTGACCAAAATTGTCTTTTGTTTGGTTTCTTGATAACAAAGCTTCAAGATAAAATAAACAGAACATTGCTTAAGTTGATAGATACAGTTTTAGATTTAGAATTCTTTTAAGACTTCAGAAGAAAATGCCTCATTTTACCCTTGAAAGCTCTGGTATCAGGTAATTATCTAAAAAATGGGCTATTTCTTATTCAAAGACATTTCTGGTCTCATTATCATTATGCAGACACAACTCCCATTGGAATCATCCTGAACTTTGCTTCTGTGACTAGTATGGGTTTGAATGAGACACTGAGATTTCCAGGAAGCTCACTGTTACACTTTTAATGCTTTGCTGTATCTTCCATTCCACTCCTCCTTTACTGTGGCAAAACTACTGCCCAGTTTTCTTTTGTTCCAAAAATTTATTCATTCTTTTTTAAGAGGACAAAAATGGGGGGGGGGGGGGGGGGCAA
>JAVJGG010000001.1:32178570-32191456 GCA_035590195.1 Aviceda cuculoides
TCCAAAATGCCTAGTGTTGTAACATCTATGGTGGAGCCCATTTTCTTAATTTCCTAAGATTGCTGCTATTTCTTGAGATGCAGAAAAAAACAGGTGCATTTTAAAATTTATATTCTCTCTTTTTATTGAATAAATCATCCTGACAGGAGAGGAAATAGCTGTCTCCCTGCTGTGGATATAAAAGATATACTCATCTTTGTGCTGAACCTCTAGATTTCATGCATGTTATTGTAATAGACTTTGTTACAACTGAGACGTAGAATAAAGCTTTCAGCAAAGGTTTATTTTAAATGCACTGGGTTTTTGAAGCCTAAAGTGAGTGTTAAAGTAATGAAATGTTTTATATTCAGCTTTAACACTGGGCAGTAATAACTTAAAGGAATTATTGCTACATTCAACCAGGTATTTTGTATTTAATATTATTTATGCTAGGCAGGGAGAATAAGAGATACAGAGGTAGCTTAGAGATAGCTATGATTTTGCTAGGATTTTGCTAGAATTTTGCTTTTGGGGGTTGTTTATAGAAGCTAATGTGATTTTAAGATTTATTTTTAAAAAAAAAAAAATTGCAAACTGTCATTGTTCTTTAAAATATAAATTGTGAAGGTTCAACTTATTCCAGGTTCATTGTAACTTAGGGCCAGATTCCAAGCTCTGCATAAAGTGAACATCCTTCTATCAGACCATATCAGCCTTGAAAAGTCCTTAACATAAAAGTAGCTTCTATAAATAGTAGCATAAGTACTTTGAACTGACAAAAAACGTCTGCTGTTCCCTGGAAGTTCACAGTAATTTCTTTCATTTATTGAGATGTTTTACCATTTCTCTGTCCTCTAGGAAAAGTGTGCCTCTGTTCAGTCCACTTGACATCTAAAGGGTGTGATATCGGACAGTTATAAATGAACCTTTGGCTTAAGGGGAGACATTAGGCAGACTGAGAAGGTCAGTCCCATTGAACCATCTGCTACATAAAACCAGAGCTGAATTAATGTAGATTTGAGTAGCTGGACTTGTGACAGCATGATTTATGAAAACTAAAATACGAACATTTCATTTTATGGGGCTTTTACATCTGGAAGTACATACCAGGAAAGGACAGTGGCCAGAGGGACTGGTACCCAGTAAGGGTTGGAGATTCAATGCATCTATCACTTGTGTAACTTAGATTTTATTAAAATCAACAGCCATTTTACCACTCATATCCACTACACTGATATCCACTGTGCTGTATAAGCACTCAGACAAGTACAGAGCACTTGCAAATCTCACCATAAATTGTACATTTCTGTGAGCTTGTTGGGGTACACAGTTTCTTCAAAATTTCAATCATTCATAGCAAACCAAAGCATGTTATCAAGCTTGTTGTCAAATGAGTACGCAGTGGTGCACTAAGTATGTATTTTAGATCCTGGATTGTTAGGAGATTATGTAGGCTTACATGGACTAATATGAAAGTAAGCTCTTTCACATCTGTTCAGAAACTAATGTTATTTTAAAGTGACACTTCAGTATTCTTGTATGTTTTTTGCCTAAGAACACAATAGCAGAGCCTTTCCTACTCTGGCAGGTATTTATAATGCATCGTTTAGATGACTGCAGCCACTAACTACTGGAAAATCTGAAAAGAGATGTCTAAAAGAAATTAAGGTGTTCAGCTACAGTGTAAAACTGGCACAGGTTGGAATATTCTAAGTGTTATATGAAAGGAAATAGAAGTTTAAAATTTCACGTGCCATTTTCCCTGAAAATGTTGCACTATAGACATAAGTTGAAAAGACATAAAAAGATCAGAAGTCCAGCAACAAAGCCAAGAAAGAAAAGTCCTAAATGTTTAGATCCTGTAAAAGGAAAGTTGATTTTTATGTTGCAGACTACATAAAAATAGATTTTAAAATTCCTTGATAAATTCTCCTTTTGTAAGAAGCTCGAGGGCTTCTTCAGACTCAGCTTTTGCTGCAGTCCTAACGTTGACAAACAGGTAGATTCGGTTAAGGGGTTTAGGCAGCTACAAATAAAGAATGTCTCAGTCTATTGCTGTGCAGTCTGGCACCCCAAATCGCCATCACCTCCAGGCACATGCACTGAATTCAGTGCTTCCCAGTGGTGGTCAGGGGACTGTCTCAAACTGGTAAAGTAGGAGACACTCACAACAGGAAAGCTGCAGATGTCATATCTGTTCTATGCTTGAGCCCTTCCAACTTAAGTTACTCATCTGATCCTTGCTATTCTGAATTCAAAAGAAAGAAATGGTCCTGAAAGTAAAATTTAGAGCTCCCCATTCTTAGATGAGAGACCTATTAGGCTGCAAAACTCCTCCTTGCATTTTTCCAGATCCATAAATCTCTCTGGAGAGTGCAAGAGCTTTAACTGGCCAGATGGAGCTTAGTGCACCGTGACCATGGGATATTTGGTACAGGTCAGAATTTAGGGTCCCTCCAACACATTTCACTATGGAAAATCACACTTCTGGACTTAATTCCCAGGCTGGCGGACTGGAGAGAGCTGTGGGGTCAGGGCAGAGCACTGTTCAGGGAGGTCAGGAGGGCAGGCCCAGCAGCATGTGTGGCAGATGCTGGCCACACTGTGCTGGTGTGCCTACTCCTCTTCTGGCCTCTCTCAGGCACAGCACCTGGCCTTTCTCCGCTCTGAGAAGCGTGATCCTCACACTGCTAGTTAAGTTGAAAAGCCATAAGGCTGCATTTGTGATGTCATGAGCAGTGAAGGTGCAGGAGTAGGAAGAGAAGAGACCAACTTGTGAGTCCCACTAAAGCTGAGCTGTCTGCCAGCCAAGTACTGGGTTATTGGGCTCCGGGCTCAGCATCTGAAATGCCGTCCATGGCCTGTTGATATTAGCTATTGAAGATTTTCTCTTAGTGGTTGAACCAGAACCCTGCTCGTTAGCACACACCTGTGCTATGCTTTCTCGGGGCAGACACAGCTTTATTTACAGAGTCCAGATAGGTATTGCTCCAGCTAGTCTTATCAAAGCTCTTATTAAATAGTAAAATGAACCCTTGGTAACCAGAGTTGCCAGTGTCTGTCAGAAATAAGGTTCACTTAAATTATTTAGAAAAAGGGAGGTAGTCGCTGCTTTAACAAATATTCTCCCCTGGTGAAACATTTCCTAGAAGTTAAAACAAGAGTATGTTTAGGAGATATTAGTTGTGCTGTAAGGTTTCCTGCTGATTTGGTCTATGATCTCTGCTGTTTAGTTGTTCTCTATCTAGAAAACTTAGGTGATCCTATATCATTCAATGTTTCAGTGATGATTATGTTATTAATAATTCTCAGATGCTCTTCTGGAAAGTTGTGTAGTAGGATATATCTTGAATGTATTATTGTACAGTTTGTCAATAGATAAAGAATTTCAGGCTTTTAAAAAAGTATTTCTCTATTAAAATGAAGATTTAATCCGTGCTGTGTCAGGAACACTGATTTTATGATGATGGATGCTGAATGAAAGGTTTTAGAATAGATAAAGAAGAATGTAAGTTATGGGTTATTATCAGTTTTCTCTTGAGGTTTTTTTCCTCATAATTTCTGGATGGGTCTCTTTCTTTGGCAGGCTCCCAGAACAGCAAGTAACCATACTAGGCTGTCGGACATATGCTATTAAAACTGATTGTCCGTGGCAGTGTTCAGACAATTTATATATTCCTTAAAACTTATTTTAAAAGGTCTTTTTTGTTCACCTTCTATCTTGAAAGCCATTTTCAACAAGCAGTATTGAGAGATTTTGATTTACTGTTATGAGTGATGGTTTTAAATGTACTGGGACTTTCACAGGAGGATGAAAAATATACTCATGTTACTTTTTTTTTGACCCTGCCTGTGATTTCAGGTACATAAGGCATATTGTGCTTTTGCTGTTCGAAGGCTTCTCTGACATTCCCAATGACATTTAGATGTGGATTAATATTTTGTTGATTATTTTTGGGCTAAGCATTACTAAATACAAAGTCTGCGTATGTTGCAAATCTCTTAATAAGAATGAATAATTCTCTGAACATCTGTAAAAAAAATCTGTCATTCCATGATTTTATTACGATCAAGTAATCAGCAGTTATATACCCGACTGGGAGTATAAAATACTAAGAAACTATGAATGCTACAGCACTGTTAGTAATAGGATTACTGAGATTTTGAGGATCCTGTCCATCAGTTGTCCTACAGAAAACAGCAGAGGTGACAAATTTGGGGAATGCTGAATCAGTGCTGAAATATTAGCACTAGGAAAATGCCAAACTAAGTGTACAAATATTTTTTTATTAATTAAGGCTAAGGATATGTGGGTATATATTAATACTGGGTATATAGAAAGATAATACCATTAACCAGTCACCATGCAATACCACCTCTCCATCCTTTTATTCAGGAAGGACCGCTGTATAAGTCTCCCACAAATTTAATCACTTTTATCTCGCTGAAAATACTACAATCTGAAATAGATTTTTTTTTTCCCTGAATAAATATTTCATTAAGAAGTTCTGTTTTATTTATGTATGCAACATGTATTTTTCTTAGAATGATTTGGCTTTGATTTAAAATTCTTCATATGTGATATTCTGGCTTCCAGGTTCAAAGTTGGATCTTTTCAGTAAAAAATGAGCTTTTTTTTGATCTTTAAAATACAGTCCTCAGCATGAAAAGAGTAAATGCTCAAACTAAACATGTGGAATAACTTGAATTTAGACTTTTTTGTTAGTAGAAATATGCTAGGTTGAATTTTATTTAGGACAAGATTTTCAATTTCTCAAAAATAAACAACAGTTACCTACCCAGCTCTATGCAGGTTCTATTTTACACTGAGCTGCTCCCAGCTATTCACAACCATTAGTGATGTAGATTTCTAGAAAACTAGAGTCTGACTTTCGGATGGCCTAATTTTGTGGTCACTAGTATGAAAAACTTTAGAACAGCTTAATTGCAGAGTACCATGATTGTTACTATCTTCAGTTGAGAGAATGGTGCTCCAGGCATCTAAAAATTAGAACCTCAGTTTTGCTTTTTATTATCATCAGTGGTATTCTAAAACCTGAGTTTAATCATGCAATGAGTACTCTAGTTGTTCTAAGACTGGGATGTCACAGAGGACATCTTTTTCTGTTTCAGTGATCCCAACAGATGTCCTTTACCTCTTCTTCTTCTACAAGTTGAAGTGAACTGAAAGATGCATTTGCTTTATTTCAAGCCTTAGCGCTGCTTACATTTAAGGAGTAGCATTGGTTACAGAAATATCTGCTTGTCAAATTTTACTTTGTGTGTAGTTTGACTGACATGAGCTGTCTTTTCTTTCCACCCTACTACATATATATGGTTATGTCACATGACAATTTCCCAGTTCCTTTTTAACTATATAGTGATTGTTTCAGATTACTGTCATAGGTATGCTTGTGATGTTTTTGGTGCTCTAGGATGGGGAGTTCTCTGCAGGAAGTAAAAAAAAATCTATTTCCATACCTTTTACTAGAGCCTTTCTCTCTTTGCTGCAATTAGATGATTATTAGCTTTTGAATGCTATGGTTACAGACAAATAGCTTCATATTTACATGAACTATCAGGCAACCATTAACTTGGAACTACTCTAATATCTAACAGAGCTTTCTACTTACCAGAAGTTTTTCTGAGGTACTTATAATCTTCTGCAAAATTGGACAGTTGGGTTACATTATGGTGATGTCCAGAAAATGCCATGTTTATCAGTTTCAGCACAGATATTTATACAAACATCTAAGACATCTCTTATCTTGGCATGCATAATTCTTCACAGTACACTCTTCAGACCAGTGAGAAAAATCCTCGTAGATGGAAAAGCACAATTCTATGAAGTCGTTTTATTCTTTGTGTGTTGTTAGAAGCTTCCTGACATTTTATTCTGTGAAGATTGAAGTCTGTGTATACGTATTTGCAAGGATCTGAGAAATGTTTAGCCATACATTTTGAGTAGGAGAGAATAGATGAGTAGTGTTTGGGTTTTTTTATTTTTAAATTCCAAGTAAATAACCAATTGTGTTTTGTAAATATAGCAAAAGTAGCACTCCAGTATCTTAAGAGTGATGTCATAAAGACAATTTAAATGCTTGGACTTAATTAAGTAAATGGCTTTAAGTAAAAACCAAGAAGAGAAACAATAAGGGTAAATCAACATCTTACAGTGGACTGTAAAATGCTACAAAATTCCAGAAGGAATGTGGCCCAAACTGAAACCATTGAAGTCAGTAGGAATCATGTACAACCTAGTGTGGCTCGGCAGTAGGAGGAAAAAGGAGGAAGCTAGGATACTTCTCACTGTGTATACACTGACTATATATGCTGTCACAGAAACCAGAATTTAGAAGAATAATCTGCTCTGTTGCTTGAGGTCTCTCAATGCTTCCTTGAAAAAGCAACATGCATCCTGGATGCTCATCTACTACGGGTATGAAAGCCACACATGAAGAAAAGAAAGTGTGATGATACTTTCATATTTCTTCTTGTACCCCAGAGTGTCCCAATATGCATTTTTATTATGTTTATAGAGTGTCTTTTGGCTATGCAGTGTTAACAATTGTCCATAGCCTTCTACTCCTCCTTCCTTTCTCATTTATGCACTATAAATCAGATATGCCACTCATTCCTCTTGACAGTCTCAATTTATAGTTGAGCTGGAGTTTCCCAGATACAGCTAGTCATGGTTCTCAACTACAGCATGTGTGAGGCCAAATTGTACTTTTCATGGACTTCTTAAGAAGGTTAGACACACCATTACTTTGTATTATGATCTATCCTGTTACATGGAGTTAGACAATCTTGACCAGCTACCATGCAACCTCACTTTGCCTTTGCCATGTTTGCTAAGTCAACTAAAGGTCTCTTTCAGATACCTTCTGCATTCTTTGACAATGAAGCAAATGTGTGTGGTACATTAGAGCAGATTTTTGTGTAATGGAATTTATAATCTGTGTGCATTTAGACCATCTTTATGACCTATAAGAGTGGAAAATGCTACAAAATAAAAGCACATTGAATAGCCTAAACATCCAGTCACTTGAATGTGGGTACCTGTTATCATATTGTGTAATACTTTTGAACACTGTGATCCTCCTGAAATATACACAGAACCTTGAAGTTCTGTGTGGTTTGCATTTTAATAGAATAGATGTATAATGACTGGTTCTTAGCACCTTGATTGACATAATCCTGACATGCAATGAGTGAAGTTTGATCTTTGGAAAGTTGATCCATCTATCTGATTTGCATGATCTACTTATGCACAAATATGCAGCTAGAAGTATAATAAATGGGCTTCGTGATGACAATATAATACAGAGCTCCAGGTGGCCTCTTTAGACAAACAGAGCTTTCATATTAATACCTTGATGTTACATATGGAATGAAAAGACCTTTTCTCTAATAACATGTACAAAGACTTTCATGGATATTTTGTTATTTTAAATTGCATGTGTGCAGTAAAATTGAAACCTAATATTGACATAGCTCTGAAGTAAATGAAAAGATGATTATTATCACCAGAAGTATTGGCTAGTGTGCATTTAAGTAACTTGCAGATTATACTGCTCTGAACATATAATTCTAGTTCGTTTATGTTCCTTTAGATTTACAAAGAATTTTCCCCCATCTCTTTTCCTAGTCTGTTTGTAAAAATCTAAATATATCTAAATATAAAAATTATAGCTTTTCCAATAAGCATGACCAAGCATATGTCAGAAGCTACTTTCCCTGAGGTAGAGCACATAAATTATGGTTGATTTATTAAAAATATCTTGATTAATTAATACTTTCATTCTGAGTCACTTTTCCATTAGTGACTTGTGTAATACTAACGCAACTTTTTGGGTTAAGGAGCTTGTGCAGACCTTAAAGTTCCAAATACCTTTCTGAACAATTAATAATCTGTGCAAAACAGGAATATTGGCTCTATGGAGACATGAAGTACCACTGCAAGTTTAAAATTACTAGAAAATACCGAACAACAACAAAAAAATTATAACAAGGTAATCAGACCTTGGTGAATCCTTGTTAAAGTAGAGCATTAAAATACCTTTTGGGTTTGTGGTGGTGGTGGTGTTGTTTGGTTTTTTTTCTTTTTATTCTTGTTCCACTTATCAGCTGTAGGACAGCTATTGTTTTTTTCTGTACGAAACATACTGGGCAAGGTGTACAGCTGGAATGCCAATTGGAAATGAATTACAGCAGAACATGGAGGGGAAAAAAAAGAAAAATCTTCCTAACAGAAATATGGCACCTTATATATGTGCAGTGTACACTTTCTTGCAGTGACTGGCTGTTATTGGGGAAGAAAGATGAGAGATGTGTAATGCTTCCCATCCCTAATCTCCCTCCTCACAAAGGTCAGTGTCTCAGCAGCACCCTCAGCATGCTCAGTCACTAGAGTGGGAAATGTTTCCCTTCCTTGCCTGTCATGCCCTGATACAATTTTAATTCTACAGTTGTAGTCTGTCCCTTTAAAACTAATACGTCAGAGTCTGTTTTCTTCTTCAGAAATATTAAGAACTGGGATATGAGCTTAAACCATTTCCATATTTTGGCAAGAAGGGCTCGTGTGGTCCAACATACCTGCTTGATAGCTTCAGTGCTTTGAATAGTGATTGCAACATGATAACTCTCATAGCACACCGGGAATAGGCAAGGTTTGTGCTTTGAATGTTACTTAATCATTAATTAAAGGCAGCTTGAAACTGAGGGTATAATCGGTGCATGGTAGTATCCATCCTTGGCCACTGTATATATCAACTTGCTGCCTGGGTGGGAGTTTGAAGTAGGATTCCGCTTTGGCTGTTCAGTGAGTTTGTCATTGTTCTGCCCTTTGGTTAGTTCATCCAGAGATGCTATATATAGGTTGTGCATTCAGAATGACACCAGATGCACAGAGCAGAAAAACAGAATTGCTAAACACTTTTCCTTTACAAGACACTTTTCATTTCCCAGAGCGTTTGATGATATTCTTGGGGAGGGGATATCTTTTGGTGGTATATCACAGAGATTGTTGTGTAATTCGGCAGGTATTAATCCAAACTCAGTTTATTTTTATGTTTCAGGATCACTGTCTTGCACTGGCTAAAAAACTTAGGCTTCAGACTTCAGCTTTGAATTTACAGAGTAGGAGACATTCAGAACACTGTGATTAAGGTTCATTACATACCTTTCACTAGAATTCATAAGCAATGGTTTCACCCATTTACAACGCATAGAAAATTATAGAATAAACCAGAAGATACTAGTGATAGTTTAGACCGTTTTTGTGCTAGCTTTACGGGAATAAAAATAACCATCTGCATAGAATTAAAAACATTAAATTGCACTCTTGTCTATAAAACTGAAAAGCTTGAAGGGCATGCACTTATTACTGCATCTAAAACGTGACTTTGTTTGTTGATGTTGAATTGGTTTAAATTTCCTCTCTTTTTTTTCTAGAATTTTTCTGTAAATAGGATTTTTGTCATGTATGTTATGAAATAGTTGTTTTTTGTGCAAAGTCCCTGTGTTTAGATTTGAGACTATTTAATGATGGTGGTAGAAATGCTCATGCTTTGCTGAAAATTAATAGCAGAAGTAGTCCTATGCTATTTATTTCACTATAGTACTTTGTCCAAGGTAAAGTCAAAGAAAAATTAGTCACGTGTCCAACTTTTTGTAAAATTACTTTTTTTCAAAGGCTTTTATCAGCTATTTCTTTTGTATATTCTTCTAAGTGAAGACAGTTAATAGTTCAACATATCTCAGCCTGAAAATATTCTACACGGTATGACAGATACACAAGACACCTGCAAGGAATGTCAGCTATTTTATATCTGAGCTGATGCATAGCTGATTTTAATTTTGGACCAGAATCTTTCTTTTGTGTCACTTTACTCTGGCAAAAATAATTTCTGTATGGAAATTGTTTTGCAGCTTGTGTGGAATGAGGTTGTGGGTTTCATTTGTTTCCTAATAAGATGGTCTAGCATAGTAACTGTGAAAACTGACTTTACTGATGCCTTTTATGGTCCTTTTGTGAAGGTTAAAGAAATAAGAACAGCAAATCCTCAGGCAACTAAACATGTGGTGGTTTTTAGATTGCCTGTGAGAGATGAAGTGGGTAAGTTTGATCCTCATGATGTAGTGTCTGTTCTGTGAGCAAACAAAAAACCCTCATTCACAGATGTTTGTTTGGACACTTTCCCCAAAAGCTGTTTTCATATATGAAAACCCAAAAAGTCTGAATGTATTTTGTAGCTTGGCAACCAGAAAACATGCAGACACAGTCAAAGAAATGCTGATCCTACATTTCATTAATCTGTGTGTCCCCTTTAACGTAGAGGACGCAGTTATGCTGTGTAGTATCTTTTATAGAGATATAAGGGTGCCTGTTATTACAATGGGGAAAGAAGAAATGGAAGATTCAGCAGGACAGGAACATCTCTATATTATAGCCAAAACAATAAAATCTGCCTTACAATTACTGCTTTCCAGCAGCAGTAATTCCAGCAAAGACATAAAAGTACTGTTGAGCAGCTTATACATGAATAGAAAGGAATAATCACTGGTTGATACGTTACTAGGATTTTTTTTTTTTTTTAATGTCATCTGCTTCCTTAAGTTTGGTCTAAATGTGGAACTTTTTGAAAGCCACATATAAGTGGTGTATGCACCAATCCTATTATTTATTAATATGATTAATGAGTGTACCTCCTGTATAGAGCTTTGAAAATGTACCCTCTAGGTCCCAACCTTCCTTTTTTTTTTTTTTTTTGTGAATTGATTGTCAAGATAATCCACACATATGCAAGAACATTCTAACATATGAATTATATATCTCTTTATGGGTCTGAATTTTGCTTTGTGTTTATCACTAATCAGCATTGTTTCTATACCTAGGGGCATTCTAGCAAAACAGTGAAAGTTAGTAATATGTTATACTGATGCTTTTAATGGTTATCAGTTCTGTTTAGGCAAGACATCTTGGATGAAAGAATTAAAGTAATCTTTTTTAAAAAAAAAATCATAAATTCACTCATCTGTAATTTCAAAAACAAATAGACAAATTAATGTATTATAAAGTTCAAAGAAACTGAAATAGAATTACTTGTGCATTATTAAAGATGCAAACAACTTTTGTAGCTCATGATGTCCTGGCTGCTGTTTTTTTCCTAAGCCGAGTAGACAGACACTGATCTGAAAGACAGACATCATGTGTCTCAGTTTAAAGATCCAAAGTTGTCTTGCAGGCAGGTTTTCAGAAATATCACTGGTGTTCCTATAAAACTAAAGTTTTTCAAAGGTAGGTTTTTCTTTCTATTTGAACACAAAAATCTGCTAGAATTGCTTATTAACAAAACCCAAGAGCTCTCTTATCAATTAAAAAGAAACAAGACACTCCCTAGTATTATCATATACTTTTCTTGTTGATATATATTTGAAGCCACTTCATCGTCTTCAGAGGCAAGGTGCTTATGTCTGCTATTCTGTGACTGAAAGCAGTTTTCAAGCTGGGTTGTAGCTTAATTGGTGAGTTTGAGTTGTTGTTGGGGTTGGGTTTTTTTTTTGTTTTGGTTTTGTTTGTTTGTTTGTGGGGTTTTTTTTTAATTTCTTTTTCCCCAGAATGACTCTTGAGTCTTATCCACATCCCTGTGCTATGATCAGTGAACAAAAAATGAGAAAGACGGTAAATGAAGCTCTTAGCTGATATGTGGTCTAGTAAGAAATTATAATGGCAGTATTATATATAGTGAGACCAAAAGCATACTGCTTTTGAACTCAGGAGCACCTTTTTTTCTTTGATATAAGAGATTCTGTTTTCGAATCTGATATCCTATCTATTGACCAGACATTACAACCTTAATTTGGCACAGCTGGACCCCTTCTTAAATGTCTTTCGTAAAAAAATTCTGAAGAGGAGGAATCTAAAGATGATTCAAGCCTCATCATGAAATAACTTTGGTTCATCCCTATTTTGTAAAAAAACACTTCACTGATTTTTGTCATTCTAAAAGCAATTATGAGTAAAACTTCTGCTAAATACCTGTTGGAGAAAGAATCCTTAAATTCATTCTCATCCATCTGCTGGAGGAAAGGGTTTTGTTTCAAATATTTTTGTTACACAATTTTTGTTTTTGTAAGCAGACTTTTATCCTACACAGAATTTAATAAATTCAGATTCATCTGCATGATCATGTTAGAATTGTATTCAAGGTGGAAATGGAAATTTAGACTGCCTAAATATTGCTCTTCCCAAGATTTCCTTCAGGCTTTTTCACCCTTGGGTACTAAAATGTGCAGACATCTAGCTGTTTTATATTGCTTAAAGCTGGAGCTGCTGCAAACTTTTTTCATCAAGAGCACAATGCTATAAGCTCTTCTTTATGAAAACTCATCAAATTCCTTGGGCTCTGGGTATATAAACATGTACAATGCTTAGTCCTGGCCCTTTGTTCAGACTAGCATTGGAAAGAGGGTTAGAAGTTGTATTCCACAAAAGACTTTTCTTATGTTTTGTTTTATGTCTTCTAGCTGCGACAAGTATATTTGTATGCTTTAGCTTTCTATTTCTGAAACAAAGACCAATGTAATCAATGCTTTTCAATAGAGTTATCCAGATAGAGAAGGTAGGAAAGCAGATGTTTCTGAAGATACGAGATGGAATTTGGGGTGCTGTGTTTTAGTCTGTAGTCTCTGGTATATATGCTTAAATATGATTAAGGGTAAGATTCCAAACCAATCTATTTTTGGGTGACAAGTGTAATGCTATGCTAGCACCCTTTGTATTGGCTTTGTGTGGCAAGGTTTTGGTAGCGGGGGGGGTTACAGGAGTGGCTTCTGTGAGAAGCTGCTGGAAGCTTCCCCTGTGTTCGACAGAGCCAATACCAGCCGGCTCTAAGTTGGACCC
>JAVJGG010000001.1:32191556-32224551 GCA_035590195.1 Aviceda cuculoides
GGTTGATTTGTAATAAATCAAGTTCATTTTTCCCAAGTTCAGTCTGTTTTGCCCGTGACGGTAATTGGTGAGTGATCACTCCTGTCCTTATCTCGACCCACAAGCCCTTTGTTATATTTTCTCTCCCCTGTCCAGCTGAGGAGGGAGAGTGATAGAATGGCTTTGGTGGGCACCTGGCGTCCAGCCAGGGTCAACCCATCACACCCTTGCAGCACCCTGAGTCACTTGTCTGGGTACAAGTCAAAAATACTTCTTACAGAAGTCTCTGATGAAGAAGCTAGAGTTTTCAAGTGGAGATTTAAAGCCTGGAAGCTTACCAACTTTTTTCTTGTTAAGAAGAATATATTAATTAGTTACAAGTTTAGTCCCATTAAAATCAGTGACAAAACTCATTCTGTTCACTGTGCTATTCAGCACAACATGGAAATTAAAGGTTAAAATTTGTTATTGGCTGCTACTTTTTGAAGTATTTGGTGGAAAAAAAGTTATGCTCTTATGAGTACAAGTTCTTGGTTAAGATAATGATTGTTCAGTAGCTGAAAATTTTTAAAATTTACTACTAATTGGGAAGTTAGATAATAACAAGATGACTAGAGGTCAAGCAACAAGATTTGGAAATATTTATGGACATATAAAAAATGGAGTTTAGAATGTCACGTTAAGGCAAATGGTGAGGATATGAGACTATCCGTGTGTGTGTATTAGTAGCAGAGAGAAACATCACTGATATGTTGAATCTCCGGCATTAAAAATGTTCATACTTGTTTTGGTGTTTATGAATGTTCAAACTGTTACCACGTGATGAGGGAAAGCATCACTTTGTGTGTACAATGATGCCTCATAATATCGTTGCTACCCAAATCAAATTGCTATAGGAACCCCGCGGTGCTTTCAGTGCAGAAGAACAACTAAGAGCCTGCTGAAGCAGAGAGTATGTCTTCATATCTCTCTGATGACCAGCCCTCTGGGCTCAGAAAAGAGGACGCTGAGAGAATAGTTTTTTGGTCCATAATAATATCTGAGTAGCAATGTCCAAGTAGCTTTTAAATCAGCTATGATTATTTACTAAAAAAAGTTATATCCAGTAAAAAAAGTTATATCCAGGCTGTGTGCTCTTTATAGGTAGCAGAAAGATGCATTTCCCAAATTGTTTTTGAAGGAGGGGCAAATGTTATTTTTGTTGATAAATGGGATTAGTATTCTTTGAGAGACAGTGGTATCAGGTAAAAATCTACATCTGTTTTTCTGTGATAGTAATATAATTTCAAAATGTAACTTTCCTTTCTCTTACTTCTTTCCCCCGATATTCTATACTGACATTGTGCCAGATGTGTTATCCAGTCAGCTTGCCTGATTTGCCTCTGAAGAAGCCATGTGTGTATAATATTATTTTACATAGGAGAGACTGTTTTTACTAGCATATTTTACTCTTCAACGATTTAAATTCCTTTTGTGAAGTGCTTTTTACTCCTGGAGAAGAATAAATACAAGCATAAAACATTTGCTACCTCTTTCTCAACCTCGTTTTGCTTCATTATTTTAACAGAAAAATGGTTTTCAGTCTACCCGAAATGTTTGTTATTCACTAATATGGCAGTTATTGCTAACTGAATAAGTTCAAGGACAGAATATATTTATTTTTGCATGTATTTTCCTGATGTTCTAGAACAGTCTTTAGACAGAAAATTAGTATGACCTTATGCTAATAAATTTAGGGAATCAAAAAACATTTTGCAAAATACTTTATTTCACAGATGTATATTTTTCAGAGGCAAGGCAAGTACAAAACCCCACAACTTCATATGGAAGTCAGTGGGAGTTCCGACCTACTTAGGCTTATGCAATTTTAACCATTGTATTTCTGTGTCAAACTATGTAATGTAATTTATTTTTTGATTTGGGTTCGGTCTGCTTACGAAATACTATTTGAGAGGATTTTTATCGTATATGTGAATCTAAACCAATCTTTTTTTCAGTGCAGTGGATTAGCTTACGTCTCTTAGGACAGGATTTAAAGTAAAAGTCATCTGCTTCTGTGCATGTTTTTTGTTAGTAACAGCTAAAATAAGCACAACTAATACTCCTGTCTACAGAACAGAATTTCAAACTTTTAAACCAAAGACTAATTAGATGACATGGTCTGTAGGAATGAAATAGAAGCAGAAGTGTAAATGAAATACTGATAAAATTAGACAATGCACTCTAGACATCTTCCATTCATGGTACTTTTTCTCTACACAAACTTGCCAGAGTTAAACACAAGTACTTTGTGACCTTGTAAAAGCCTGACATTTGTATTCTTTTTGTTCTAGCTCTTAGTAAATGCATTCAGTTTTCTGTTAATAACTGAAGAAAAAAGAGGTGCAAAGAGGACAATAGAGGGATACATTGCTATTTTGCTACTAATTAAAATAACTGGGTATGTTGTGTCTATTGTGGGTTAACCCCAGTAGGCTGCTATTTATACATTTCCAGGAAAGTAGGGCGTCATTGTGCGTAAGAGTTACTTGGGAAGACAAATGCCATAACTCTAAACTCTAAACATCCCCCCTTCCTCCTTCTTTTCCCCTAGCTTGAGCATGACCTAATATGGTCTGGGATATCCCTCTGGCCAGTTGGGGTCAGCTGTCCTGGCTGTGTCCCCTCCCAACTTCTTGTGCCCCTCCAGCCTCCTTGCTGGTGGAGCAGTATGAGAAACAGATCACCTTGATGCTGTGCAAGCACTGTTCAGCAATAGCTCAAACTTTGGTGTGTTATCAACACTGTTCTGGTCACAAGTCCAAACATGGCACCATACGAACAGCTATGAAGAAAACTAGTTCTATCCTGGCCAAACCTGTACAGTGTCTGAAAGGAAGGGACAAAGTGAACAGGCAAAGGATTAATGTGACCCCGACAGAAATAGAAAATAGGTGGAGGCAATAACCTAACCAGAAGAGATCAAAAGTTCCTGTGTGAGCTACCAAGCAGTTGTGACCTGCCTATAAATGCTTTGGCACAATAAAGCAAGTAATAGACTGGCCACTAGCATGGCGTGTCTTGGCATATCTGCAGTGGTTATCATGGACAAATATGCAACCTTGACATTATTGAGGACTGAGCCTATGTATAGTTTTGTGTCACACATTTCTTCTGCAGTTCACCTGTAGCACATACAAGAAGGGGCATCGAGTGTAGTTCTTTTATGTATGTATGTCAGCGTCCTCTAAACTTGTATAAATAAGACAAGCAAATGCTATTTTTTTTTCTATGAGATATGATGCTTGATTCACCTCTTTGTGTTGCAACATAGATACTGCCATTATGTTGAGCTGAACATCAGTGTGGTTTGTTCTTGTCTGCCTATCAAGATGACGAGCAATTTCATGCCAAGCCTGGGGCCCTCTACAGAGGGCTAAACCCAGCATTGTACATACATAATTAACTGTAATTTTAGTATAGCTCATCAGGTTGCCATCATGAAAACTGTCTTGGGTTTATTCTTTAATACATTGATCATTGTAAGTTATTCAGTAGCAGAGAGAACAAGGCACAGCTGAGCAACTTTTGCCAGGCTCATGGCATCAGGACTGCTGTTCATAACTTTATTTGAGAAGGTAAAAAATGTTGTACTGATAATGCTGAACTTCATGATGTAGCACGTGGGAGGGGAGAAAAGAAAAAGGCATACTCCTCCGATGGTTGATAAATCCTATTTAATCTTTCCAATTTATTTTCCTCTCTTTCAAAGGGCTACATGAACACATTGTCAACACTTTCCTTTTTTTCTTTAAATGAATGCAGATTATTTTGTTGTATCTCTTGCCTTGAGGATTCTCCCCCCTTTTTTTGCCTGGTTTGTCCAGTCATCATTCGCACAACTTGCTTTATGTAATCTGTGCTCTATTCTCACCTCCAAGATCCCATTCAGTTTGAGTTTGTGCAGGGAATTTTGCTTTCAGTAATACAAGCTAAGGTTGTTACAGTGTGTTTCTTTCTTGCTTGCCCCCCTTCTCCCCCTCCAAAATTTGTATGTTTTTGAAGTCAGCCTTCTGGAAGGACATGAAACACCACAGGCAATCATAATTGTGTGATGAAGTTATTTGTCAGTGAATTAAAATTCAGAAGTGAAGTTTTCAGTTAATTAAATATGAAAAATTACCAAAAAATGCAACAGGCCCTGTTAGTTTGATATTATGTTCCATTTATTTGACACTGTACTTTCAGCTTTCAGTATTATGCAGATTTTCTGCATTAACAATAAAATCTAAAAACCAAGAATGAATGAAAAGCATGTTCTGATCAGTTAACCATGGAAAGCTAAAATCCTGTAGTTTAGCACTCATCTACAAACCAAAAGTCATTGACTAAATTTTCAGGTTATGGTCTCGTGGTCTCAAGTAGCTGGAAATGGAATAATTGCTGCTGTAAGTATTTAAATGCATTCCCTGTGATCTAATTGCTTTTGCTTTAAATGATTATGCCTGTTCCTCATTTAGCATGCCTATTGCATCCACTTAGACTTACATGATTCATTTTGTCCTCACTTTAGGATAGATTAAAATGTTGTTGCACTCTGTAACAGGAAGTTAGGACTAAGAATGTGTAATTTATTCGAAACTCAAGTAAATGCTGTTTAGGTTAATGTCCAGCTGGTTTGAAATAAGTCTCTGAAGGCACAGACTAGGACTGGTCTAGGCTACAAGTGCTGCCTCCTGCTGTTGTTGCGCGTTCCTTACGTTTGTGCAAATGTTCTGCACTTCAGGGTAGCAGTATATAGCAAATAGAGAGCATGTGCACTGGGCTGCGTGTTCGACCCTAGACTGTGCTTTTTTGCACACTGATACATATTCAGTTGCTTTGGTTTATTTTCTTCACAGAAAATGTGTACACCACGACAAGGGATACAGAATAGTCCCTTGTAAGGTGAAGGGTGAGGGAAAGGAATAATGCTTAATGGGTGCTACTGGCTGGCAAAATGTTTTATGTAAACTAATGCATTTTGACTTTTTGTGTGGACAGATGGTAGGCTAAGGCAAACCTAAAGATATTTCCTCCCATGATGATTTTGTAAAGAGGCATAGCAGACTGCCAGTTTGTACACTGTTCTAATGGGACAAATTTTTTGACTGCTGGGTTGTTGCGTGGCGCTAAAACTATTTGAATTGTAGCTCAGTGCTGTATCCTGGTGAATCAATGTTTGCAAGTATCTGCAATCATACAGATTGGATTCTTGAGTGACTCTGCCTATGAAGGATAATCATTTCTGGCATCTTAATCTCCCTTCTCTTAGTGCAAATGTCTAAAAATAAAGGTCATGGCTGTATTTAATTTTGTGAAATCCAGCACGCAACTTTTAACTTGGCTGAGCTCTGAGGCTCCAGCCAGCCACCTCCTCCCCCCAGCTCCCAAGGAAGATAACTTTCCCCACTTGGTTCCATTTCAGTCCCTCTAATGGTGCTCTCTGAGTGGCTGAAGTGCCTTCTGTTTTGTCCTGTGCCAGCCTCCTTTTGCCGATATACAAACAGGTTGCTATTCGCTCTAAGAAACAGCTTGATATACAGTTCTGCAGTGAGTCTGGGAAATATTAGTGTCCAAAGAGCAGCTGAGCTACTCTTTCAAACTGAGAAGCCCTAACACCCACCTTAACAAGATTGACTCAGCATATTAATTTGAATTTCAACCTCACTGCTGACCCACATATTGTGTCAGCTTTTGGGTTTGGAATTTAGCCTTGGATCATACTTGTTTCTGAGGTTATATTTATACTCAGAGCAGGAGAATAAAGTTATTTTTTAAAAAAAAACTTATATCAAATTCCTGGGAAGGAATGGAATATTTTACTAAAGCACTCACTAAGCCTCTGGTTTTTGATTGAGTAAGAAAGCAGTATGAACAGCAGCTGACTTGCTGATCTCTGCCTTCACTTAAAAGTCAGAGCTCAGCCATTCATTTAGAGGGCTGAATACTTTTTTCACTAGAGCCTGTACAGTTCTTCTGACATTCACAGTTAATATTGATACTCTGTAGGCCAGAAAATATTACTAGAGAAAGAATGCATCAAGGCTGATTCTGCTTTGAATGGAGTTAGTGGAAGTTTAACCATTGCTTGTAAAAGGAGGAAGACTAAACTGAAAAAGATTTATAATTCAAGTGTGTTTAATGGTTGTGTGTCTGTATGATACAGATTTACTCACACGATTTTGAGTTCATTTAAAACAGTCAGTCTCTTTTATTTTCTAGGGCATTGTCTTGTTTTTAGTCTCTCCATAATTAGTTTCTATTTATAGAGCAGATCAAGGTAAGTAGCTCGCAAATGTCAAAAAGATGCATGTTTTCTCACATATAAGTGTTTTCTTGTTTTAACTTTATGCAAATACTTTGTTATTAATGCTTTTTAAAAGACCAGAGGAGGTATACAGACTTTAACTTTTTTTCTGTATGATTAATACCAGCAATTTGGTTTTTTTGCTTTCATTTGTAAGTACTTCAAACTGCCATAGAAAGGAAAAATTGGCTATATGTATTTAAATGTACACATAAAGATAAAAAGAATTGCAATCTTTTTTTTTTTTTTTTTGTCACCTACATCACTGTAATGGATCTCTAACATGGAAGTTCTATTTTACAAAGTGCTATTACTAGCACTTGTTTCCATTTTTCATCTTGGAAAAACATGTAATTTCCACCTTAAGTTCTCGCTACATATTTTTAAATACCCTTATATTATAAATGCTCCTTTTATGTCTCAAGAGGTTAGGTAATTTACTGCTTTTGACTCAATAAAATTCTTACAGCCAGTTATGCTGCTGAAATTTTGGTAAAATAACGTGGGATAAAAAAAAAAAAAAAAAGGTGAGTAGAGTTACTATCACCCTATTCACAGTTGTGTGTTTAAATGCATGTTCCTGTGAACTGTATTCTGTATGCTGGTACTCCTGTATGTTGTATTCTGTATAAATTCAGTATCAGTCAAAAGCCCTTTGTAGCTGCAAATAAAATGTAACTATTCCCTTTTAATATGATGTTAATAATGAAGTAGTAAATGCATAAAATAAAGTATTTAGGGCATGTAGGTATTCTAGATACTGTGTTAGTACAGAAAAGTAAGACACCATGAATACTGAGAAACTTGCATTTAAAGTGGGAGTGAGCCCTTTTATAGAGCAACAGCAACTCCCCCCTTCTCAACCTTCGAATGACCTCACCACACTGCCTTAAAGATGAGATAATAATGGAAGTATCCTTTGTTTATAGCATTCCATAGAACAAATGTTTTTAGTAGTGGCTTTTGTACTATGCAAAATCTCTAAAAATCTAATTTCAGCCTTTATATTACATCTTCCATCTTGGATTGTAAAGGGGGGAGGGCTTTTGTAGGTTTTCTTTTCCTGTTAAACACATTGAGCGTAAAGAGTCAAATCAAAATCTTTAATCATTAACAGGCCAAAGAACTGTTAAAGAATAAAAAAAGTCAATCAACACAGTTTAATAAAAGCTATACTATCCAATGAAATCATATAATATTGTGCATGTCTACTGTTGTATTAGCTATAAAAATCTAAACCAGTTTATAATATCATACAGTTATGTAGGTACTTACCACTTTAAAAGCAGCATCAAGTGGAATTGGTGGAAAGTCCCCAAGGTGTAATTGATAACTGAGTAAAATGAGGAGCCTTTATGGTATTATTCTGAAGTGCACAATCTGAAATTAGAGGAAATTTACTGACAGTTGTATATTTTGTTGAAAGAAGGATTGTTCAGACATATATTAACAACAAAATCAATGTCTGTTGCCTTCTACAGAGTACAAGGAGAGTGATTTATTTTGAAAATGTCTTTCAGCTGGGTAACTAGGTAACTTACACTGTGCTACATGAAAGAGTTTGGATTCCATTTTGTGGAGCAGGATTCCAGTGCAATGAGTGAAGGAAACAGATGGAATAGGAGGAGGACAGATGGGTACCAAAAAATTACAGCCACTGTTTTCAGTACCTGTGCATTAACTGCCATAAATCAATATATGTTCATTTACTGAAACAGGAAAATCATAGATTATGAAGCCAAAGCATTACAGGGCCCCAAACCACTCTATATTGAAAGCATATATTTGTAGTCGTTAATGAGAGTTCTAATGGACTATATCTGGGAGCAAAATTTTCTGCAGGCAAGAACCTCACCCCTAGTCCAGGGATTTCATTCTGTTAGGGAGATTTAAATATATCTCCTATACAGTGGGGGGGCAAGGTTCATTGGTTATCCTGCCATATTGGACAGCTGTAAAGCTTTCCTTGTAGACCAGAGGGGGGGTACTGAAGTAATGCAGTGAGTGCTAGGGGGCTGCTCCACCAAAAAGGCTTCAAACAGCCTGGGAAGGAGCTGAACCTGGAGAGCCCAAAATAAAGGCTGAGAGTGCAGGAGGCCACTTTCTCTCCTGCAGCATCCTTGAATTGCAAGATGTGAATGGTGGATTAGAAAATCAGAACAAATTTTACATATATATATATATACACACATATACACCAGCAATCCTCATGTACTGCATGGCACAGCTGCTCTGTCACATACTTGACCTTGTCTTAATTTGATCATTGCTGTGGTTAAATCAGAAGTTCAGCTGTGAGCCAAATAATTTCTTAACACCCCTCACCCCACCAGTAACTGCCAGCTTGTTACTGATACTGTCGAATTTTTATCTGAACACCTGTCCATTAGAAACTGGATGGTGACCATCCAGACAATTTACATTTATTTTAGAATGTCTTGCAATTAGTGGATTTTCAAAATTATAGAATACAAATAAAAATCACCCTTGTATTAAAATATTTGAGAAACGAAGCAATATAGGTCAGAATATGTACGCGCTCTTATTCTTGTTGGATTTATATCGGGAAGTTTTCTTGCATAGAGGCACTGCATGAATAGCCACTATATTTTGGTGCAGCAAAGGCAAAAGTATGAAAAAGTCTGTAACTCAAGTATCTTGGAATTGGCTTGCTGTCAGATTCTATCCCAGCTCCTTTAAAATTTTCCTATGAATAGTTTGAATTAAAAATTCACAATTTTATTAAATTTTTCAAAATAATTTTCTAATTAAAAACATTTATTTTAGGGCTTAGGCTCATTACTTTTGTAATAAAACATAAATCAAATAAGGTGGTTTGTCTTCATATGAAGAAAAATTGGTTAGACTTTATACCTCAATCTATTAAATGCAATTTAGAGCTTAGTGTGCCAAAATCTGAATTTTTTAACTTTGTTAGCTGATTGTAGATTACCTTCCCTACGTTACCTCATTCAAGGTGAGCATTGCAGTACTGGCTATCATGAGTGCTAGAGGCTGGGTTACAGTCTTCAGCCATAAACAAGTTCCATTCAAAACTCATGATCTTCTCCCAGCTTTAAACAAACC
This sequence comes from Aviceda cuculoides, assembly GCA_035590195.1. Lineage (NCBI taxonomy): Eukaryota > Metazoa > Chordata > Aves > Accipitriformes > Accipitridae > Aviceda > Aviceda cuculoides. The sequence goes on from JAVJGG010000001.1 coordinate 32,200,951, forward strand.
TCTCTTGGATTGGGATGTAGCCTGTGAATCAGGCAAATAGTTCAGAATGGGTGTGGTGGGATAAATAGGAAGGAAGATGGTTTGGCTTGGTTTCATAACTGAAGCGGAAAAGAAATCATTGTCGGGTTTCCTTCAATTAGAAAACATTAGCGATTTGAATCTGGTTGCAGAATGGGTCTGTTTATGCAGATGCAAATATACTAGTTTTCTTTTTTTTTTAATTAAAATTTTTGAGTTGCAGAAACCATTAATACAATTGCCATTATTTTTTCTTCACTGGGACTTCTTACAAAAAATCCATATCTTCATAGTCATTGAGCTTCTTCCCCTCCCCCACTAATTGCTCTTTTTCTAGTCTGAGTTTGGAATAAAATAGACATGAAATAATGTTTTCTTTAAGCAGGTAGGAGATAAACTATGCTGCTTTCTTAAGCCATCTATCTGAAAGAGTTTAAAATCTTAACCAGGCTCAAAACAATGAGGAACTATCAAATTTTGTAGTTTAAAGATGGAAAGGAATTATAACTTAATCATTTTGAAAGCATAGAATTTCTGTGGAAACTAAAATTAGACTGGAATTTACTATTTACTACTACAATTCTTTTGAAAACAAACAAGCTTGCAACACACAAAGTGGGCTCTCTTAAATCCTTATTAAAAGTAATCACCCCTAATAAGTCTGCCCTAAGAGATAACCCTTCAGCCCATTGAAATCTGGCAGCATGTAATGTCGAGAACATCTTGATACTAGTATGGAAAAGCAGTATAATTATTTTGATCTATATAAGTTAGACTTGAAGAGAAGATGGTCCAAGGAAAGAGAAAAGGCCATGCTGCTGTCAATACTTACTAGCAGTAAGTCTAAGTGATGTGCAACTTTGTATATTTGATTTGTATTCACCCCAGACTGAGATTGCCCTTTCTCAAACTGCTTGATCACATTTAATTCCCTAGAGGAATGCTTTTAGCAATCTTGTACAAGGCTCTTGCTGATCACTAAATTTGGGGCTTTTTGCCCCGGTATGGAGAGAGAAAGAACGTGTGTGCACTGCAGACAAGAGGGTTCTTTGTTAAAAAACTCCTGGCAGTCCTCAGCTATTACACACTGAAGACTGTTACCCAAGTGCTAAGGCTAATCTTAAGTTGCAGCAAAGAGGGAATATCTCTAAAGTGGTCAAAAATCAAGTGCTTGGTCTTGTTTCTACCCACTACAAAAGATGGTATACTAGTTTAAATGCTTCCTTGAACTATCTTCCCTGTGGTTTTGGTTCACTGTTCTGCCTGGGGAGGGAGTCCCTACATATTAGCTTATTAAGGTAATATAAGATGACTGTGAAACAGCTGTGGGGCATACATGTCAAAAGAAAGGTCACAATCTTCTGTACAAGAACATGTGATGATGAATGTTCTGCATAATGGCTATCATGATATATTCTCCTACTTAGCAATAGGAGGGGGATGTGTAACTAAACTCACTAGAATGATGAAGATCATGTTTAAGGCATGTTCATTTTCTTAGTACTCTTTTTTTCCCCCAGACATCTAGCTCGCTAAAGAATTTATCACTGCAGAGGATGATGTCTGGTGTATGACTTTTTTCATGCCAGCTGTCTTTCACAGGCATTTGTGCTACCTTATTACTCTGACTTGATCTGAAAGGAGAGGTGTAGGATCATATGTCATTGTATGCCCTTGTGTGGGAAAACAGGCATTCCAGTGCTTGACTTTTGCCATACCATCAAGCCAGAGTAGTTCAGTAAGCTTCACTACTAATATTTTTAAGCAAACAGAAAACAATTATGACCACTATCATGCTTGCTGTACTTTAAGCTAAATACTGGTGAACTGTTGATGAAGAACTAGAAACCCTTGGCTATGCTTTGAGCATATGAAAAACTTTCAATTTTTAGAATAAAATGTTTTCTCGTTCCTATTTTCTATAACTGTTTTTGTAAACCTAGAATTGAGTCTTAAGTGTTGATTTTTTCTGATGGTATTTCCATTTGGAAATGTCAGATATTTCAGGAGAAATTTTATTCATGGAAGATCTTGAATTGCAGCTCTATTATGCAAATTTTATCCTTGTAAAGCTGAATGGAATTTACCCAATTGTGAACCTTAAAGCTTGTGTGAAATGCCTCTATTAAAATATGGCCTCAGAGTTAGGGAAAAAAAAGACAACCCTGAAGCTAATCTAAACTAATCTAATAAAGAGTATTGTGTGTGTCTGTCTGTATATGGCAATGTAAATATGATAAATTCGACTATAATTATCCATTTCTTTTGTAATGACTGCTATATATTCTAAGTAGGGCATCTGTATGCTGCCTGAGATTAAGTGGCTGCTTCTTTAGTTAGTAGCAGCAGCAGACTTTTGACCTCATTGTTAAATAGCTGTTCATTGCAAAGTTCATGCTACCCTGACAAAACTGAAGTTCTACTGTGTTTAGATTAAATAATGACCAAGGACCAGTCCTGCAGCCCACAATTATTTGGGTTATTTTTTCTTAGTGCTGAAGTCAGCAGCACTTCTCATCACAGGCCAGGTGCTCAGAACTGGCTCCTTGTGTTTGTTGAGCACCATAATTCCATGCCAGTTTGACTTCTAATTATGTTCCCTGACATCTTGCTAAGTTTTTATCTGCTTTATACTGCAGTGACAAAGGCTGGGTATATTTTAAACAGAGGCTTATAATAATATTTTACAGTCTCATTAAAACCTTTGGCCAGTCCAGTCTACAATTTCATCTTTTTTAATGCGTTTCCATTTTCTCTATATTGCTTATGCATGCTGAATTTAGAGGAGACTTTACTTCATAAAGCATTTGCTTTGGTTACAGTCATTTTACACTTATTTCATCACTATTGCATGAGATTTGTATCAAGTACATAACTTAGCTTGCTGCTTGCTCTGTGTTTAACCAAAACATGAATACTCTGCCATAGCACTTTCATTAAAAGAAAAAAAGAAAGCACTTAAACAGAAGAAGAAAGGTAAAAATAATGCCTTGTCCTTTAGGAAAATGCATTTTATTCTTTCTCTCAGCTGAAACAGTTCCTATTAGAAATATTCTTGGGTTGTCTGTTTTCCAGCAAGTTCTCATTCTCTCATGCATCCAATTTAAAACGTCATTTTGCTGCTTTGTGAAATGGAATCAAAGATTTTCAAAATTCAAAATCATTTCTCATTGTAAATAACACTCATCCTCCTATCAAGTACTAAGTAATAAACCATTACTGTTTCACAGTGCTGGAAATAAAAATAAGTTCTGCTATGTGTTACAAAAAAGGAAGTTCTTAAGTTTTCATTTTAAAAAGTTTAGAAAAGTAATTAAAAACAGTTTGGGGAGTTTTTTAAGAGTTAGTGTTTGCTGCCTATCTTTATACATATCACATATATGAAAACAAACCACTGTCGCTGCTTCTGCAGTACTAGAAATTAAATTCAGAAGTTGTTTACACGACTAATAGTTCATTCATTTCATATTAAAGGTAGAAACACAGTATTTTTATCTGTAATGAACTGAGAAGATTCGTTAACTTCAAAGCATTGCTACAGTGATTTATCCCATATGAATGGGAGTTTATACGTGCAATACAATACATGTATCTATTATCCTTATACAAGCCTTTTGCTCATTTTACAGAAAAACAAAGTAAACAAGTAATGGTGCTATAATTAACTTTATAGAAAACTAATCAGATTCATTCTGTTGCTTCAACTTTCACAGAACTCACTTTCTACAAAGAAGATCATAGGTAGTGGCACCCCAAATGGCCCTTGCTGGTGGGTAATAATAACTATTAGAATGCACTCGCATTTTTGGGTCTGAATATGAGAAACTGGTGCTAGCTAAGCATTATTCCAGATTTAGCTCTCAATCAGTCCCTTCATTTGCTCTTGAATCTTTGAATCCTTCTCCCATTCACTTCCCTTCTAGAATTCAGGTATTAATGAAGCAAATAAAAAAAGTCTTGCATCAATCAGAACAATTAAGTGTGTACAAATATGAAAGATGTATTCTGTGACTATATTTATGGACTCTGATACCTTTATTGTGTATTTTGAGAGCAGAAATTAACTGGTGCTTCTTCTGGACTTCACAAGCAGTTTTGTTTGTGTTGTATCTTTTCTGTAGTTTGTAGAAAAGGTTGGTGTTTGAGGGGACTTCCATTCAGGAAGTAATTTCTGCTTAGGATATTAGACCTCTTCTTCGGATATGTCTGTGCATGGTGGTTTTGCTATTATGTATTTTGGAGTCTTACACCTTTTTTTTTTTTTTTTTTAACCAAAGGCTTATCTGCTTATCACTAGTTCCTGTCTGAGCACCCTACATTGTACGAAGACACCCTAGGCCTCATTAGCAAGATAGTTACTATTTCTTCAGAATAATTTATTGCAATGACCAGAGGATAAAGTGGTTCCTATTCCCCGATAATTTAGTTCATCCTGATATTCTCTTCATAGCAGTTCTGATTTCACATTTCTACTTCTCAAGCTATCTGCATCAATTTAATTTTTGTATGGCCAAGCACTATATGCATTTGTGCAGGTCTATAAATAAAAAGCAATAAACTGACATCTTTCACCTATGAAATGTATTTCATACCCTTTCTTGCAGTATATTCTCTATTAAACTTCTGTCTCTTTATATCTGTTGCCTGTCTGTATTTCCCATGTCCCTCTTCCCCTTTTCTGGCAACTGACAGGAGTTTTCAGCTGCACATGAAGCGTAATACACCATTACTCTTTTTACTATGTCTATCTCTGTGCTGATGGGTTCACACAGGGATTGCAGGTACTTTTTCTGCTGTGGCATATAAAAAACCCCCTGTCTACAGTCCTGTACATTTGCTTTCACACATATAAAGTACTGCTAATTTCCAGCAATATATCTACCTATAAGGAGAAATTTGTGGATCTCATTAAAATCTGTCTCTCAAATGAAGGCAAGGCTGAAAAACAGAAAGCAGCAATAGGCTGAGATTATTGAGAACTCAAAGCTCTGAATGCTCTAATCAGGCCACTTATACTGTCTGTAGCAGTATCTAATGTATTTTAAATGTTCATGTTATACTTGTGTATGGAAATTGTTCTATGTTTATAAAATTCAGCTAGAAATTTCTGTTGTCTTTTTTTCAAGATTCAGCTACAGCCAGACACCTGGCTGTAACTGGTCTACCAGGATTGAAGACTGGTCTCTTAGCCTGACCCATAGCTGCCTAACCATCTGGCATGGGAGCGAATAGCATTAATTGCTCTAGGACACTCAGCAGGTTGCTTTTGTTTTTACTCATGCTGCGTATTACTGTACCTCATCCTTGTCTTGTGGATTGCTCATCAGCCCTGCTCTTATTCCTACATCTCCCACTTGCAGTATAATCCCCCTCTGGGTTTTGCTCACTTAGCTTCCTTACTGGGAATACTCCTATTTCTCAAGCTCTTGCATTCCATGATTTCTCCAGTTCTTGACTTAGGATCATCTTAACTAGATCTTTCATCTATTAAACAAAACGGGAAGTTGAGCAGAGACTTTGACAATTTCAATATGAGGCTAGACTTAACACTTATCTCAGGTTACTGTTGTCAAGTGGTCTGTCAATCTCTGATGCTCCCTGTTAATGCTGTTTATTCATGCAGGGTTTTTTTATAATTTTAGGTATTTGAGGCTTAAAAAAATATTTTTTAAGCCATGTAACATCTAAAAGTGCAGTCTTAATTTATGACAAGAGATTAAGACTTCCTTGTAAACACTTTTGATTGAAAGACCTTAAAACCTAAGAAAAATTCCTCATAAAATATTGTGAGATTTTTAACAGAATCACAAATTATGGTGACAATACAATCTGTTACACCAAACAAACTACAGGATTTACAAATCCAAGTGTTATGGAGAAGTCAGGGAAAGGAATAGATAGATACCTTGGGTGTCAGCAGAAATAGTTGATGCATTTGAGTTTGAATTTTGTTCACATTTAGCAAGATATACAAGTAAAGCTGGGTCTCTGGGTTGTTTTAAAATGCAAATATGCCAACGTTAAAAATAGATGGTGTCATATGAGAGGATGGAGAAAAACCCAACAAACAACTCCCCATCAGCAAAGTAAATCAGCATGTCCTTAAGTGGTGACAATCAGATCTTTAGGGGCGCTAGATCACTTCTTGTGTATTCATCCTTTATAATTTCCTTTTCCAGAATATTAAGCAAAATACTGTGGAATTTGGTCTTACAGCAATATCACTGATATATCATGTAGTTATGATCTGTTCACAGAACTAAGGAAATGACGCAGGGCTTTTAATTGAACTGCAGTGCTCACTGATTTTCTGGTTGTAAAAGAATAGTCAATGGATAACTAAATTAAAGCCCAAAATTCTGACTCGGAAGCCCTGAATAGGAAAATGTCCTATGTAAAGAACAGCTCAGTCTTATCTTGTATTCACTTCTAACACACAGGAGCGTAATCCTGACAGCAAAGGGAGTTATTTAGATAGATGAAAATAAAAGGCCTTTGTGTACATAGGCTAAGTAAAGATTTTTGTATTACTGAGCTCTGCTGTGATTTTAGCACTAGAGTTGCATGTGAAGTGGTTAGCTTGTGGCTGTTTAAGTCCATGAGCTGAACTAATTGTCCACCTTTGTTTAATCTTCCCACCTGTCCCTATAAATCCTTTTCACATTGTTCCATATATGCAGCAGTAACCTTAGTCCCATTAAAAAGCTGAAACCTGGAACAGGTCTGGAACATATAATTTCACATATATTTTACTCCAGAACGTGGTTTAGTGGGCATGGATGATGGTTCGACGCAATGATCCTGAAGGTCTTTTCCAACCTAAATGATTCTATGATTTCAGTATATGGCTTTCATACTCATGTGCGTTTGTCACTTACCTTTTTACACTTGCTTTTGAAACTACACCAGGTTTAGCAGCTGGTGCTTTTAGAACTATGAAATGCCGGTCAACAGAAGGACCCTTGCCAGTGCGTTTATTTCTGTGCATTATGATTGTTTATAATACACTTTAATAAGTTAATATAACATCCTTCCCTACCCAATTGTTCCTTCCCATTTAGCAACCTGTACTTCCGTCTCACTCTACCACAATTGCTTTTGTTGCTTACAGAACTGATCCCATGGTTTTTCCTCAAATTCCTTCCCAATGATTATGCACAGCAGCAGAATTCAGCCTTCAGTTTTTATCTACCCTTTCAAAGAAATGAGTCTTACCCAATCACGTCATCTATCTCTTTTTAACTTTTAATTGTATGCTTAAAAAATATTTAACCATAGTTTTTGGCTGGTAAATTCAGCCAAATTTGAAAGAATGACATATTTCCTAAAGATCCCCTGCACACTTTCTGAAAATCATCAGCATGAATAGAGAGGAGAGACCAAAATTACTTTCCCTGCTAAAAGAATGAAAAGAACAACTCGGTGTCAGTTTGTTAGCAGCTAGCTGGTAAATTTTAATATACATACTGAACACTGCAGTGGCATAGATGGGGACAGTCTCTTGGGGCAGTGGGACAGCTAAGGATGTTGCTTTTGAAGATATTTCTGTGATATTCCTGTGGGGTGCAGGACCATTACCCATTATATCGGCATATCTCTGGGAATGTTGGCCTTTCTTTTTAGTTATCTTTACTACAATGTGGTTCAAGTTATTATTTCACTTAGCAAACTATATTTTAAAGGAAACTTAGGTTAAAGCACAATTTTAAATGAGAAGAAGTCGAGCAGGCTTTACTATGTACTATTTACAATTTTATTTTTCCTTTTTTCTTTTTTCTCCTCTCTTTTTTTTTTTTTTCTTTTACTGGTCCCTGCGTGGACAAAACAAACTATTTGGAGGAACTGGGGAGAGATCTTTGAAATTTGGAAAAATATATGTTTGTTAAGCTGGAGGTAGGAATAACTCAACTGCGATACTACCTTTTAATTGCAAACATCACTGTCCCTGTCTTTGATACCAGTTGAATCCATGGTATTCTTCAGTTTTACAAATGGAGGTAATAACACTGTAGTATCACAAAGCCTGACAATGTACAGTATAGTGTATAGCAGTATATAGCGTACAGCATCAGTATGGATGCAGTGCTCAGGTTTATCCTTAGGATATATATCCAAAGGTTCTGATTCTTTTGATTTACTTGTGATATTAGGGTGTCCACCTAATTAGGGCACCACCACACAAGTTTGTAATCTATATGACTGAAATGTGAGATCGGAATCTAAACAAAGAGAAAACACAAAACTGGAGAAAGAAAAGAAAACCTTAGTTTAGGGCCTTCTGTTGCTTTAATACTTCAATAATGATTTGGTGATTAATTTTTTTTTTATGTGATCTAGCATTTATTGTATGCTTGTTTTGTGTAACAGCATGCTGTATTGCTGTTTGTTATTCATATTAGGTTTTTCACTTCCTGTTTTTTGGAAGCTGTTTGAATCCCAAATAGTAGCAATCATCAGTCAGATAATAGATAGGAATCTGGGATTGTAATTAATGTAGCTACAGCACATGTACTTAAATACTAATTAAATGGTACTAACTCTGAGATCATAATCCGAGTGATTATAACTAGACTCAATTCATTAACAGATCCTGTCCAAATAAGATTTTGTCGCATTCCTAATTCTTGTCTTGCATAAGCTCACTCCTTCCAAAGAGAATTTCTGTCTTAAAGTTCTTAAAACAAAGCCTTTTGAAAGATTTGATCTTCCAGCATTGGAATGCTATTCCAAATTGTTCTTGTGTTAGTTTGCCAAGTGTTTCATTAGTTTCATGAGGACTTTGCTAATAAGTGTATGTTAGATGTGACACAGGAAACAGGACTATAAGCTTCCCAGAACTTCTCATTATAACAGTGTGCATTCAGTTGCTAGGATCTTAGCCAAACTTTTAAAGTATTTGGGCTGAAATGTGGGTTTGCATTATGATACAGCCTTTAATTATGTGAGAGCACACTATTCTCCAACTCAGTCCCTGCCTGCCTCATTCAGGTCACGAGATGGATAGTACTCATTTAATGGGCAGTATTCCAATCCGTCATTTTAAAATGTGCTTCATTCAGTTTGTGGCCCCTTCCCTGCTGCAACATTCAAATCTTTCTCTGAATATGACACTATTGATTTCCTCATAAGAGTGATGGGCTCCATTGAAACTACAATATCTGAGTTCACAAATGTTAGTGTTTCTATTCTATAATGCTCTTGTGAAATGAGTGGTTATTATTATCTCCATTTTACAATGTGGTACTATGGCACAGTAATATATATTCTCAAAGCACAGAGCAGTTTGGGTGTCTAATGTGAAATGATCGTTACCTTATTTCTCAGAGTACATAGTTTCTAATATATGTCCCCAGCTGGATTTTTTAAAACTAGCAAGTCAATTTATTTCACTTGTAGCTATGAATTCTTAAAACTTCTGCAAGCCTAATCCTTTGTGTGTCAGACTGAGTGCTCAGAATACACAGCAGCTGCTTGCGAAAGTTTTTACTGCAGCAATTTGCCTGGGATCATGCAGGAATCGGTGACAGAACTAAGAAGAAAATTCAGTTCTCCACTCTACTTTCTTCAGCATAAGACCTGGGCCTCCTTTCAATTTCTGTAACAAAGGAAAGTGGGTTTACAAACATCAAGGTCATTCTCTACACAGCTGTCTCATCCTCTGAATGTCATCTTTCCTGTGCACTGCAGTGACAAGATTTTCTTTTTAAATTAAAAAAAATGCTGATGCTTAGTATTTCATAGATAAGTAGGAGTTAGCAAGACATATGTTAAATTATGCTTCATTTTCCTTCTTGTGCCCATAAAAGAAGTAATCTTATTTAAGTAATATTTAAATCTCTCTCACAATCTTTGTTCTTGAGCTTAGCTTAAAACCCCCATTGTCATTTTTACTCTTGTCACTTGCAAAATGCACATGCTTGGGATCTACGTGATGCACTCCATGCTATTGTTTATTTTAAAATTATATCAGTATTTCAGGTTCACCATGAGATACACTGAATTGACCTAATGATACATTTCACAATTCTTCTCTGGTGATATCTTCAACACATCTTTTCTGAAAAAGTAGTTTGATAGTAGAAGCTGGGGATTCCTGAGTAAATTGACCTTTTTTGTGCTATTCTTTTAAGGCCAGATTTTCAAATGCGCATCTTCTTTAATGTTGTTATATTGGAAGTTGTGCTCAGAGATAACTACCTACAGAGATTGCTGGGAAGATGTTGGAGATTGTAAATAGATCTGTTGTGGCTAAAAAAAATTAATGCGAGAAGCCCACTTTTGAAAATTTGGAAATGCAGAGCCCAGAGCTTCTCTTGCAAGGTGGACAAGCCTACGCTGGGGGCTGAAAGTCAGGACAAGGTGGCTTTGGTGCTGTGGCTGGTTTAACCACCCCTGACCATGTGGTCCTGCCCTCATGTGGTGAAAGATAGCTCTCTCAACTGTATTGGTTGAACTATATATTATTATGGCATAGGCATACTAACTTGGGAAAACAGTCTTTCCTGGAGAGTTATTTTTAACCCATATCAGTTCATGGCATTTACAGCAGAATTTCACAAGCAGTAATGGTGCTAGAAAGGAAAGTAAGGAACTTCTTAAGCTGACTTTTCAGTGAAGTACATTGATCGTGGAATTATGAGTTAAAGCATTGCAGTATGCCACCTAATTAACATCCTAAATCCTGTCTACCTGTGTGGTTAGTGATAAATGCTGTCAGCTCAGGTCAGGATTAACACTTTGTCTTATCCAAATCCACTTGATGGAATCTGTGTTTATGGCAGAAAAACTGAGCTATCTTGCTCAACTGTTATGTATAGAATGGAAGAAGAGGGACATCAGGCATTGAATAAATTCACAGGCAGTATGCTGCTGGCTTTTTTTTTCTAGCTGAACAGTGTATTAGATTAAGGACATGTACACTTAGGGACATAAAACCATATACCCAAGATACTACATTAACCTAAATTAAGCTCCAGAAGAATGAGTGTGAAGAACAGAATGAAGAATTTTTTATATACTGTCATCAGGACCATATGGAGATGTGGTCAGCTGTAATCCAACTGAAGAGAAATCTTATCTAGGAGATAGAAGCGAGCAAACTAGTTTTGTGCATGCTTTGTTTTTTAGAAATCTCCGTAAAGTACAACTAATTCATCTTTAAAAGTGTCCCACAAGAATCAGGAATATAAGGCTGCATCCTACACTTGCTTCATTATGAACCACAATACCACAGGGAGGCACGACCATGGTCACAAACAGATTGTCCATTCAGTACTCTGTGGATAAATTGAGCCATATCTCCTTAGAACCTGACATTTCATTATTAATAGGTGGGCATAGTGGATGGATGGAAACACTTCAGAGTTACGTTTTTTAGAAAAAAAATTAATTATTTTTGGGAATCTGAGCAGCTGATTTGTTTTGTTCATTTGTACCTCATATGTCCTTTGCCATCTTCTAGGCCTGATTCATTCACCTCTAGGTCACTGGAGGAAGGGAATACATGAAATAAATACAAAAAATGTTCTAAACATTAAATATCAGTAGGAAGCAATGATTGGAGAAACCTCAAGTGTTAGGTAGAATTAACAGTATTCCCTTATTCTTTAAATGGCAGAATTATAATTTGTGGGTTATTACAGCTAAATGGAGACAGTGCTATAGAAAATAAACCAGAAAATCATATCAAACTGCACCCTCAAGCAACTATTTTACTAACATTGTCTTTCAGTTTGTCATTCAAAATTTCTACTATTTTTCAATTTTATGCAACTCCTTAGTTTTGTAAACTTTGCCTTTTTGTTTTGTATTCATCCTTAGTTAGCTTTTATATGAATATAACCACACTCTCAATAAATATTTATGTAAATTAAAAAAAAAATTAAAAGGAAACCTACTTGCACATTTAGATATACCCATAACTGAAGGTGAAAAGGAGGGAGAACTCTAATGACTCTTTCTCAGTAACAACCTTCATGAGACTGCCTCAAGAGTCTAATCAAATGAAGAGATTTTGTCCTGCTGAGCAGCTGTCAGAAAGAGGGTTCTAAATTAATATTAAATGTCTTTCAGCAAATGTTGTCTACATCTGAATAAGAAATTTTATTTTCTGTATGATATTTTAATATGAAATATTTGTGTAGAAGTAATCCTTCATCAGCAGTGTTTGGAATTATTCAGTAGATTGCCAAAAGGAAAAAGAAATAATTTAGACAATGTACTGTTGCAAGGTGACACGCAATTACAGACCTGCACCAATGTCAGCTAGTTAGATATTATTAAATTTTGTTAAGTTCATGGAAGCTTGCTTTAATGTTGAGGAAAGAAGACTGCAAAATTGAAAACATATAACTGGTTGCAAAATTATTCTGTATTTTGATAACCTAAGGAAAAATAACTCTGTCCGGTAAGATTAAAATCCCAAATTGTCTTTGAGATTCTTAATAAATAAAATATAATTCTTCTTTCTTCCAGTGAAGCACACACATGCATTCTGTGTGTATTCTTCACCAGCAATTAGAAGTAAGCTCACTAGAATTTTCTTTCTATAATCTGTGTCACTTATCTACATCTTTATGGCAGTGTTATTGCAGGCTTGCTAAACAGTTTTTGAAGGACTATTGACAGAGTTAGATCGTCCTGATGAACCTATCCTGGTAACACAAAGATAAATGCACCTCAAGGAGGTTCAATTCACTAGACCTCTAGAATTTATTTTGAAGATATTAGTGTCAGTTTTCATACTAAATCCTATATTTCTAAAGGGAATCATAAATGGGAACAAAGGGAAGAATCCCAGAGTATGTATTTAGTTTTTATTATGCTTTTATCTCCAGTGCCTGATGACGTGAAGTGGCCAGCAAATAAATACACCTGAAGAAATGTGGGCTAGTAGGACATCAGGTACACATAGTGTATAATTTATTTGGGAAGGAGATGCAAATTCTGACATCTTGTGACCAAACAACTATATTTACCCTAGAAGTCTGGGGTTTTTTTTTGTTTGTTCGTTTGTTTTTCTTTTACTTTAAAGGGTAATCACATTAGAGTACTTTAAGAAAAATTTTCTTGACCTTACACAGGCACTCACTAAACCTTTTTCTTGCTTAAATAATGAAAGAGTGATGCGCCTCTTCAAAGTATCTCAGAAGTTTCTTACAGGATTCATTAGAATTCTGTGTCTTAAAAAATATGGTACAAACACTAAAACCAATGGAGGTAGAATCTAGAGCTCATTTGCTGTGGTCAGTTCTAGCTGTGGTAGCTTGCTATGACTTGGGAGCTAACATTAAAGTTGAGGTAAAAACACCCATGTTAGACGAGAAAGCTGTAAAAATTTTGGGGCTGTAAAAATTTTGAATTTTCAGAAAATGCAGCAACTAATGCTTGGAATGGTTTATAATGTAGCTGGTAGCATATAGTTTAACTGTAGCTGGCCCTGTGACCTGAAATGTATTACACTTCCCTATAGAGAGTGCTGTATGTGGTATTGTCTGCGGATTCATCCACAGCAAGACACTGTTGTAATAAAGGGAAAATCTCAGCTCCTAACCTGGAAGGAGAAAGACCCGCAATTGTCTACACGCAGTATACCTCTGAAGAGATAATCAGGAATGTAAACAGTGAAAAGATTTCCAGCTAGAAAAAAAGCATTAACCTTTAGGAGACTGGTGAGGAGTGATGATCCTAGAATAATTATCCATATTATTGGGGGCAAAAAATTGGAGAGATAATAGCTAGAGAATATGTAAAATTTGTAAAAAGAATATAAAAAGATCTCAAAATAGAGTTTTTGACAAGTCAAGAAAAAAATCCAACCCTTCCCTCCTGATATTTTCTGATTAAAATAGGTCCTAATTACTGCATTATTCTACTATTATGAATCAGTCTTGTGCTCCAAATGCTTTCCCATTCTAAAGCACTCTTCCCATTGCACCATACCCATTTTGTAAACAAAAGCGGCATCAGCACAAAGATCAAAGCACACTCATAAGAGAATGTAAGTAGCAATTCCATGAGTAAAATGTGAGATGTTTCTTTGAAAGATATGGCTGAGTTGTCTTAGTACCCACTAGTGGAAATGGAGCAGAATTTTAAAAATTGTTTTGCAGTTGTATCATTTTCTAGAGTTTCCCGAAGAGTCAAATTCTAAATGAATTCAGTGGAACTATTAATTCTAGCAATCACTGAATGATGAATCAAATCATTGCTAGTATTAATAGTATTAATGCCCCTGAGTTCAGATGAAATGAATAACCATCGATGAGTGAGTCAGTGTAAAATTCATCCCTCTGCAGAAAGGACTTCGTGAATTTGTGTCACTTAAATCTTATTTCAGTTCTAATTCCTAATGCTACTGTGTTGAGCAGTAGTTTGATGTGTGTTGCTGGGTAGCTGTGTGAAGTTGGGCAAATATTTTACCTCTCTAAAATTTGTAAAGGTGCTCTGCAATGCCTAGTGCCTTTCAACAATGCCAGGTCTCTCAGACTTATTATGTATCTTACAGTAGTTGGTGTTTTTCTTAAAGTCCCAGCTGCTAAATCAGTCTCAAAAAAATTGTTGTGTCCTAATGGTTACTGAAAGAAGTCTGAAAACATAAGCAGATGTATGCCAAGTCTCAAAAATCTGAAATCAAATAAAACCAGAAAAACAAAGCAAAAAAAAGCTTTAAGTTCTTGGTATGTGAGAGTGATCTCTACAAACACTTGGAGGTCAGTTATGTGAAATTTTGGGGGCTATAGGAGAGGTGTGTGGTGTGTGCGCTTTCATTTTGTGTATTTCCCTTTTACTCTTCTCCCTCCCAGTAAAACCCTAGTAGTTTTAGAGTCACCCTGCAATGATGTAGCAGTTAGATCGTTGCCGTATTGCTTTAAGTAATGCTTGGAAAAACTAGGTACAAGAAACATGCAAACAAAAAGGCATCTACTTTTGATGCTAAAATGTTCCTTGTTTCACTACGAGGAGAAGAATGGGATCTTCATGTTTGTTCATTTGAGTAACAGCTCAATAACTGAGATCGTACTATCTTTTATTGGTAGACTTAGCTGGTCCCAAAGAAAAAATGTCCCCCAATATTTGTATGGATTTTAAAATTCAATTGTTTCATGGTGTTTGCTCTTTATGAACATCCTGGCAAATAAACTTTACAGAAGGAGTGTTCACAGAAGAATACAATTTAAGTTTATACTGGAGGAGAGGGTATTTGGAAAACACATACTGGTTATAAGAACAATGTTCAGGCAAACACTGAACTAAATCTAATATATGGCTTAGATAATTAGTTTCACAGACTAAATTTTGAATAATAAACATTCACAATGTGAGTGAGCTACAAAAGAGGAACTGTTTGCAGAAATTATTCAGCAAATAGTTGTAATGAATAATAAATATGAGAAATTTGTGATCCACTCATAGGCATTTCATTAGTAAGTAAAAAAGGCAAAAATTGTCAACTAAATTATGAATGGCAAGTAAATTATTAATAATTTCCACTGTTGAGAGATCATGTGCTGACTTTGAAATGACTCAAAGTAGGTATGTGATTTCTTCTCACCGGTTTTGTGCTATTTTAACATGACAGGTTCTGAGTTCAAAATACAGATACCGCTCACAGGAATAATAAAACCTAGTAAATCATAAATCCTAAACACCATATTGCTCTAGTAAAGGCAACTATATGTAAAGGCATTTATCTGATATAAATGAATGGGCATATTTGCCTTCAAGCATATAAAAGTGCCGGTTGACTGTGCTGGACTATTTATGTATCTGAAGGCAAGCATATCACCATGTGTTTGCTGGTTCCTAGGTTAGACCATAGATACGTAGTTGGGACAGGCTGGTTAGTCACAGCTAATGAATAGGAAGAGCATGCCCTGGGTGCTTATTTTTGAAGTACCACATAGCTTGATATATTAATTTCACAGCTAATGAATAGGAAGAGCATGCCCTGGGTGCTTATTTTTGAAGTACCACATAGCTTGATATATTAATTTCTAGTAATAATAGTCTGTGTAGCTGCATATTTCAGTGTGCTTTAACAACATGGGCTGACAGGTCCCATTTTCACAAAATCACAGAATGGTTGAGGTTGGAAGGGACCTCCGGAGGTCATCTGGTCCAACCTCCTTTCTCAAGCAGGGCCACCTAGAGCTGCTTGCCCAGGACCATGTCCAGATGTTTTTTGGGTGTCTCCAAGGATGGAGATTCTACTTCAAAAGCAGTTGGGCTTTCACACTAGAGGATTAAATGCTGCTGCTGGATCACCATGCTGGTAATAGGGATCCTTGGTGGATCCCTAACCATCCTAGATGGTTATATCCTACTTACATGCTACAGAGTAAATATGGTGATATTTAATGGTTGAAGGCCATGGGCAATCAGAACTTTTGTGTTATAAGGAAAATGCTTTAGGCCTTCTGGGCTTTTACTTAGATATCTGTAAATGCAGTGAGTATGTGTCTGTGTTGTAATGATTTCTCGTTGTTTATAAAGTTTTTGTGAGAAATCATTCTGGAAATTAGGAAGATATGTGTTAGTGTTTATTACACAAAACCACACTTTTAAGCAGACATTATTTGAGTCACACATAATGAATGTAAGCTCACTGAGGCAGAAATCCCATCTACCTGATTACAATTTTTCCAGTATCTTACATAGCATCCTGATCAGGCTACTAGATCCAAGTTAGGGTTTGAAAACCGCTGCACACACCTAACTAAAAATGCTGTTTTTTTCATTACCATGTTTATCAGTAGAAATTATTTCCAAAATGTCTTAGTGGAATAAACTATCCAGGAATTGGAGCTTTAAAAAAATGAGTAAATAGTAAAATAACATACCTTTGGAAAATTACAGAATATTTAGTTTGTGCAAGAGTGCATAAATTTGTCTGTGCTTATCAACAACTGGCAGATTTTAGGCGTTTTCTCACAGTCTTATAGCCAATAAAACAAAAATGCAGTTTTGAGAGGATATTCTTTCCCACATATCACAAGAACATATGCTGTTTTTACAAATTACTATATTACTTTCAGACCCTAGTTCATAAACTATTGAGAGTAAAATGTGAGCATCATTAACCGTACATCTGTATCACACATTTAGAGTGAGTGATAAATGATAGTTTACCACATGTCCTTGAGAACTATTTTTTTCCTCAACTTGCAGAAGCATTTATTATATTTCAGTCCCTAAAAGGCTTTTTGGAAAGGTTTCCTTTCTTATGCTTTTTATTTTTATATCTTCCCATTTTTAGGATACAAATACTTTCGATTCCTAGATGAATGTGTTCCATGTCTAATGCTTTAGGTTTCATCTGTTGCAATGGACTGTGATCAAAATTCCTTTGTTCTAATGGAAAAGCTTGTGTATGAAAATATAGTACATGTAATATTCATTACAAGAACAGGTTCTGCAATATACATAGAATATATGAACGGGCAACTGTAAACTCTTTGCTTTTAAATATATCTGGCAAGGAAAAAAGGGCTTCAATTTAATGTATTTTTAACTAATTCCTGGAGCCACTGCAATGTTAGTGAACAGGAGAAGCAACCACCTCTTTGACTGCAACACAGAATGAGATAAAACTTTGTAGTTCTGTGTAACAGCAACTGATGTCTGGAGTACCTGGCAAGTTTTCACTTCTTATCTGATAATTCCCAAATGCTGATCTTTTCATTGTTGAACCATAACATTCCTACACTGAACAGAGAGAAGGCACTTGAACTTTGCACCTTTTTTGCCTCAGTCACCAAACAAACGTTAGATGTAAAGTTAAATACATATCTGTTGGTGGTTTGTCAGAAAATCTTGAGACAACATCTTACATTTCTGGTACTGATCTTGGCAGTTAGAGAACCATTTCAATTCCTGCTTTGAGACAGTCATCCTTGCTTTTGAATAAATTGAACAGTTTACCCACCTTTGCCGATAATAGTAAGCATCATTTTAGACCAGGAGTAACACAATTTCCAATATGGAAGCTCAAAATGCCAAATTACATTGAATCGTAAAGTTACAGAAAACTATACGATCTCTTCATTCTGGATATTGGCAATTACCCATGTTTCCATTATTATGTCTCTGTACATTAGGCCCAGCTACCTAATTAGCAGATACTTGCCAAGTGATGCCACTCCCAATGTTACCACTGGTGTTTAGCCGTTGTACCCAATGAAACTGTAAGAAAGTATGATGATTTTAATTCTGGAAATGGGTTTCCAGTAGCCTAACTCAACTTAAATCTAGCATGATGGACAATGTGAGAAATCTGAAGAACTTCTTTCATTTTGGAAATATTATACTTTGGGCATTTTTAATTGCAATACTGTGAGAATTAAGTTATTTGGGCTTATGCTTGATAAACTGTGTGAAAAGATGGTAAATGTAACACCCACATGTTTCAGACTGTACTAGTTTCTACGTCTTAACCTTCAGCAAGTTGCTGGCTAAGTAGATAAATGTGCTGACAGAAAACCAGGCAGAATTCCTTTTGAGAGGCTGGTATTCTTGGCTTCCACTGGAGATAAAGCATTCAGTTCTCTACATAATGGTTTGATTTTGACAAATTGGCAAATTCTCATGAAAAAAAATATTAAAATTATTTTGAGTGCTCTTTCTCCTTGCTTTCTTTGATGCAATTTTATGGGACAGCATAGTTGTGGCATTCGCAGTTGTGCATCCCACTGCCTCTACTGTATGCAGGAGTAAGTATACAGGTGGTACTTGTTTTCATCAGTGCACAACTGACAAGACCTTTTTTTAAAAAACAAATTATCAGAAACGGGGTATGAATATTTCCAGGTTTACAGTTTCTATCTGAAAAGTATAAAATCACCAGCCATACAAGGTGTCAATTGGATGAATAAGATATGGGGATATAATTGACACGTTTTCAAGATTCCATTAAGAGGAAAATGCTGTGACTTGACTTCATAGGATGTGGTATTTAATGTTATAGCTATATCCTTATATATTTAATCTAATAATTTAATAACATATCTAATGGAAGTCCTCATGAAAATTTTTTATTCTAACATAATCACTTTCCAGTCTAGCTCTTCATGTTCATGAATGACTACATTAGATTCCTGCCGCTCAGACTATGAGAACAGCCAGAGAAGGGTTTGTCTCAATATCTAGCCGTTAATTCTGAATGCTGTACACAGGACAAGACAGGAGGATGAGGGTTTACTTATCCTTTGCGAATAGTTTTGCAATGCAGACATGATCTCAAAAGGTTAGTATTATAAGATCTCACTGTTGCATCCCTCTGTTTTAATTTAAGGCATTTCCACTGAGAATGCAGCAGTCAGCTTTTCTCTTTTGATATTTACTTTATTTTCTTTGTGATTTAAACCTGCTAACATGTCATTTTCCTCACCTCTTTAGAAACTTCAGTGATGGCTTTTCCCTTTCCACTAAAACTTCTTGTTTCTAGGATTAATTTTTCTCTTGTATAAATTGGCATATTTCTAGTGAACTTCTTGGAAGATTCATTGCTTCTTTACTCATTAAAATCTCCTCAAAGTTGAAGTGCAAGATTGACTTGTCACAGTTTTTTTGTGCTGAAAGAATCATCAATGCTGGAATGATATTCACTCTCAACTCCCAGATTTCTTTGTTAATACATATCTTGAGAATGTTAGATGAATGAAAGACATTACTGTTGCAGTACATAACACAGCAGCAGCAAAATAAGTTAAAATGACATATAGACCTCTTTTATGTAGGAAAGTCAGGCTACAATATTATCCTTTCAGCTTGCTGTAAGAGACATTGTGAGCTATTCTAAGTTTCCTATAAAATGGTTAAAATAATAATGTTGTTAATCAAAAGGTATATTTTGAATACTGTACTTTCTTAAACAGAGCTACATGCACTGGTTGTGGTTTAAAATGAGTTTTTCTGTTGCCTTCAGGGTTGGTGCATTGCAGTTGCTGACAGTTACTCAATGTCTAAGAGTTGGCTTATGATACATTTTTTTTCTTACTTTGCTTAAGTTGTCTAATTTACATTCTTTTCAAACTGACATCTCTCCATTTTGCTGTTTCAAATGGCATAAAAAAATTTCCAGTTGATAAAGAAGTGCTGAAAGAAGTGTAGGTAACCGAACTGCTGAGTTCTGGATGCTTTTGCCTTCTCGCCTTTACATTTTTCAATGCACCTAAGTGACTTTTAAGACCTTAGGTTGATTACACACTGGTTGGTATTGAGAAGGAAAATAGGTTAAAAAGTACTGCCATGGCTAGTGGAACTTAATATAACTACTAGTTTTGTTTTGCTGCTGTTGTTATGCTCTTCTACTGTCTGCATGTGATAATTTCACATCCAATTTTTATATTTCCTTCCTCTCGCATTATGGGTATGTTTCATACATGGGATTTGGGCAGATCTGTGTTCTGACTTTCTCAACCTTCTGGACTGGGCATTTTCTCTCTGAAATGGTGTTACGAACTTAGATCCTCTGCACTCAGAGAGGAGGGCATGTAGGAAAACCATTCTGGACATGCAAAACTGCCGAAGAGATCACTTGGGCTGTGAAGTCACTTTGCTGACCAAAATGTACTGTCATCAGTGCTTCAACTAGTAGGCTGCTGATCAAGTTCAACAGGTTAATTGTTATCAGTGGAAGAGACAGGTTACTGGTAAGCCTTATCAGTCACCAAACTTGAAGAAGTTTGGGGATATGATGTTGTAACATGACTGTTGATAACATTTTACTGCTAGGCAATGCAAGTACCCTTTTATTATGAATAGGATCAAGGTGAGAATCCCTCTTCTACCTTAGCCCTATGGGATTTAACAGGATGCAGCCCATTCCCCTCCTGTCACAGATGAAGTGAAGGCTCCAAGGCTGTGGAGATGAGGCTTTCTTCTCTGCTTCTTGCCAAAGGATAAGCCATAACAAGCATCAGGGTTTTTTTGGGGGGAGGGTTTGGTTTTGGTTTTGTTTGTTTTAAACTCAACACCTATCTACCCATCAAAACAGTTTTATGTATTAAGATGGTTGTAAAAATAACTCATGCTAATTCTCTGTGGGCTTCTGCCCCTCCTGTAGTTTTTGCCTCCCCCACATCTAGGTCCTTGCCTTATTTATTATTGCTTAAATAATTAAAACTGCCTGTACCAAAATACTTCATTGTTGCAAACTGCTCATGTCATAGTGATGGATTGGCAAACAAATGTTTTCAATCATGTAGTAATAATTTTAAAAAATACAAATGGGCATTAAATGAATAGCTAGCAAAGTTAAAGGATTGTACAGTCAAAGGTCAGAATAATTGTGGTGCTGTTGAGTACTTCTCAAAAGGTTAACTCATCCATTTTAACTTCAGTGGCATTTTGGTGGCCTTTTAGAGAAGCAAGCAAGTCGTACTGGTGCAACATTAAAATACACTTGACTTGGATTTTAGAATACTTTGGAAGAAGGTGATGAAGGAGTTTGTATATTCAGACTTCCATGTAATTTAACAGCACTGTCTCTACATATTTCTGAAATTTATTGGACTTTTTTGGCAAGCTTTTTGTAGAAAAGGGAGAAATTATAATTTTCATGACTGCAACTTGAGATTTATTTTCCAGTCAGGGTCAGGCCTTATGTTCTTTGGGAAACAGGTTTTGGTCCAGCAGACACTAAATCCTTTAAAACTGTGAAAAATCATTAACTGGTTACTCAACCAGGCCCCAAGATCCTTAAGAAAACTACTGATATTTATTTTTTAAAATAAAGCCACATGCATAACTGTAGGTCATTTCAAGCTGGATCATTATAAGTGATTGTAGGTGCTTCTGTTTGGGGCTTTTCAGAAGAAAAGCATCAATTAAATTATAAGCAAATGATCCTATTAAAAAATTTATTAATCTTAAGAGATCTTAAAAAGTGTACATGTATATCTGTTTATAAAGAACAAATGAAGCAACAGGACCAAGAAAGGTCAAAAAGTCCTTTAAAAATATTTATGTTCTCCTTTCCAGTAGAACAATTGAATCAGGCTTTTACAGTCACACAAGTCCTGGTCTGGACTGTAGGCAGGAATAAAGAATCTTTATTGTTAAGATTTAAAGAATTATAGCAGTTGTGTTGACACATATTTCCCCATATTGACATTTTGTTAAAAGGAACATATACTGCACCCAGCTGCAGAGCTCTCAATTAGGCCTGAAGGAGAACAAGACAGAAAAGAAGTGAGACTGACAGTTTTCTGAGGTCACAGAATTTCTTGTAATCTCACTGTTGTCTTGAATGATATTTAGAGGACCTTTCTAAAATCTCTTTCTGAGCTGTCCTCATTATTTGTGTAATTCCAGTTGTGGTCTGCCTTAAATGTTGCTGCTATTGCAAGGCTTGGAATGGATTAGCACTGATTACACATTAAATCCAGTATGCATGTCGTAATACCAGTGGCAAACAAATTTCAATGCTTGCTGAGACATTTTAATTAGAATTTTGTGTATCATTAAGACCATCTTTGCGTTTGCTCCTTTTTTTTCCTAGCTGATATTATCTCTGCCTCACATGTCACTAGGGACACAAAATTTGAATCATTTTCCAGGATAAATGTTGCATATATATATTTTTATGGCACTTTTTGAAAGGCTGTTGATTCTCATTCCTTGGATGAATGCTGTAGCTACACTCACTGCATGGCAGAAAAAGACAGCAAGAACCTGCAGCCTGTATAAATGTGCAGTGTTAGGTGCTCTCTGATCTTATTTGGCCCCCTTCCCAGTCTGATGATGGGTGTGGTTACAGACCACTGGGAAGCTGAGAATGATATGAGCTCTTCTATGTGTCTGATGGCCTCCCCCCATATTTAGCTAGGGTTTCAGGGAGTTGAGTTTGCCTGGGGTACAATCAAGACTGCAGCACAGAAGCCTGCATGCCATCACAGCAAACAGAAAAAAAGTAACTTTTCCTGCTAAACCAACAGATAAATGAAAAGCCTGTATAAGCACCACGGAAAAGAAGTGGGAGAAGCCTCTTGACTTAGGGCGTCTTGGTCTTCCTATCTGGGAGGGATCTCTTCTATCTAAGTAGCTATAGTTTACCAAGTTCATTCCCATGAGATTATGCTGATGATGTCCAAATCAGCAAATGGATAGGCAAATCTGTTTATCCTGCGCAGGAACAAACTGTAAGAAATCTGATTCTTGAATTTCATATGGTAATGGGGAACCCTTTCTGCACCTGTCAGCAAGCAAACTCTAGTTCGAATGTGAAGTTTATTAGCTGTCTTTTCTATCTTGTACTTCATATTCAATTAGTGTGTTCCTGAGTTTAACTTAATGTTGAACTCAGATCATCCATTAAAATGCATGTCCAAATAGACACGGCTACCTAAGGTGTAATCCAGTTTTCCTGTGAATCGCAGTTATGGTAGCATAACAAGAGATGACTTGTTGAAGGACAATGGTTGACTGAGTGTATTGGCTTTGTGTGGCAAGGTGTTGGTAGCGGGGGGGGTTACAGGGGTGGCTTCTGTGAGAAGCTGCTGGAAGCTTCCCCTGTCTCCGACAGTGCCAATGCCAGCCGGCTCTAACTCGGACCCGCTTCCGGCCACGGCCGAGCCAATCCGT
>JAVJGG010000001.1:32237804-32274002 GCA_035590195.1 Aviceda cuculoides
TTATCATTATCATTATTAGTTTCTTCTTTTCTGTTCTATTAAACTGTTCTTATCTCAACCCACAAGTTTTACTTCTTCTCCCGATTTTCTCCCCCATCCCACTGGGTGGAGTGAAGCAAGTGAGCGGCTGTGTGGTGCTTAGTTGCTGGTTGGGGTTAAACCATGACATGTTCACAGATT
This sequence comes from Aviceda cuculoides, assembly GCA_035590195.1. Taxonomy (NCBI): domain Eukaryota; kingdom Metazoa; phylum Chordata; class Aves; order Accipitriformes; family Accipitridae; genus Aviceda; species Aviceda cuculoides. The sequence continues at coordinate 32,237,985 of JAVJGG010000001.1, forward strand.
GTTCATGGTAAAAGAAAAAAGGATTTACTAAGCAAATCGGGTATCTGCACAAATGAATTCTGCTACCAAAGCTTAAGATACAATTCCATAAATGTGACTCACAGTATTTCAGCATTTCTTTCTCTTAGCATCTCACTACTCACAGGTTACTTGGCTCCCTGTGGTTTCTTCCTGTTTGCAGTATCCTTAGTTTTGGCTGTTACAGCACAAAGAGAGTGGTTATTATCACACAAGTACTAATGGAATGGATTAAAAGTACAGAAGAAAATGTTTCTGAGGGATAATTTACATAATGGGAATTATCTTAAGCCTTCATATTGACATTTCTGTTGTTTTATACCTGTGAAATATTAGTTTGTGTCTTGAAACTGCTGCTTTTATGTGTACTTTGTAACTTGTCTTTACCGGTACACAAGCTGAGTAGCAGTGTGGATGCTTATAGGTTCTACTGATGCCCCCATGTGGATGTCTGGCTAGATCATTCTAGTCTGCAGCTGAAGGTGATGGTTGAGTTTTACTGTTAATTTAATAATAATTTATTTCTGTGACATCCATTAATGGGCAAAAAAGTTTGACTATGTGGGATACCAAAAGTATTTTCAAACTATACTTTCCATTCTCTGTGAAATAGTGCTTGACTATCCCTTTTTTGTATCTAGCATTTGAAACTATTGTTGACATATTGAGAATAGCATCACACTAATCAGTTTACTTATTTTGTGGGAATCCTGAGACCCAAGAAAATTTTCATTCCATTATTAATGTCCTAATAATAGCTATGATATAACAATGGACTAATTGGTTTGCCAACATAGAATGACCTAAACCTCATACACTGATTTTTCTGCCCCTGTGGATGAATATAATTATTTTGTAACTATCTGACAGTCTACCTGCACCCCTGAGTCACTGAAATTTAGGGTAGAGATGCTGGAACTGTCATTAAATGTGACAGCTCAAATACTGTGACCTTGCTAGTTACAACAGAGATCTTAGGAGGGGCTGATTTGTCTTGCTTCTTGGCAGGGTAAGTTAACTCGCACAAGGTCTTCAGTGTAAAAGATGTCCTAATGCTGACCCATGTTTTTTTAGTCTTCCTTAAATCATAGTCATCAAAGTAGATTTCAGAAAGCAATGACAGGCCAGATGAGCGTAATGATAACATAGGGCCACAGCTGTGCTGAAGCAGCTGTTCCTATTGGCCGTATAAACACTCTCACCTTGTGGCTGGGAGACTCAGGGAACCCAAATTCCAGTTCTTGTTCCAAAGACCCCTTTTGTGGACTTTTCTAATGACACAGAAAGAAGTCTCGAGCTGGTGGAGGGGCCTGGCACTCAGGACACCCCACTGTCTAGGCAAGTGTCTTGGCCACTAATTTAAAACTATGCTGCCAAGGTTAATGGACAGGTAGCAGGGTTAAGTTTGTGGCTTTCACAGTTTCTTTTTGGTCCTAGGTCCTTAAGTTCTGCTAAGTTGGGCACTTAACATCTTTTTAGTACCTCTGTCATGCACTGAGACTTTCAAATACAAATACACAGTGTAGATACTTAAGTACTTTTCAGAGTTAAGGTCTTGCATTACTAGAGTGTGTTTGAAAAATTGGTTCTAGGTCTCTGATGGTAAACAGAGAATGCTAACTCCTACTCCTTTGAGTTTGTTCATTTTATAGAAGAAGTATTTTCTAGGTCAGAGGGAAAGCTTTGCTTAGACATCGTGGTTGTGGAGCAAATAGATTTGATTCGTATCTAGTATGTATATTACTTAAGCCTTCTTTGAAATACCTACTTCATTTTGTTCCTGATACTATTTGATCTTACAATCATTGGACTTGTATACAGTGGGAAATTACAGTTGTTAGAACCTGCTAATTAACATGATTAACTGAGCATGTAGTGCAGATAAGGACATTTGTTTGGTCTCATGACAGCTGGTCACTGCCTACATTAAGTGTGTGTCTAGGCTGGAGGTTTTGCCTCTGACTAAATCAAGTAACAGATTGCTAGTTAAGCTAGATGATGTGAGTATAAACAGTAGCCAAAGCACTCGAGCATTGTTTGTGCTTATATACCTTCACACCAAGTGCTTGCCACTGTTTTATTAAAAAATTTGTGCATAAGAACTGAAGAACCAGCAATACTATTGCTTGTAAATGAAGATTTTTCCTAACATTTTCAGTCTTGGTTCGTGTTTGGTTTTTGTTAGGAAACTGAATTTACCTGGCACACTGAGCCCCAGAGTGTTTAGCCATGCCTTTCCTTTGCAGTAGATGACAGAGAACATACCTTTTACTCTGCTTTTACACATTCAGTCTTTTGGAAACATCTAGAGACCTTTATAAAATTTGTTTCATGACTTGTGGTTGATAGCTGATCTCTCTCTGATCTTCATTGTGTGAGCTTGCTTCAGAATTCCCCTTAGTTCATTTTGGATTTCAGTTCTAGGATTGCTAGGCTATAGTATTATCTCACAGTTTTCACTTTCTTACTTCTAAAAGAAGCTCCTTCTTTTTATTCTTTGTAAAGTCTAAAAGGTGAAAACTGAAAAAAAAAAAAGGCAAACTGGAATAAATGCATAAAGATCCACATGCTTCTTTTACACATTTTAAATTAGATCGTACTCATAAAGTGATTATTTTCAATAAAAAGCTTTACTTTGTGTTTATACTGAAAGCAGATTGCGTGGCATAAAAGATTTAAAATAGTCTTCTTATTTCACCTGTAAGCACAGGTAACCCAGGATCTTTTCTAATTACTGAATGTGAACACTAATAATGTGAATGGACAAATGTGTCTAAAATAATTATGATTATTTGGCTAAATAGCCAGTATCTGCTTCCATTTGTAGTACTGATTTTCACTAGAAAATGGATTTACACAAACTAAAGCACTAAAATAGCTTAGAAACAGATTTTGTCACTTTAGTCATAAAGGATAGTTATCACCTTAGTCAATTTAGGCTAAAAAAAAACTAGCTTTTTTTTGGTAGAAAAACACAGACAAACTGGAGAATGCAAGCAAATAAAAGCAAAAGTAAAGCCTAGTATATCCAGCTTTTATCTTCCTGTGTGTATATTCTATTTTTTTCTTCTGGGAAGAAAATGAAAAAACTTTATTAATCAATCACCTTTTAAACACCTTTTCTTCAAATCTGATAAAGCTTCTTCCCATTTTTGTTTCCTCAGCCTTTTTTTAGCTCCCTCTTGTTTTTTGTTGTAGCTCTGTAATATATTTTGGAACAAGGCATGATGTATCTGTGCATAAGAAGTGAAAATTTCTGTGCATGAGTAAAGAAGTTATTGGTGCTCTCTTCTGAAAACAAGTTACAACTCTCAATTTATTGACAATTTAATACACTGAATACAGATGACAGTAGGCATTCCACAAACAAATATTTCCAGTGCCTGAGGGCTTGTGTTTCTTCAGTCTGTCATCTAGGACCTGAGATAAACTGGTACAGCTACAGAGAGCAGGACAGCTGAGAATTTGGGACATCACACGTGGTGATGGTGGGGCAGGAGGGTTTACGCTGCATGAGACAGGTGTTTTGTGGCCTGAGAATGTTTGGTTCAGTGTATGATGACTGGGAAGCTGTTCTAGACATAAAAGAGCTGGTGCCAACCTCACATTACATGAGTTTTATGTTGGTAAAATCCATGAACTTCTGTAGACTCACACCTGATTTACCACAGCATGCCAGGGGATGTAGTTGAGGATGGAACAAATTTAAAAGTGAGTGCAACTGGGCCAGGCAAAAGCTTGTAGACCAAATCTAGGCCAAGTCATAGAGCAGCGTCTTGAAAGCAAAATATAGAAACTCAAGTTCCTTCTTTCTCTCTTTGATGTGTGCTCTGTGCTTTTGTGAGTGTCTAACGAGCTCTGTGTAATGCTGCCAATATTGAATGTTGCTGATTTTGCACAGAATTACAATATATGACCCACTGAAAGGATAAGGCTGAAGAAGAAATAGTAGCAAAGAGGATAAGCAGCTCAGGCATTCATCTTTGTGCTGTATTGCTGGGTGTTCGCCTTACTTTTGACTTTGGCATAATAGTTGAAATAATTAATGTATATGGCAGATACTGTAAGTGATGAAGGCATTCAGAAGGGATTTTGTTTTGTTTTAAAGAATGGAGTTACAGCATTCCCTGAATCTGGGTAACAGGCATCCTCACTTAGCTTACAATTATATTTATCAGTATCTCTGTGTTTGCAATTTTATTTCAAATTCCATAGTTATTGGTTGATCATTTCAAGTTAGTTTAGAGCCAAATAAAATCCCAGGTGATTTCAAACAAGGAATTTCATGTTAATAAAATGTGAAGCAAGACATACGCAGACTGGAGCAAGTGCAACATGGGGTGCCCAGGGAGGTCAGGGGCTGAAGCTCTTGCCATGTGAACAGACTGAGCAAGCGGGGCTGGTTCAACCCTGGAGAAGAGATGGCTTGGGGGGGACCTAACAACAGCCCCCAAGTACCTACAGGGACGTGGTCAAGAAGACAGAACCAGGCTCTTCACAGTGCCACATGGGGTTAGGACATGGGACAACAGACACAAGTTGCACCAAGAGAGGTTCGGGCTGGGTATAGGGAGGAACTCTCTCCCCATGGGGCAGTGGGGCAGGCTGCCCAGGGAGCTGTGCTGGCTCCGTCCTGGGGGTGTTTCCAGACCAGACTGGACACAGCCCTAAGCAACCTGGTCTTACCACACAGATGGCCCTGCTGTGAGCAGGAGGTTGGACTGGAGACCTCCTGAGCTCCCGCTTAGCTTATATTATCCAATGATCATATGATTCCATATCCACATTCCATATATGAACTAGGGCTCTGACCTGCCAAGTCAGCTGTCTTGGACAGTATGTCCCAAAATTTCCTTTGAAAAATAAAATTACACTCTTCAAGCTCACTTCCATGTGCTTTCTAAATGAAAGAGAGGCTTGCATTACTGTGGACACAAACTGATTAGCTGTGAAAGTCTGGGTATTCATCAGTTGTATCTTTGTAACTAAGTTCTAGTCCTTGTCCAGTTGAGACGTTCACTTAATAGTAATGAAGTATAATTTTATAAGACTAGTTCGGCGTGTTTTTTTTTTTTTGACTGGGGTTTTATTTCCCCCTGCTCCAAGTAATAGTAGAGGGTTAAAGATTTTTTATTGTAATTTTTGTGAATTGGGGTACTTTTATAACCTTTCCACAGAGTCATTATGTAGTCAGTGTAACAGCTTGAGGAAGGCTAGATTAGGAAGTCGGGTTACTCAGAGTTATACTTGAACTTTCCTAGCTGTGAGAGTCCTGTTTTAACACAAGGCGGTGGAGAGTCATAAAGGTCAGGATAGGGAATGCCATGGCCCAGGCTTGCTAATGAAATAGGATGAATGTGAGTCCAAACAGAGATTTGATATATTCAGTGTGGATTCATTGTGGCTCCTTCAACTGCTTGCCACACCTGAAAGTTGCATCAAAGTCACTTTGATAAAAGGGAACCGTGCCACTTTATACAATGCAAAGGTACCTCTTTGCATATGTTTCAAACGAGTGTTACACAGTATAGTTATAGAAATATGTATAAAAATGAGATCTCAACTCTCATTAAAGCCTGGGTTTGTTTTTTTAAAAATCCGTTTTCCCTTCTTAGTTTGTTTCAGTATCCGGCTTTTTATAGAAGAACAATGAGCTGCTTCTCTTTTGTTCCCAATGTGTGTTCAGTTCATCCTCTAGATCTGCTCCAGATCACTGGTTTTCGTCCTTCACAATCTGTGGACCCCCTGGATTCATTAAAGCAGTAAACATTTTAGGTTTTTTTAAGAAAGTTCAAATGTGCCACACCTAGTTATCTTTCACAGATTTGGCAGAGGGCCCCTGGATTGCAGGACCCCTGTGGTCTTGCTTGGACCAGTACAGTGCAGATTTGAAAACTGCTACCAGATCTAGATTTTTAAAATAAATGGATCACTGTCGGACTTCAAATTTCCAAACAGATTTTGACATGTCCTTAATAACAAGCTTTTATTTTCCACTTATGAGTGCAAAGATTTTACTATTTAACGTGTACTATTGTAAAGCAAATATAGACCATTATACAGCTGCATGGTCTGCCAATATCCAGGGAACCTCAGCTTTTAATCTCTGCAGTGGACCTTCTGGCCTATTGCTGTCACTTAGAATAATTTCAACTGGAAAAGACCTTCAAGATCATCGAGTCCAACCATCAGCCATGCCCACTAAACCATGTTCTGCAGTGCCTTGTCTACCATGCTTTTTGAATACCTCCAGGGATGGCGACTCAACCACTTCCCTGGGCAGCCTGTTCCAATGTCTTACAACCCTTCCAGTAAAGAAATTTTTCTGAATATCCAATCTAAACCTCCCCTGGTGCCACTTGAGGCCATTTCCTCTTGTCCTATCACTAGTTACTTGGGAAAACAGACTGACACAAACCTCACTACAACCTCATTTTAGGTGGTTGTAGAGAGCGATAAGGTCTCCCCTCAGCCTCCTTTTCTCCAGACTAAACAGCCCCAGCTCCCTCAGCCGCTCCTCATAAGACTTGTGCTCCAGGCCCCTCACCAACTTGGTTGCCCTTCTCTGGACACGCTCCAGCACCTCCATGTCTTTCCTGTAGTGAGGGGCCCAAAACTGAACACAGTACTCGAGGTGCGGCCTCACCAGTGCCGTGTATACGGGAACAATCACCTCCCTGCTCCTGCTGGCCATGAATCTCATACAATTGGCCTTGGCCCTTTGATCCAGCCTGTCCAGATCCTTCTGCAGAGCCTTTCTACCCTCAAGCAGATCAACACTCCTGCCCAGCTTGGTGTCATCTGCAATATATTAATGTCATTTTTGGTAAGGAGGGGATTCACATGAGAAAGGTGACCAGACATCTGAATTAGTGTTCCAAATGTATCTATTTTGAAATTATATTTTTCATTGTTTTTTTTTTTCCAATATTTTTAACTGTTTTTCCAAATGGAAGATGTAAAATGAGTAAGTGAGGCTATAATACACAGACACAAAATATACTGTAAGCATTCAGCTCCACCTTGACATTTTCTGGGGAAGCATTCTGTCTTTCATCACACAGGTTGTCTACCAACTTTTGCCAGTAAGAATCAATTAGAAAGAAAGTTGAAAAAAAATTCCCCATAGCTCTTTGTTACTGTTTCTCATTTGAAATAAATGTTAGGAAACAGTTAAAACACATTTTTCTTGTACTTTATGTCAGTTTACTTATTTCCAAATGGAAAACAGTTACTGTATTTGTCAACTTTTAAAGTGATGGTGTCTTTTTGCTCAGGAAGCATTCTTACCAAAGAATGATTTCCAACACAAATGCTACAGCTTCTACGCTAAAAAGTCAGAAATGTTTTTAACCAGAAATATTTTCTAATGAAATTATACTCTCAAAACAAAAAACCTACTTTCACTGAAAATTTGAGTGCCACTTTGCTATGATTCACAGGGTTACAAAGTCTGCATGAGTTGGGGCCCAGAGTTGTGACTGTTTTCTTCATCAGTATGAATATATGAAGTTTTTTATAGCAAATAAGTTGAAGTACTTAGGAAGCTAAATCTTTATAAATGTTCTAGAAAATGAAGTCTTACGACTTAAGAGTACTGACTCTAAATGTAAAATAAGGTTAGACAGAGCAACATATGCTCTGCCCTCTTCCCTCTCAAAGAAACAAAATAAACAAAAGGTGCTTATATAATTAATCAAAACAATAATAGACAGTGGAAAAGTTTAGAATTTGGTGCAAAATCACTCAGTTTCCAGATCTTTTTGCCCATTTAACCATTTCTTCATCAATTGTGTTCTGCATAATTTATCACATTATCTTAATCTATATTCAGGCTCTGAGTTTACAAAATGTCTTAGTAGTGCAGAATGGCTGAAATAAACTGCAAAGAACTTCAGAGTGCTGCCCTTTCTAAAGCCACCACAGTAGAAAAATATGAAAAAATATGTCTATCTGATAGTATTTGCAGGAGAGGTTTTGCATGAAGAAATTTTCTTTCAAAGTAAGAAGTTACTATTAAAGTTAAAGGGCTTATTTTCTGATTCTTGCTTCCAAGATGAGGTAATCAAAGACAATCAGCCAGTTTGACAGCTTTTTTTATACAGTATTGGTTCAAATGTGTTCAGGCCCCCAAGGAAGTGGGATGCCAGACTGAGCAGGTAGTTAGGAGAATTGTACAACAAAAAGCTAAGTGTTATTCTGTTGAACTGTAGTGCAGCCTCCCCATCTGTCAGTGGAGTAAGCTCAGCTCAGTTGTTTATAGGCTGAAAGAGCTGAATGCAGCCAACCTTATTCTCAAATTACTAATTTAAGGGTGGTGATTCTGAGAAATGCACATTTAAGAGGAATCTCTCTTTCTTGTTGAGCTGCCAGACCATAGCCCAAAGTTTACATATACTTTGTATGTAGTTCTCCTCCTGGTTCTTGCAACCTAGCATTAGAGAAGGTAAAGTAGTTTGCTTCAAAGAAATGGAAAAATATTAGAAGTCAGCTTCTTTACTACAGCTGGCTAAAAAATTGCTTTAAAAATTTCAGAACTTTTCTATTTTTCCCTCAAACATATTCCTCTTCTTAATTGAAAAAAAAAAAAAAAAAAAAAAAGTCCTTTGATATCCCCCCCCCAGCTTTGAGGGTTGCTGTTTGCTTGCTTTTATAAGGGAAGTAAGTTTTGAGCTAGCTTGTCTCCTTGTGAATTCAAGATGAAGAGCTCTCATCAAAGACAAATCCAAATGAGTTATAGACAAGGGGTTTTGGTTTGGCTTTTTTTTTTTTTTTTTTTTTTGTAACCTCAGAATGATATAAATACTTCATACAAATTGTTTGTATTGAAAAAGAGAGGAGGAAGAGGTCAAGTTGCATTTGTCCTATAGGAAGGAAAAAGATGGCAAAATATCTCAGCAGCAGCTCTTCTATGAAATAAGGGAGATGAAGTGAGAGTTGCTCTCAATTAAATTAATGCTAATTAAGCTCCCTATCTAGCATGAGAAAAAAACCCTTTTATTCTGCTGGTTTTTATCATTACTTATAGTCATACAAATCATAACATAAAGCCCACTCTCTAGTAGAAACAATTTGTAACTGACATAGGCATATCAGGTAAACTTACCAAAGCAGACAAAAAACTGGCAAAAATTATTTCTTTAAAGTCACACTAGTTTTGTATCTGAAAAAGCATCTAGGACTTCTTTTGTTTGGGGTTTGGTTTTGGGGGTTTTTTTTTTTGGTGTTTTGGGTTTTTTTTGGTTGTATGCTGACATAACTGCAGCGGCCTGCAGTATTATAGAGGCTTTAAGTGGCCATCATTAGTTTCTGAAATTTGAAGTACCTCTTGGAGGTCATTCTCTAAATTACTTTGTGAACCAGATACGAAAAGAGAAGACAATATGCCTTAAAAAGCTTATTAAAAGAGGATTTCCATTTTGCAAGAATTGATCCCAATTTTTCCCAGAACATCATATTTGCTCAGAACTAAAGAAATCCAAACCATTTCTGGATCTGTTTTGACAACTTGTCAGGAGTCCGGACAAGGGGATCCTATGAATCTGATTACCATTCAGTGATGATTCATAAAATCCAAAATGCTGCAGGAAAATACTTCTGGTTTATGAAAACAGATCTTCTGGAGAAAACCTTTTCACTGGAATATTTCCAAACAGTTCTTTTAATCATGTTTTCCAAGATATCTGGGCATAATTTATACAATGCATACAGGGATCAGCAATATTTCTGGTAAAAATGGGCAAAAACCAATTGTTCTTTTCAGTGCATGCACTTAAATACTAGCTATCCAATTAAGTCTGGGCAAAAGATGACAATGCACTCCTTAAATTCCCAGGATGAATGAATTCAAGTATTACATTCCCAGCACTGACAGTGCTCCAAAGCTGGTTAGTTGTCACTTGCCAAGACTGTTAGTTTCTGGTAAATGTAAGCAAAATTCAGATAGAATTAATATTTCTTGAATTACTGAATCATTTAGTTACAGTGGTATGTACAGCCTCTTGCAGGAGTGGATAAAAACAGTCTTTCATTGAGAGGAAAGGGTGTCCTCGTCCGTGGCAGGTGCAAAGAAGTAGTTCTGGCCATTGGTGTGATCAGTGAACATCAAGTCGAGTGCCACCTGGAATAAAAGTCAGGCCTGCAACATCCTGTCCTGTGTGCCAAGGAACTGCTTTGACTAGTGTTCAGAAAAACTTTTAAGTGTGTGTTTTTTGAGTCTATGTTCTCCTAGGCTAAAACCACAAAATTTAATTTCACTCCTCAGGAGACTGAACTGCAAGTGCACAAAGTAATTAACCATTAGCAACTGATGTATGTTACAGTGTTGCAGAGGAAACTGCAGAGAGTATAGAACAATTATCTCCAGCTAGTAAAGCTCAGAGGAGCTTTTGCCTGCTTATTAAACATAAGTTATAGAAGGTAAGAAGGACGAGTCAGAGAAGGCAAATGCCTGAAATCCATGCACCTGATAAGCATAACAATGACGTGAATATAGAAGCTGATATAGACCTCTGTAGGAAACTGCTTAGTATAATTGTGTGGTCTTTCCTGATGTGAATTTATAGCAAATACTGATAAGCCTTCTATTGAAAATTGTAGCCAAACTCTGCTTTGAGTTTATTTTTTTGTGTATAAGGCAGGAGTAGAAGAGAGAGAATTTTTTAACAAAGGCAGTCTAGACTAAAACAATTCTGCTTCTCCTGAAGTTCAGGAATGAAGTCACAAAGTGCAAGAGTAAACATAGCAGCATTAAAATGTTATATTTTATTTCCTCTATTAATCAGATTAAAGTCTCCAGCACTACAGTCATAACAGACATGTATAGTTAGTAAATAAGCAGAAAATCCCCAAACTCTGAAAAGCCATAGCTTTTAGAGTAAAGGTAAAAGATGATCTTCATCTCTGGTGTTAAATATAGTCTTCCTGACCACAGTACAGCATGTTGGGGGAAATTATTCCCACATCACTCCATAATCATACAAGTAGTTTTCTGGACACAGACACAGGAATACATAATGTCCCCTGAAAAGATGGAGTAGCTAATGCTTTAGTGAGAGCTTGTCCAGCAGAAGTTTTGGCTGAGTTTAGAAAACATACTCAGACAACCTCAGTTTCATTCTAACAAAAGAGTATTTGTGTGGCCTATTCCTCCTTTCTGCTTATAGCTTATGTTCTGCTTGGCTTTGCTGTTCTCAATACTTGCAGGTGCTACTCATAGTAAAAAGAGAAGAAACAATTCTTCAAAGCAATAAACAGCTGGGTCTCAGCTTCTAAATTTTTGCATGCGTGTTCTGATGAGTTTTATGCTATTGAATGTATGCATATTTTAATTATCTGATGAACCACGGCACACTAAAACTGCTGGGTACTTGAGAACTAGAAAGGCACGCCGAAGCTGGAATCCACACCCAAAAGACAGCTAATGAGGCTCTGACATTCCCTGTTCTGCCAGATGTACTGTCTTTCCCATTCCCCTGGAGTTTTCTTACAGGAAATGTCTAGTTCCCCTAGGTGTTTTGTAAATATTGCATTTTAAAAACAGTAACTGAATTACCAATGTGGATTTTGCAGCACACTGTTAAAAACCATTTGTACCTAAAACATCTGAACTAATTAAGAAAGTGTTCCTATGCATCATCATTTAGAAAATCTAAATCTTTGAAATGGCTCTGTATCCAACATGTGAGACTCTATGAGAAAAGGATGACAATGAAAAAGTAACTTCTACTCACAACAATTTTAAGACTATCAGAAGGTGAGGATGGAGTATTTCAGAAGTCTCTTGTCCAACAACAGAATCATTTAACAATAATTTAAAACTTTGATGACTCACTAACATAGGTTTTCCAATATTTCCCCCTGCACCCTAAATGCATACATTAAATACCATAATTGCAGCCAGGAGAAAAAGTCCAAATTTAATATGGAAGATGAAATATAATCCTAGTTTCACATCACACCACCACAAGCACAACCTCACTATAGTTAACAGCTAGATAGAATACAAAGTCTGAACTTCAGTCCATATATACTGATTTCAAATGAGCACGCAAAACTGAATTTTCAAGGTGAAACTTTCACTAGTAATGAAAAGTACCGTTCTAATGCACCAAGTTGTAGTAAAAATGTCTTTTTTAAAGAGACGCCTTTAAAGTCACACAACTATAAAGGTGTCTTCCATGCCACTGAATACCCATTCATGTACTGTCTCAGACACAGCTGTGAAGCAGTATTAAGAAGAAGATATGCAGTTATATGATGTTTCCAGAAAGCTCTAGATAAACTTCTTTACCAGCTGCATTTAACTGCAAATGATTGCAATGAATGTAACTGAAATAACACTGCACAAAACTGTGATACTAAACTCCAGTAAAATTATTATTGCAGGTTTATAATGTATAAGAGTAGGGGGTTGGTAAGGAGTCCTCAACTGAAATAGGCTGCATTTCTTAAGGAAGAACAGTTTTAGGACCATGGCAGAAGTTCTGGCTTCATTTACATCAATAGCAAAATTTCAATTGACTTCAAGGCACTGGATTTTACTCAGGATACTTACTTCAAGTCCCTCTTCACTGTGTGGGTTCGTTATCAGGTGCACTGAATGGCTGGAAGAAGCATAAAATAAGAGGAAGTACCATTTAAGAAAATAATCTGGATTTCTACCCAGTGGCCAGGAGACTATAGTGTGTATGTATATGGAAATATGCATGTGTGTGCTGGGAGGCCAGCTTCCTCACTGGAACAACTCAGGGAGGTGGTGTATGGCCCAAACCATTCTTAAGCATGGCTTCATATCCATCCTTTTGACATGGGGTGAGTAGAAGGACAGGATACCTGGAGGTAGGATGGCATGCAATCATATAGCACGCCTAGGTATCCTGCAGCAATTGCTTAAGTTTATCTAGTGGCGCTACTCATTGTTCATCACTCCGTAAAAGAGAAGGAATGCACCTTTCGTTTATGGTGGGGCAGCTACCAGGGAGGAGAGGTTCCCTCTAGTCCTGTGTACCTGTCCTACACAATGCACTGCCGTGGCACCAAAGCAGAGCAGACTCTGCATGTCCACTGCATTTCTCTTTCTGTGCAGATGGCTGTGAGGATGTAGGAAGCAGCAAGAACAAGACTGCCAGCATCAGGATTGTGGAAATTGTGAATGAATCACTTCCTCCACAAAACAATATGCTGCCCCTTGCTGATTGCAGAGCATAAATTTTACAGTCTACCTTCATCTCTTAAGGAAGAACACTGTAATGAAAGATTATTCATGTTGCTCTTTTTTGGGCCAAACACAAGTTTAGTCAGAGCCCTGAAGTGGCTATGGCCGGTGTGTGTGCGGCATAAGAAATGTCCCTTTGTTTATCACTTAGAATTGACTGAGTTAAGAAACATGCTTGCATAACCTGAAGCAAATAGAATATAAGCTTTCTCCCATTAGAGAAACTCAGAGCTGACATTTTTTTTCTTGGAGCTCTTTCTTGCTATACATTTTTTGAGGGTCACCATTCAGAAGTGACTGAATTTATTAAGAATCTTATAAATACTTCATATACTCATAATGGTAATACTATGCTGAGAAAATGAGGATACAGCCATTTCGTAGGATCTTAACTTATATTTAACTGACCTTGAGATCTTTGGCTAGAGAATCTTGGCAATATCTAGTCTTCTCAGGCACCAAGTAACCACTGCCTTTACTGAATTCAAGTAACGTTACCTTTACATACATATAGAACGAGAAGCCTATTCTTGACTTTATGGTTTATTGCTCAATTGTCCTGTACTGTAGCTGAACAGAATTAAAAACAGAGTGAAAGTGAAAAGGTCTCTCTTCCAGGGAAGGCTGAATATCATTGTGGCTTCAAGACACTGAGCAGCACAACTTATTTTACCATTGCTGTTAAAAAATTACTAAGAGTGTCACAGAAGGAGTGAGAAGTATATGTTTTTGGGAAAAGAAATAAAAGTTCAATGTTTAAGCATTCAGAAAATAAAGAAGAAAAATTTTCATTTTTCTCTTGCAAAAGAAATTCTTCAATCATAAAATAAGTAACCCCCAACTGATGAATTCAGTGCTGGATATGGAACACACATTGTGGGACTCTTTTTGCTGGTATCATCAAACCTGAGAGTTACTGAGGAGTGAAAAGGATTTGTCTGAATAAGAGATTAGAATTGGATCTACAGGCATTGCAATGCCTGAATTTGTGTTCTACGATAGAAGGATTAAAGGTTTATTAGATTAGATCAAAGAATAGAACTGAATTGCATTTTTGAACTCTGCTGTCCTTTTGTATCAGATTCCTGACATACATACTGTATACTTCGTCCTCTTTAATCATGATGTTTTACATCATAATTGTGAATTTATTCAATGGCTTTTTTGGGCTGGTGGGGTTTTTTTAATTTATTTTCCAAATAAACATTGGTAATTGAAAAGAAATTATAAGAAAAACAACTGTTCTAAAATAGCATCTAACCTAGTCTTAGCCAAAATTTACTTTGGGAATTGCAAAGATAGTTATTTTTTGTATTTAGTTCCATAAGCCAGTTTTTTTTTGTACTTAGTCCCATTTTATTCTGCACATGGTTTCACCATGGTCTATACAGCACCTGACACAGTAGAACAAATACTAATTAAGGCCATTAGGTGCTAATATACAACAAATAACTAATAGTAGTATCGTGAAACTGCAAGAAAAAATATTTCTGAACAGATGGTCTGAAGGACAGGATTAAAATAAATCAAAAAGGTTTACATATCTCTGTATAATCATGCAAACTTATGCATTATGATTTTTCCAATGAAGTAAACAAGTACATCTTTTGAGGTTCCCCTATCACCAGCAGTAATTTTCTGCTTTTGCAAACTTGCACAAACTAATCAAATAGTAATAAGAAAGGTCCTGCTCCTGTTCTCATTGACTTCAATCAGAGTTTGGCATTAATTTGAAAATTATCATTACTGGATGGAGAATTGTTATATTAAATAGAATGTGCAATGGGCTGCAGTTTTGACTTGGAATTTCGTTAGAGTTATCAGTCATTTTTATTGTCAACTTTTTCCTTAACCTAGTTTGCTAAAATAATTCAGTGCTTCACGGGACAAGTTCTCATCTTACCTTGTTTTACACTAGGATAACTTCATTGTCTGGATGGATATTTCAAGATCATTAGATAATTTGTGTAATTAGAACAATAATAAAAATTATCAGTAAATTTTAAGAGCATATTAAAATAAAAGACAAAGCAGAAGAAGCATTTATTTAGAGTATTCTCATAGAAATTGTATTCTGTGCATCAAAAAAATTGAAGGCAAGGAGAGTCCCAGGCAAAAGCACTTCTGCAAGTGAAATCAGCATGTACCTTGCTAATTAAGAAGTTACTTTATAAAGCTTTCTTCACGTTGTTCCCTTTTCCACTTTGTTGAAATTTATTAAATGTTCTATTACTTAGATCCTGGCACTATAGATGTCAATGTTAGAAATGCACTGACTTCCTGAGGGCCAGAATTTTTATTAGTATATTTACATTTTCAAGATTTATCTTACAAGCATGTTAAACTTCAGAGCCTGCTGGTTTCTTAGTTAAGAAACTTTAAAATTTACTCTAAGTTTAATGCTGTCACTGAAAAGAACTATACCCTTTCCAGTCTCTCACATTGAACTATGCACTGTTTTGTCCTGATTTAGATGATGTTTTCAGTCAGCTTCTTTCCTGTGGTTTTTTGTTGGTTCGTTTATTTTTTTTCCTTTTGACTGCAGGAGGTTATTTACTGGAGAAAAGGCTAAAGGTGAGGATGCTTCTCAGTGACTCTTCAAAATCAGTATCTTTCCCTTTATTGAATATTTCCCCTTATCTCTTCCTACAGGCCTGGAAATGATCAGATGAGAGAGTTACTGCCTTATATCTACAGCCCAGCCAACTGTAGGCAGAAGACTTGCAAACTGGGTGGCTGTGCCACATGCCATACCAGCTGTGCTTGATGCTGAGGAACTTAAACTTTTTTTGCATCCCTTAACCATTGCATCCTCCATATCAAATACTGGGACAAAACCTATGTAACTGACATTCAAAATCAGCTTTACTAATAAAGACCAAAACACTTTATACTTTTAAAGAAATGGTAACATGCAACTGACTATTTTTAATACGACAACTATAAAAATTGTAATTCTCCAGATAAACATACGTGTAATGAGAGTGATTACCATACAACAATAAACCATCACTGCTATTATAAAACCATAAACTGTTATTCAATATACTATATAATTCAAAATCTAATTGTAAGTGCTAGTTTATCATAATTCCCACAAGCCATCATTCTTTAATATTGTGAAATGAATGGGGTTTTTGTGGAGTTATTAATTGTTACTGACAAGCAATAACCACTGGAATGAAACTCCAATTATCTGCAGCCATTAATCACATTTACTGTCATCTGTGATGTAAAAAAAAAAATTCAATAATATTCTAAACAGCAAAAAGGAATTTATACTTCTTATCTTTTAACCCACTTCATAGAAATCAGATGATCCTTTGGTGGGGTAACCCAGGAATTACAAAACGCTATTTTCTTTCTAAGCACAATGTTCCGTCTTGTATTTTCCAGTTTTTAAAAGGCTCTCCCACTTTATTCAGTTTTGATGGAGACTTATATACCATGTAGTTTTATTTCTGTACAGTTATGTACAGTTCATAACATAATTTGTTGCTAGCATGATGTTATTGCAGTCATATGGCTTTAAAAATAAGAAATTATAGAGATCGTCTGAGCATGTAGTTCACTAGTCTGTTCCAGGAAAGCACTTAATGTTACTTTTAGGATTCAGGCTTGAGACGGAGATTAAGTGTTCTTGGAGATGAGGGTGTAAATAAGGGTGGCAGAGCTTTTATTGTGGTACCTGAGCATTCAAATGAAATGAACTCACTCGGAACATGTTGTTCTACACTTTTAATCTTGTCAATTTTTCAGATTCTGTTGTTCACTTCAAACAATTGTTTGGGTTTTTTTTTGTTGTTGTTTTTTTTTTTTTTTGAACCTTCACAGTATATCAAAAACATACATGTACATCTTTGGGAACAAAAGGATAGGAAGCTGTTCAGTACTTTACTAGTGACTGGATTGGCCAAACATGCAATGTAGGCATCACAGTTAAAAAGCCATGCTGCAAAATGGCTTCTGCTTACTATACCCCTGAAAATTCCTGATATTACAAATAACGTTGTTGGACTATTATGGACATATCGTGGTCCTTACTCTCAAGTGATGCTGATGTTTCTTCTGGACTACAGCAAATACAGATCACGCTGGGTGATCAGGATGTGAGACTTCACCATTCATTTACCTTGAGAGTCTGTCAGCTTTTGATGGCATAAAAAGACTTAGATTTAGAGCAGTGTGGAAGCACTGGTCTATAATCTGCTGTGAATAACTTCATTTAGAAAAAGCAGTGAAATCCTAAACATCTTGTTTACTATACTGTGTTGTTCACTTATGGTTTCATCTACTCTTCATAATCCATCAAAGATACAAGTCCTCTAACGTGAATCAGCAGAGCAGGAATAACATCTGTTCATAATATACTGCAAATATCCAGCAGAGTATCTCTTTGGAAGAAGCATATGAGAATTGACAGTTGAATACATACCAGAAGAAGCCTTAAAATAGATACAGAAATTGTATTTAGCTAAGTCTTAGGCACCTCCAAAGCACAGGGCAGTTGCTTGTTTGTCAAGATTTCAAGTAGAGGTGTATTTATAAAATTTAGTATATTAGTGCCTCTGGAAGTGAAAGTCAGAGGTTGACCATACTAACAATTTTATTTTTCCAGTTTATATAACCAGTATTCCAGATTTTTAAATACTGCATTTTGACTAAAACTGGGGTATGTAGCTGACAGTATGGTTTTATATTGCACAATGTACTACTTAAATAGATCATGTCTTTAAGATTCTGTCCTCTCTGAAATTCTCTTAAGATATTGTCACCGTTCACCCCTTGGTTACTTAAAAAGTATGTTTAGACAAAAAAACTTTACTTGTGATTTTCCTGCAAAATGTAATTGAATGTTCTTCCTCTGAAGCACAGCAAATTTTTGGCCTATCTGCTTTTTCTTAAACTAATTGAAGACTTTGAAAGTGTACATATCTAATATAGTCAATATTATGCTATAATGCTGTCATCATCAATTAATAAAAAAAAAATTAACTGCCTAAATGAATTGAACTAGCAGAAAAAACTTTGTCTGTCATGAGAAACCTTTGGAACATGATTCTTTCCTTGAGTTCAATTCCTAAACTATTCTATGTGTTATTTTCTTGGTGTTTTCCTGAGTTGTTCAATGTGAAACTTGAATAGTTTGTAAATTTATTAAAAAATAATAGTAGTGATAATTACCATGTTTTGATAAGATTTTAGGTTGAAAAATTCATACTGATGCTCCATTTCTGATATTTAAGTAAACATTTTTATCTTTTCAGAAGAAATTACTAAGTATTTAAAAAATATACCCATTTAAAACTGCTGCATTGAAAATTTATCATGAAATAATGCATTCTTTATGCTTGTTGTCAAGGTAACAGAGTTTATCAGAATAACAGAAATCAAAGTATTTAAAATTGTCCTGGCTTCAGCTGGGATAGAGTTCATTTTCTTCCTAATATAGCTGGTATAGTGTCATGTTTTGGGTTCAGTTGTTGATAACACACTGACATTTTCAGTTGTTGCTAAGTAGGGTTTATACCAAGTCAAGGGTTTTTCAGCATCTCATGCCCAGGCAGCAAGAAGGCTGGAGGGGCACAAGAAATTGGGAGGGGACACAGCCAGGACAGCTGAGCCAAACTGGTCAAAGGAATATTCCATACCATGTGACATCATGCCCAGTATATAAACTGGGGGGAGTTGGGCAGGGAGGGATCCCTGCTCGGGAACCAACTGGGCATCGGTCGCTGAGTGGTGAGCAATTGCATTGTGCATCACTTGTTCTGTGTATTCCAATCCTTTTTTTTATTATTGTCATTTTACTATTGTTATTATTATCATTAGTAGTTTCTTCTTTTCTGTTCTATTAAACTGTTCTTATCTCAACCCATGAGTTTTACTTTTTTTTCTGATTCTCTCCCACATCCCACTGGGTGGTGGCAGGGAGTGAGTGAGTGGCTGCATGGTGCTTAGTGGCCAGCTGGGGTTAAACCATGACAAAAACGTAGTTGTAAATTCTCAATTTATTAGGGTAAGGTAAACCACTAATTCTGTCAAACACTAGTTATCTTTCATTAGTATGGAATTGAATACATTCTTAGAAGGAAAAAATATACAAATATTACTCTCCCATAATAATACATAGCTTTCCTTTGAAGAAGATAATAATAGACAAATGTTTGCTAATTCAGCAAGTATGTTTACAACATGGAGTCTTTAAACTTGAGCTGTCAGTTAACACATACTCAAGATTCCACTAACTTTAAAGGGAAGAACACCCTTGACTACAATATCGAGAACTGGCTTTTTCCCTCCCTCCCTGCCTGTTCTTATCTCTCACTGAATAATAACCCTCATTTAGTGACATCAGTCATTTTTGCATCAGCCTTTTTATGGCTGGAACAGAAGATTATGTGTGGAATAAGCATGAGTGGCATTCAGACTGAAATGTGTGAAAACTTCATAGATTTTGATAATACAGCAGAAAATTTGTCATGAGTTGGTGTTAACATGAGCTGAGAAAAGGAAATAGATGCAGTAATTTGCACAGCAATTGCAGTTAAGCCCCTCCTGCCATCACTGGGCTGCAAGTATTTACAAATGTAAACCAGTGCAGTGTCAAACCTTGAGACTGGTAAACTGTATCCAGTGGGTTTTGGTAGTGAGTGCAAGGAGAGCAAAGCTTACAAGTACCATACAGCCATGATCCTCTATTCATTTTACCGTGAGGTTCTGTTATCTTTAATTGGCATTGAGTCACTTGGATGACTTACAAAAAAAAAGTTATCTTCCTAATAGCTGGTAAAAACTAACAGGAAAGCAAAATGCATAACCCATAATAGGAAATATTGAGAGTTACTAGAATTTCTCTGATTTATTCCTGGTACAGATCTGGATAAAGGGAACTTTTTGGCTGCTCAAACTGAACACTTGGATAGATGATAGTTTTGAAGATGTCATCTGAAGTATTGCACAATTAGCATGAATAATTTTAAAATATTCTGCTCCTGTAACAGATCTTGAAATGCTTCATCTAATGGACTATGGTGTTTAGAGCCAAATTATTCCAAAGTGTTTAGAGCCAAATTATTCCAAAAACCAGCAAGCCTGTACATTTCCATCCTTTAGTATCACAAAATTTGTCATTTAAAATTTAAGTGGTGACTGAATAATAGCTCCCAAAGAATGATCAACCTTGGTTGGATTTTGCTTCAGAGTCAGACTACACCTCCAGAGATGACACTGCAGGGTGGGAGGGGTGAAGCTCAATTTATCGGCATGGGAAGAATTGAATTTGCAGGCAGAAACTGCCACATGAAATATAACGTATTTTTTCATTGCACCTACTTTCCCAAAATCTTGGCTAACGTTCGGCCACATTAATAATAATCTGCTTGTGAATTCTGATACATTGTAAAAGGGAAGCCTTTTTAAATTTGGAGATGTTGATTTGTTGATGTTTAATTTAGGATTCTTTAATTGCTTTCAGCAAATAATCCCCCCTCCCCTTTATTGTTCTAAGCATTGATTTGATGGTTTTATTATAGCTGTGCATATGAACTCTCATTTTTAGAGACTACTGGTTTAATATTTTCTCCAGACTATCCCATGTAAAACCCTATTTTTGATGTAAAACCATATTATGGTAATGTGTGTAGCATTGCACATAGCATTTGCTGAGTTTTGAGTCAACCTGCCTTGAGGTTGTCTGTAGGCTTTTGCATATGGTGGCTGGCAATTTCTTCCTGTTTAAATATTTCTGATAGTTTATTACTTTTCAGTAGCTGGAGAGTAGTATAGCAGACATTCGACTCTCATATTTAGTTCCATCTCCATTTCAGTTACAGATCTTATTGCTATAATTAAGAACTATATAATTTGTGCTTATTATTCTATATACCTTGAGTGTGTTCTGTTCTTCTTTTGCTTTTATCACACTCCCCAAAGTAATATAAAATAATAACATGCCATATGGCAAATGGAATCAGCTGTAACATCACACAGCATCTTTTATTACATAGCTTTTACAATATGACATTCCCAAGTTTGTAACTGATGAATATTGCATGTCCTAGAGAAACTCTAGCTGTATTATGCTGCTTCTCCCATTAGAGGCATCCTTGCTGATACTCGTGAGCCTTTTTTTAACATAAATGCAGCAGCTGTCATTTTGCAAGAATCAACAATGTACAAAGGAATAGGCAGAATGTCTCAATGTGTGGTAATCCTATCAAACTGCAAAAACTTAGCATGAATTGCATGCATAATATTGCATTATCACAAATTGTGCAACATATAATTGATATGATGTAACAGTAATAATGAGTTTTACGTAGTTTGGGAGGCTTGACTGGGAATTTTGGTTTGTTTGTTTTTAATGTCTGCAGAGTTCCTGGGAATTCATAGAATGTGCTATTTCAATAGTGAATTTCCATAGGTTTGGAGTCAGTCATCTGAAACATGCTGTCTGGAAGACTTAGATGCTATTCTATGAAAGTTAAATACAAGCATAACATAGGCATTTTGTTGAAGGGTTAAAGCACTTCTACAAGACCAAACTCTAAGGGGAATTCTATTTTGTGGATATATTAAATGGATGCGATAAGCTGATGATGTTACTCAGGAATGCAAAACCCTGTAAGTAACCATTTCTTAAGAGCTGATGTGTGTTAGTGTACCAGCATCTCACGTTAGCTTTAGTTTTGTGAGTGGAAGGGAGAGGTAAGGATTAAGCAGATAGATAAGCAAATGATGGATATGTAATGTTGAGTTATAAGTATTTCTTTGCATCCTATGCTTGTGGCAAAAATGTAATTCCAATCTATTCTAAAATGAAGTATATCTAAGAAATTAAAAGAACGTTTTTGTCACAAACAATTGCATCATGTAACATGCAGTTAGCTTAGCTTCCCACCTTGTTTTAGGCTGTAGAGAGTGTACAGTCTCCACTACATTTACTGCTCCCACTGTGATAATACGAGTGGCACAGCAACTTTTCTCCAAAGCAGGCAACCAGAGAAGCAAAGGATGAATTGTTGCTCACTGTTCCTCCAGCTTTGCTCTCTGGTAAATATATTTTTACTCCTCTCTAGTCAGGTTTAGGAAATAGAAGTGTGCTCAAGCTCTAAATGAACTTCCCATCTGTCACCAGTGTAACAAGGGAGAGATAGGTCACAACACGTTGCTTTTACGCAGTGCGCATGTAATGCCCCAAGAGATCAGTACTAGGATAGGATAACATAAGGTTTGAGAACTTTGAATTAATTTGTTGAGAAAGAACAGTAACACACATAGCACAACTCTTGTTTACTCCTTTGTAAAAATATTACTATTTTGGCTTTCTGTAGGAAATAGTACAATGTTTTATTTAAACAAAACTAAATATAGAAAATGGATTTAATTAAAAGAAATGTCAAATACCAGTATAGTAAATATTTGCACTGAGGGTAATGGCAATTTTGCTCAAAAAGGAAATTCATTGTGTGAGTGGGCGTAAGTAGGGTGTATGTGTGTGGGGGTACATATGTCCATAGACACTTATAGCAGTAATTCTCAGAAATACTAGGAAGGGCAAGATAAGCACAAACTATTTCATATGATTCCTTGTACAATTTATACTTTATACAGAATCACCTGAATTCCTTACCTGAGTTTTTAGAAACTGCTGTGTCTTTTTGTCCTTAATTTTTAATTCTTGCTTATCTGCATCGTATCTACTGCCGTTCTCCACTGTTTGCTTGCTTCCTTGTCACATATGAAACAAGTGTGGACTGTATATTGATAAACCTGCATTGACAAATATCCGTGAGTTACATATGGTAAATGAAAGACCTTTTTTTATTACTCTTCTTTCTGTCTTTCACGAAAACAGAGATAGAACAATGAGAGACTTGAGGTCAAGTTCTGATGTAGTGAGGTTGCACATGTGAATACTGCCATATTTTTATATTGCTAATCACTTAAATCCATGCACAAAACCTATTTATATAATTTTTTTTCCTGAAAAAAGATGTGGCAACACAAACACATAGAAATAATATAAGTGTCTTACAGCACAAAATGTGTGGACTTATGAGAAACAGAATCTACTAGTGCTTGGCAAGTTGTCCTTTGGGAGCCTAAGCAACACCTTCAGAGTGACCATCATATTTCGAAGTGCCACAGACAAGTTCAGTTGCACCATTTTTCTGTTTTCTTTTAGGCCTTGAAGTTCACAACAAGGTGCCTATCCGAGACACCTCTGCAGGATTCAGTGATTTTCACAGAATTCTGATAAGGCTTGCAAGAATTATCCTTATCTTGTAAATGGCAATTTTCTAAATTGCAATTCAAAGGAGGTTTGTCTGTTTCCTTTTCTGTTTTATCACTCTTTGGTGGTTTTTTTTTTGCCAGAACTTATTTCCTGGCTTTCCCCCAATTCCTAACAACCCCTCCTCCATTTCTTCTGCCTCTTTTCCCCACCTTTGCTTTTGAGCAGTCATGCCTTTAGGCAAGAGTTTGTAAATTAAAATTGTCTTGTCCTGTTTTATGAACTTAGCTATTCCCAGCATTCTCATTTCTAATCCTCTGACTTCCTTAATTAAGTGCAAGATAGTTATAAACACCTGTATGGGGAATTTGATCATGATTATTTCAAATGACATATTTTTGTCATACAAGCAGGTATGAAAAATAATTAAATTTTGGGAACATATAATGATGCGAAGGAATTTTAATCGAATTAAACTGTAGACTCTTGGGACATCTTTTCTAAAATTAAATGCATATCTTTAAAATAATTTCTACATTCATGGGGAACTTATTTTCTTGAGGACAACAGCCATATTTGTTGGCCCTTTTCCAGTAGGATTTATGTCAGAATGAAGACAAAAAAGCATAGAAATACTTTAAATGGCTTCTTTTAAATAACAAAAATGGTTCAACCCTTCAATGCATGGAGTCCTTGCGTCTCAAGGACTGCACAAGCCTCTGCATAAGCCCGTCTGCCACTGAGCCTAGACTGGCAGCCTTCTGTGGCTCAGAGACACACAACTATAATACAGTGGACAGAGCCCTGAACCAAAGATGAACTCAGCCTAAAAAGAGCAGAATTTGGCTCCATGTTTCCCTTTTCTCACTGCCAAAAAGCTTTACATATAATAAACCCAGTCATCAAAATTCACTCATGACAAGTAACAACTAGCTTGTGCATCATTTATCGCAGAGCTCTGATACTTTAACATGTAATAGGTGTTTCCTTAGAGCATGCCACATTTTATTAAGGTGTCCAGTTTTTCACAGGGAGGATATTAAATGAAAAGTGTTCTTATTTGGCTGGAAATTCATGCCATACACCAAATACCATGTTTTCTGTGATTAGTTAGCAGGAACCATCTGTCATGTCCCCACCCCCACAGTGCTGAGGAAGGCAGAGACGGAAGGTGAGAAGTGTATTTACTTTTGACAACAAAACCAGCTGTTGCCATTACTTTTAGCTGTAAGGCAAACATGCTGGAAAAGGTGACTATCTATTGTGATTCTAGTGCACTGGGACAAACTATGACTATTGATGACAGCAAACCTCTTAAAATCTGGATGAAAATTGCTTTATGGCTTATGTCAGAAGGGCATGTACAAACACAGCTCCAGCTGAGAGCTGGAACCAAGAAGCAGAAACTTCAGGCTAGAAAAGTATCAGGATGAGTACAAGTAAGAATCTCCTGCTTCTCACGCCTTTCTTTTGGTAGAACATTATATTGGAAAAGAGAACTATTTTTCTCTAATGATAACACAAGATCTGAAATTAAGCACAGCAGGTAGAAACATCCGGCACAGATTTAAAAAGGTATTGCATATTCATATGCTGAAATGTTTTCCAGTGCTGACAGCTAACTATTCCAAGTGGAAAAGGTACATGCTCTGCTGTTGTTTATTCTCTGCCAATTTCCCTTCTTAAAACTCTGGCACTGTATTTTGGTGGCTGTGTACTCTAATCTCTGTTATTCTTACCATCATCCATCAGACTAAGAAGGATATTTAGAGAGCCAAATCCTTTTGACTTTGAATATGATTGCAGCAAATACGCATATTTTTTAAAAAATTGAGAAAGGGAAAAGGGGTATTTCTTCACTAAAACCACTTTATTCCCTTGTTACCTTCTTTCATATTGTACAAGGAGAGCACTGTGTTATGGTGTGAATGTACCTAGAGCATATTTCAGGAGCAAAATATAAACATTGGCAGCAAAGGGCACTTTATGCAAATGCATTTCCTGAGTGATGGCTCTTACACCCTGATGATTCTGGCAAGATATAATAATTTGGGAAAATAAGTGGAGTGCCCTGCCCTTCAGCTCTTTTCTCCAGAGCACGTACATCCCCTTGCAAATAGGATTATGACAAAATAAAAGGTTCATTTGGGTGGGAGCTTCTTTTAAAATATGTTCAATATATCACTGTAGAAAATAGTAGAGATAAAGCAGAGCTATAAAAGACACACTTTTAGGAAGAAAAACAGAGCAACATGCCTAACTCTATATTGCACTCATTTTCCTTTTACAGCCCACCTGTCAGTCCTGTTATCCTTGTCTAGAAAAGAATTTACAGTAAGTCTCTGCTTCAATCAGTTTCCATGGTAACTTGGTTCTGTTTTAAAACCTTTATATAAAAATGGCTTGGTTACAATGATAATGAGCTGGAGTGCTTGCCTGTACCTGAACTACACCCTTCCCATTGCTCAAAAATAATCAGATAGGGGCGTCACTCAGGGGTGTCACTCCATCTGCTCTAGTGCCTTTAGCTTCTACAACACTGTCTCACTAACCAAGTCAGATCAGTTTCTTTGCCATCTGGAAATCTCATTTTTCAGAGACACATAGGGTTCAGAGTACTGACTAGTGTTTACATATTACTTGCTGTGGAGTAAAGCATGTTAGGGTCTGGAGTCTTGAGTTCACTTGAGGGGAAGGATCCTTCTGTGTGTAACGTACCTAGTGGGGCTGAAAGCTCCCAGGACATTAGCATATTTTAAGAAATGAATCAGAAGAGGCAGACTGTCTCCCTTCTAGAAAACCCTTTTCACAAAGGTAGGAAAAAAATTTCCTTTCAGGCCATATCAAGGGGAAATAAAAGTTCAGAAAAAAACAAACGAAAGTTTTAATTGATTCTAAGGATCTTGTGATACTGTCCCATCACAGTGTATATGTATGTTTTATCCAATCTTTAGATACCCCTTATCCTAGTTTCAAGCTCATCTCTGGCACTCCTAATTTCTGATTCTCTGGCCCAGTTTGACTTTGACAGTCTTTTTCATAATTCTGATTAATTCTTTATACTGTCTCAAATCTCTTCTAGGAAAAAAAAAAATCAATATTCTTTTTTACGGAACTGAAATACTTCAGTGATAACACAAGTTTCAGTTACAGGGAAATCTTAAAAGAACTTCTAATGTGGATCTGATAGAGCACTTCAATTACTCTGAAAACTTGCTGCATTTTATAGAAGGTGACACCTTCCCTGTGATATCAAAAACTCTTGAAATTCTGTACTAGATCCGCTCTCCTTAGTAATATTGGGTTGGTTAATATTTGTATAGGAAATTTTTTGTTCCATAGAAGGCACTGATAGAATTTATGAAAAATAATTTTACACTGCTAAATCTTCCAAAAATATGCTGAATGTAGGTATATACCAGTTAAGTTACGACTATGTTTGTCCAAACAGAGACTTAGTAAAGATCTCCTGTTTCAGCATGGGAGAAAGCAATATTATTTTCCCATGATAAGTGGTTGCCCAGCTGGTCCCTATTACGTGTCTAAAAGAACAGAAACAAGTCCATGTTCACGTTGTGTTTCATAGTTTGGATAGTATGAGATATTTAGCAATAGAAAGAAGGGCACTGCTCAGGGATTTTTCACACCACCTCACTTCTGAATGGCACTACTATGTAAGGTATATGCATGCTATATCCTTTATATGGGTTTACTTTTGTGTAGGCTAAACTTTGTAATCTACTGATTCATCTAGATAACATGTTCACCCTGAAATTCAGTTGCAATTTAAAGGGAAAGAATCAGTATCCTTGTCCCAAACCAAATAATATTGGGGTACCAGAAGTTCAATTTAGACCCACATAATTCCTCCCAAAACCACATGAAAAAACAAGCTTTCAAATGCATTTTTTTCCACCTCTTATTTTTAACTAGCTGTTTCATTTACCCCCTATGTCCTAACACTGTCATATAGACATTAATTTCTGAGGACAGGGTGTTGTCAAATCAGGGTACCATAAATCTACTGAATTCCTTTCATCAGTCATGGCAATAACATCTTCACAGTACTCCTGCATGTCAGTAAAGTATGACCTTCTCTGACTGATCTGTGCAGACTATGCTTAATTGAACTATGCTTTTCCAGTGGGCATTTTAACATTCACACAATGATTTTTTCAATAGCTGACATCCAACCAACTGGTCTTGAGTTTCCTGATGAAAGAATAAATAACATCTGATGCTTTGTTGATTGAAAAGAAGTAGTTATTTATTTTTAATCCTTTTAACCAAATTGAACAATTAAGTATGCTTACACTTTCCATGTTTTTTTATTCCTTTCATAATCATTTATATAAAAAGGAGGACTGATTCTGTGCCCCTTTTTACCATTGTAGCATTATTGATTCCATCCTGATGCTAATCTGCGCTCCAGAAATCTGTGCTCCAGTAGTTTGATGTGAAAACTTATCATACTAGTTGTCCACTTGAGATGGGAAATTTCTTGTTAGGCATGGTCTTTAATACAGTTCTTATTGTATTTAATTAATCTGCTAATTACAGTGTAGTGCAACAGGCTATTGTTCATATGTATGGCAGATCGTTAGCTGCAAAACTCTCTCAAATGTATCATTTGATATTTCTGCCTCTTTTTAAGTAGATTAAAAATTACTGCTAAATTAAGAGGGTCTTATTTCTTAATTTTTAGCTCATTATGCTAACTTACACTTTTTTAAAAAGTCCTTTCTTGATTCCTTTTTATTTTGAAATGTCTTTTGTCATCTGATATTAATTATTATCAAGCATTTGAGAAATACCAGTATCTATTACTAATTTAGTTGCTTGCTGGTAGGAATTCCAAACAGTTGATTTCTGTGCCTTAAATAATTATGTGGGGTTTTTTTCCCTTTATAACTATGACTACCCTCATGTGCTGCTCTATATGAATTTTTTTTCATTTTGCATACAATTAACAAGATTTTATTTAGTACCTATTTTACTCCCTCACTGTGCTTTCTGAAGACATATATTTTGAAAGCTAGTTATATTGTGACTGAAGTAGAACAAACCTGTTTGGATAAAATAATAAAAGCTCCAATATTCATGCGTCAATGAACCTTCACATCACAAATCTCAGATTCCTCTGCTGATGAAGGCTGAATGGGCTTTGTATAAACAAGTATGTAAAATGAGAATCAGTAGCTTGTAAGAAGTTAACTGTGCCTGCATTACCAGTTTGTTGCCATCTGTGGTATATGTTTTTGAGCTGGATGAACTTTGCAATGGTAACCTGAATCTCAATCTCCCTCATTCCTGGTCCCTCTGGTCCTGGTATCTCCTACATGATGCATCCTCCAAATTTCCACATTACGTCCTAAACTTACTTTCAAGATCTCTCTCTCTATGCGAACTATCCCCTCACCCTGGTTACACACAATAAACCATGTTTCAAAGTGTGCTACACAGAAAGAGATCAATAGAGAAATACCATTGTGGAAGTTACATGAGAGGAACTGAAGCTGCAAACAGAGAGAGTCTAGAAAGTGGGAAGGAAAGAGCAGTGCTTTGTTTCTTCTCTCTGCCTGCTCCTCCTGTGAGTAGCACAGCCAAGATAGGAGTTTGAAAGCAAGTTTATGAGGATCATTAAGTTGCCTGCTGACCAAATGAACAAGGTAGAAAGGCTCAGAAAACTGCATCAGACATTTTCTCTCTGGCATATGTGGTTTGTTTGAGTCAGAACCACAGCACGTGAATAGTCTTACAGTCTTTCACTTCTGCTGTTCTTTTGCCTCCAGCCCTCCTCCTGACAGGGGCACTGACCTATTTGGCAGCAAAACTTGTTGCACTAAACACTCCCAACCTTTATTGTGGTGAGTAGTAAATGAGAATTATTTTATAATGGTGCATGATAGGAAAGAACAAATAGATGCAATGGGCAGCAGAGCAAACCAAGCCTTCAGGCACTCTTCAGAGACCACCAAACTCTGTTCTGTTCTGGAAGGCCAAAAGGTTGTGGAGCAGTTTATTTCAAGCTAAGGTCATATACACTCAATTTAATTAAGAGATTATTTTCTCTAGAAACTCCTGTGATCACAACTCACACATGGGACTCATCTGATCAATAAAGTTTTTTTATCAGAACTGTTTTTAAAAACACAAACATTCAGGTCACACTGAAATGAATTTTAAAAGTTCCACCTTATTGGGAAGATAACCAGTATCAGTGAAAACAATAAGCAGAAACGTAATATTTTCATGTCACCTAGTAGCACTGAATAAGTAGGTATGTGTATTTTCAAAATGAGTTTGCTGTTTCGAAGTGACAAAGACACGGTTAGCCACTAGGTCTGGATTATAACAGAGTTAGTCCAGTGAGCAGGACTCAAGGAAACTCAGGTTCTTTGCATGGCTTCTGGACCATGGAGACCATGAGACAAGTAAGTTTGTGCAATGTTAAGAAATACATTCCAGGCTCTGTGATTCCCAAATGTTATAAGGAAGAATGAGAGTTGCAATGTATGTAAGTACCTAAACAGAAAACAGAAAATAAATAATGACTATTTTCTGGTTAACTGTCATAATTTTACCTTGATTTACTCAAAGATTTGTGTCTTCCAATGTGAAGCTTTTCAATGATATTATATAAATGAATCTAGCTTAATGTATCATTCTTAGAAAATTTATATCAGTTCCCTGATCACTCCATTTCAAGAAAGAAATGTAAGCTTCCCATATTACTTTTAGAAGTATTGTATAAACAATTCATCTTTATCTGTGTGCTTAGAATCTGGGGTTTGAGGGTTTATTCATAAAATCCAAACTAGCTTGTTTGATTTTCCACCTTACTTTAAAAAAGTACAATTTGAAGGAAGCGCAAAATTGGATGGAAGAACTCAATTTGGGCTCTTGAGAATATATGGCAATTACATTTCCTTTTACAAAGGGAAAAGAGGTAATCTTTTATAAATTGCAGGTGTAGAAAGAATCAGCTATGGAGGTGTATGTCATATATATGTCTGCTTTTGATTTCTAAAGATAAAGTAAAGAATAGGGTAATTACAACAAAAAAAAAGTAGGGTCAATCAACAAGGTAACATCATCAGTCTGGGTCTGGCATTGTTCTAGAAAAACGGGGAAAAATTAATCCAATATAGACAATATTGTGAATTCCAAGATTATGTATGCCACAGATACATGGCTGGTTCACCAGCTTTGAAGTCCAGAATGCCTTATATATTAATGTGCTTTTAAACTAGAACTAAAGCTGAATGTGAAATGGGCTGGTTAATTTTTGCTAAGGTGTCAGTTTAGTCAGTCAGAACATTTCTTAGAAAAACAGTATTAGGATGAAACACAAAGATTTTCACAAATCTTCCAATAAAAACTTGCAAGCTTCCCTAGCCACCTGTATTTCCCCCCTCCCCCAAATGCACAAGTATAAAATCAAGACATATTTAAGACCGTGTAACCTGTAACATTTAAAGCAGTTCAGGTTTAAAAAGTAGAAAAAGAAAAGAATGAAATAAATGCCTGTGAGGAAATTATGGTAAGGCTTTCCAGAAAAGCAGAATCCAAAACACAACCTGAGGAGTTTGCTGGCTGATCTGAGTCTAGTAAAAACACTAAAAAAAGGAAAAAAAAACCTCTAAAGCAAGTAACAGTCATTTGTGTAGGTGATGTTCTCATCTTCGTGATGTTCAGGTGTTTTCCTATCAGAATTTTTCAACCCTACCCCCCCTGCCCCAAATCTCAAACACTGCTTTTAGTATGTGTAATAGTATCTTTCTAGCATCTCTTGTATACTGTTAAGCTGCCTAGTCCTTTAATCTCCGTATTCAGAAGCTTCAACAGCTAAGTAACTTCTTTATGTGTGACTTTCATTAGGAAGACACTCTAGATCAAAAGCCCTCTGAATTTCTACCCAAAATTAACTGTTTTGATGGAGTAATTTAAGTCTGTGGATTTTTTTTTTTTTTTTTTTTTTAGCAAATTTGTTTCAATAGTGGCATAGTAATGGGACTCTGTTCAATTCTGATTTGATTTTTTGTCATTTTTGTTGAGTTTGATTTTGAGGAACAGAAGTTGCAAGACATTTTGGCTCAAGGAGCTTAGTCACTCATGTGAGTTCAGTACATTCTTTACTACTATAAAATTTATAAAACAAATCATTTTTGAAGCCATGAAAATTAAGCAAAATCAGCCATGCTGGACTTACAAACAACTAAAATAATATTTTTTTTATAAACAGGCTCTTTTTCCTTTCCGAATGAAGGACGTAGCATTCTCAGCAATGCAAAAGTAAAATTTTTAAAAGTAAAGAGTGCTGGGAAGGGGGAGTTGAGACAGAACAATCACCCATCCTACAAGTGTAATGCAAGAGCTCAGTATTTTTAAGGTCACTTCTCATTGTTATGAATATCCCTGATGGCTGCCTAAGATCAATTAGATTTAATGTAGTCTATTATTCCTTGCTAACCCTCAGCTCCTCAGTCCTCCAGTACTACATTTTATTAACAATTGTGAGAGGAAAAACTGAGTTTTGGAATTTTTAAAATCTAGAAGCAAAAAGAAAAAACATGAAAACAAACGCTGCTATTCTAGACACATGGTCATGGGTTGAATTATGAGGGTTTTTTTCTTCTTAGGTTTGCTTTTCATGTCTATGAAAATTACATTGGGAAATAATTTTGTAGCTCTTTTTTGTGTCAGATGCCCACATGGTATAAATTAGCTACGTTGTTGTTGTATGGATTTATATCCCCATGGAATGGAGAGCATATATATGTAACATAGCATAACATAAAAGCTTTCTCAGTTAGCAAAGGTTGTCTATCTGCATAAGAATTTCAAAGTACTTAGTATCTTCGACAAAGGACTCAGAATTTAGTGGCACTTTTCCATTGCCTTCTCTGGAGCTAATTGGGAATATTCACACTAAGCAATTTTAGGCTACTAGCTCAGATCAGATGATTACACAGAAATTTAGAAAAGGTAAAGTTGATTTCTTTATGGTCCAAATCCTTATTTAACAGAAAAGAAAGAACTATGTTCTGTTAAGCTCTTTTTTAAAATTCAAATTGTGTTTATACCTTAGGGAAAAGAGTAACTGAGGCTAACATGGCTTGCATGAACTTCAGATGATTAACCTACTTTCTATTGCTCTCACCACACTGCATTGCTTAACCATTATTTTTTAGCAGTGTCTTTAACAATTAGATAAAACAGCATTTATCTTTTTTCTATATTTAGAAGACCTTACACAAACTAATCTTATTTTTTCTTTATTTGCCATTATACTTGCCATAAGGAATGTGTATAGTAGAATTAACGTAAGAAAAAATTCAATCTCTATCCTAGATTCAGATCAGTTAATACTTTCTTATCTTTATTCTCCCTCTAGGCCCACTGTCCATTACTGTTGATGAGCTACTATGGGGTTCTCACTGGCAATGAACAGACTTTAACATTCAGTCAGGTGTTTTCCCACTCAGAATCTGTTTTACTGAAGCATTAGACAACAATTGGGAAGTCTAGTAAAGAGAAGACACTCTTGAATATTCTGTCCAGAATGAAACAGTCAGTTGTTATGGTAGTTTTGTGAGACAATCCTGAGTATGTATGATGATTACATGGTGTGTTTCAGCTCATAAAACTATTATACTAAGGTAGGAGAACAATTGGTTCATTGGTTATTATACATTGGCTTTCTAATGGTGGATATTTTGGGGGAAAAATATAAGAGTGTTTCAGGTTCATTTCCAGGCCTAAAAGCTGCAACCCTGCAGCCACAGCACAATTAGAAATATTTAATCTATCTACTCTTCCTTTCATGTATTTCAGGGACATAAACTTTGGTCTTCAGCTTTTCAAGACAATATTTCGGAGATGTTTTTAATAACTGGTGTTAGAATGATTTTTCAAATGACATGGGAATTTGCAATGGCCTGTTCTGCTATATGTGCAATATATATGCAATTAACAGAGGTATCTCACAAAGGGACTTCTAGTGTTTCCCTATAAGGTTATCTTTCTGTATCCTCAAATTGTCTTATAAAGCTTCTAGTATTTTTCTAAGAAAAATACACTAGCTGCTTCTCACAACACAGTGCACACTTGAACTGTAATGTCATAAGTGCTATTTTACTTTTCATATTTTTTAAGATGCTAAACTAAGAAAGAATTCAAAAGTATGTTCTTCAACACTTATGCAAAAAAGCTATATACAAGAAAGGAACATACAGCTGTGCTTATTAGTATGTCTCATTGAACCAGGTTTTTCTGGTAGAAACCTAAGTTGACTTATTATTAAGTAAAAATATTATTAAGTGGAAATACATTTAGACATCCCTGAGAAAACATTTTGAAGCAAAATAAATATAAGCAATTTATAAAATTGTTTATATAACTCTAAAATTGCAAAGAAGTTTTTTTCTCAAGGAATGCCATCACAATACCAGTCCATGTCATTTCCTTTCAGAGAAGGTACTTATCTATGCACAGTATTGGGGCAGAGTCAGCCTTTACTGCCTCAGATTAAGGAACCGATGATAATTGAGTACAGAAAATGGAATAGTAAAGAAAAAAATTAGGTTTAGGCCCATGTACAATGCTAGTTTGAACAGTAGATCTGACTTCCATTCAACTGTGTGCTGAATTCTGCAAGAATACCTAATTATTGTAATTCATGGGACCATCAGGGTAAAGAAAATTTTCCCTGGACTTCAGGCAATTACCTAATGACATTGTCACAAGTAATCCACAGAAACAGTTGCTCTTTGTTTATCATCTTCCTGTACACCATCACACAAAATTTTCTCTCTCTCCTTTGAGAGACTTAGATACTCACAAACTTAAACACTGAAAACACAAATCCTTGAAAACTGTTATGTGGCATAGGAAGAGAGCAAAAGGCATTGTGCTACATCAACATGCCCTACATCTAGAATAGAAGGAAGCTTACCTCGTAAAAGTGCTCAAGTGACTGAGAGACTGTACCACATGCTATATAAGGAGGCGCATGAAAATCAAGAGCTCCAGCCTGTCTGATTCTGTGGCAACAACTTCTTCACTTAACTGATTATTGATTAACCTTGAGCATGTAACCACAATGCTCTTGTTGCAGGCCATAAGGTGCCTCTGAACCACTCAAAGCATCACTGCACTGTGCCCAGCTTCCTGCCTGTGCATTTCAGCCATGCACATAGGCCTATCAGACCTATCTGTGCTTGAATATCTGCTTTATTTACACTGCCTTGAGATGTCCAGTGCTAGAAGAAGTAGAAAAGGCAACTGAATAACTAAGACAAGGATATATCTGTGATGGCAAAGACTGGCTAGTTTTGGAGAGCTTTTTGCTTATGAGAATCCCACCACATCTAAGAAATGAATTATATCTTGGGAGCATTTAGAAAAAAAAAAAAAAAAAATCCCACATGCAGAATTCATGCGTAATATTCTTTTTTAATACTGCTTCTCCTAATTCAAAGAATTCAGTGCCACCTTTTTAACATTTCCCAAGGCCATACATTTCAGAAACTATGTATTTAAATATACCTTTCCCAGAACTGTAATAATAGAGGATTTCATTAGCAACATTTAGGAGTTTAAAATTACTGCTGCAGAAACAGATATATTATCGTGCACAAAGGAAAAGTGAGAATAGTTTTCCCCAGAGCAGATTCTCAGTGTATATTATATGATTCATAGGGAGAATGGTCATGTAAATGCACTGTGTTTTTCTGTTTGAAAAGATTTAAAGCTAGATTTATTTCCAAATTAAGAAAGTGTTATCAAAGAAAAAGAAAAAATTCTTACCAGCAAAACCCCTACATGAATACTAAGCACATACTGTATATTATGCATGTAATCAACTTGCATTTGAAAAGGTTAAAAGGTGGGGTTTTTTAGAAAGAAATTGTGAGGAGTTGCTGTAAATTCTTGAAGAGACAAGAATGGTCTTCTAATGTGACATAATAAATACCTAATGATCCTATGATTTTTTTTTTTATTTCTACACAAACTATGTACTAAGAAAAACTATCTATCAACTTTCGTTTTAATGCATCCATTCTATTCCATTATACTTTGCTTCGTTTTCACATGCCTGCTAGGTCTCATTCATTTAGTACAGACTCACTCTTCCACCTCCCACCCAGTTTCATGCTCTTTGGCCATGGTAGTAGCATGTCATGTATTTGCCAGGCAGCTCCTCTCCTGATCCTGGACCACACATGCTGGAGGTAGCAGATCAGCAGATGTGTCAACCAGTTTTGCCTGCAGTGTATCCTCCTGGAACAGGAGAGAGGCACCAACATTGAGTTTCAATGGGAAAAATGTTGCTAGCTGTGGAGAGGTTTGTTTGTGGCACCTCCGTTCCAGCTGTGGATTTTCTCCATTGTCATGGTTTAACCCCAGCCAGCAACTAAGCACCACACAGCCGCTCACTCAATTGCCCCCCCTCAGTGGGATGGGGAAGAAAATCAGGAAAAGAAGTAAAACTCGTGGGTTGAGATAAGAACAGTTTAATAGAACAGAAAAGAAGAAACTAATA
>JAVJGG010000001.1:32275186-32288176 GCA_035590195.1 Aviceda cuculoides
AGTCCATGGGACAGAGGAGGAGCAAGGTGCATCACCTAGCATAAAAGATGACTTTTTAGCAACCGAACTTTTGGAAGCTTTCCCCACTGAGGATCACGACGATCGGAAGGACCAGCGGGACGCCGCATGGACCCAGGACCAGAGGGATGCCTTGGACCCATGGTGGTAGCTATTACGCTCTTTCCCCTCTTTACTTTACCTTTCCTATCACACTTTTCCCTATCGCACACCGCTTTATGGGCACACATTAAAGTTTTACTGTTTAATTGAAGCAAAACTCCCCTCCTGGATTTTTTTTTGCACTTCGATATCGCAGCAAATGAACCGTCACGTGTCCGCTGCGTGGAGCGGACTGTGACAAGTGGCCACAGTATAAATCTCTATTGGCAAAAGTGAGGTACTTTTAGCTACCTAAGATGGTGTACTGAAGTTACAACTATGTTTGTTTTAGTCTTCCTTGTTGAGGAACAGTCAGAAATTCTCTCTTCCATTGAGAAGCATCTAGTTTCTGTGTCCCACTGCTGGGCATGCGTTGATCAGATCCAGTGGAAAGTACATGTTGACTTTTTGATATTTCATTCCTTCCTATGAAACAAAGATACTATTTTATAAAGGCAAGAGATAGATTTTAGCAGTGAATCCAGAGTATGCTGTATGGGTTCCGTAGGCATTACGTGTAAAAAGCCAAAGGTTAGTAAATGCTAGCTGTAACTGACCAGTTAGTGTAGTA
Organism: Aviceda cuculoides; assembly: GCA_035590195.1. Classification (NCBI taxonomy): domain Eukaryota; kingdom Metazoa; phylum Chordata; class Aves; order Accipitriformes; family Accipitridae; genus Aviceda; species Aviceda cuculoides. Next base: position 32,275,917 of record JAVJGG010000001.1, read on the forward strand.
TGTGACCCAATACTCTAGGTGTGATCTGTTGAGACTAAGCTGTCCTTCAAGCCAAAGAAGTTAAAAAAAAGTTAATATCACATTTGGGATAGCTCTGGAGACCTAACTCTTGGCTTGGCCATACCCTCATACTCTCTAATCATACAGTAGTTTTCCCACCATTTCAAGCCAAAAGACAAGTTCTATAGGGAATTTTCAATCTCTTAATATTTTTCTTTTGAATTTTATGACAATATAATATCATCATGGTGAAATTAAGCCCCAGAATGGCCCGACTCTATCAAACCTTGCCCTCCCTGAACTTGTCCATACTGAGAATGAGACACAAGGTATATATTGCCAGAATCTGAGAACTGCTTGTATGGCATCTGCTTCCACCTGATATCATTTCATGTCTTGCAAGTATTTGGGTACCACCATGCTACAATCACAGAATTTAAGCTTGCATGGTCTGGGAAGGCTTCTGCATGCTCTTTTTCCTTTAACTTCCCCGGCACACTTCTCTGCTGGTGTGTATCTTTATGTTCTCCCAAGTGCAAGTTTATCAGTGAGCTTCAAGTTTTCACATCCTGTCCATAAAATTATTGCAGCAGCAAGGTAATAACAGTGTATACAGCTTGTCAGCTCTCTGTTACTACAAACGTTTAGTTGGCTTGATATCAAAATATTTTTAAGACAAATAGAAAAAGCAAAACAAGAATTTGACTTAAAACATAAACTTATTATTGGACTGATTCTGACATGGTTTAGTATTGAGAAAGAAATTTAAACAGACATATTTACTCTGTATTACTAAATATTCAAATAGAGAACATGCTATAGCATCATTCTTAATGCACTGCATAATGAGTGGAAGGAGTAATTGGCACTGGCTGTGACTTCAGTTCATTGCTAGCCTCAGCCGTTACTGTCCAAAGTTGCATTTTAGGCTGAACGCTGACTCTTCTGTCTGTGGAGGAACTTTCTATTCATTCTAATTAAACTGGATAATGCAATTCATGAACCGTTTCTGGATCAGTGCTCTTCTTGCTTTAATGGAAATCAATGAAAAATAAGTAGGCTTCCACAGGAGGAACTAAAAGTACAAACTCAATCTCAGAAAAACAGCCCATGAAGATCTGTCAAAAGTAGAGCACATTGGTGACCTGCAGCCTTTCCTGGGACTAATGCACAGTACTTGCCTTGGAAATGCTAATGGCCAGATGGTACTATTTCATGCTTCTTTGAAATGAGTTATCAAATCCTGCTGCTAGTACACAGCCAAATAAGCCAGAGTTTTAAAATAAGTTATCAAATCTTGGCACCAGCCAACCGCCAAACAACCAGAGGTTTTACGAGAGAGTGCTGTGGAATGACCCAAACAAATCTCAGTAGAAAGGGAAACCAGAACAGTTCTGTGACTGCAATTACAACAAAAAAGGCTGCAGCTTGCCCACTGCAGCAAATCCACTGTCTCTAGCAACCTCTTTTCCAACATGTTTTGCTATTTAGACTTCCCTTGCAAACTGGAAGATAAAACAGTGCCTACTGAGAAACAGAAATGCAGCACCAACTTACAGTTCTCCTAGCCCTTCTCCAGTTTCTTTGCCTTTTCCTGTGCAGAGGGACCTTTAAATGATCTGTGTTTCTGCTGTGGCCTAAAGCATTCTTCCTTTAACACCATGAATAGCTCCCTGTATTAATCTGGAGAAGCATCACTTGGGTAGTAGTGCATGATGTGTTGCTGCTAGAGGAAACCAAGTGGGATTTTGGACCATAAAGCAGAAATTGCGTTGCTCTCCTAGTTTTAATTATGTTCCTGTTCAGACATAAGGCTATTTCTTACTTGTTGGCAGAGGGTGTGTATGGGTTTTTTTAACTATTGTCACATGATGCAATAAAGGTGGTTTCCACTTTCCAACATGTGATGTAATTTGGAGTAAAATATTAAAAGGTTTGATTTGAACTAACATTTCCACAACCCTGTAGTTGCTATGATAAGACAATTTTGTTGTCTGGGAAGCTGGTAGAGCCCAAACTTTATGACTGTGTTCCAAATCTGTACTGGAAAAACTCTGTCCAAATTCTAGTTTTAAAATTCTGCAAGAATCTTTCATAAACAGACTCTGAATATTTCTATCTCTGTGACTCATTTAACGTGTGCACTTCATAACTCTCTGGGATGTTTAATGATAATGCTTAGGTTTATATGGAGACCAGCAAACTGTAGACTAGAAGCAAAATCCTTTCAGTCCTGCAGGGGCAGCAAGGTTAACGGATAATGACAACAGTCCTGTCAACTGCACAAGAACTATATGCATCATTGTAAGAGGCTGGCAGGGAAGAAGGCCAGGCTCCTATCTTTAGCTGCAAAGCCCAAGCAGAAGACATCCTTAAAAAACTACTAATCACCAGGTCTCAGATTCTCAATTCAAACTCTCTATCCCTTGCTACCTTTATCAGTTCCAACTGTTTTCCCCAAACTATTTCTCCTCTGTGCACTTCTCCCTGCCTCCAAAGCCTCAATGAAATTAAAATGTTTCAAGCCATTAATTGCAAAGGCATAATTGGTTTTCCATGATGTGAAATGAATTCTACCAAAACTTGGAATGTTTAGAGGACAAAAAAAACGGACAAAATTACCTGTTAAAACTTTAAAAACAGTAAGTCAATCTTAATAATTTATAACACATGCTTCCTCAATAGTTTTGAACTTTTCATTTCTTAATAACTGAGATTTCATCAGCTTGAGTTAGCTTGTCTCTCTTCTGATGGTAGTATTATTTGTTGCCATCTTAGACCCCCCCGACAAGAGGAAGGAACTACTGTTTAGTGTTGAATGATGGGGAATTAATAGTGGGGAATTCAGAAATTCCCATGAAAAGCTTTTTTAATTATGATGACAGCATGCAGGTGAAACAATGACAAAAGAATTTCTTTCATGAGGATAAGACTTGCCTCGCATGAAGAACTGCATTGGAGTGTGCCTAAAATAGATGCCTATGATTCTGCATCTGCCTGCGGTTACCTGCAGTTCACCTGAAATAAGAGGCTTCCTGGTGTTTCTTTTAGCATGTATCTAACAATTTAGTCATTCTCTACCTTAGTTGTGTCACCTCCAAATGATCCTTTAAATATTTATAACGTAAAACGTTTTAACATGACAAATGCAAGCAAAATCCTGTGAAATTAAAAAAAAAAAAAAAAAAGTTAGAGCTAGACTACAGATTCCTTAACCATGTGTTACTGATTTTCCCAAGATGAAGTGAGGGAGTACTTAGTATACCTAAACATCAGACTTGAGATAAAGTTCCCTTTAGTTATTCACCTTTGAGTGGAAAAAAAAAATGGCATTTGAATTCTGAAGTAGCTGCTCCTTAAAAATTTGGCTTTATTCCATTGCAATAAATTCCAGAAGTCTGTCCTTATATTTGTCACCTTCCTACCAGAAATAATTAGAGCCATCTCAAATTCTGCATCTTAATCTGACTAAATAATTTCCATGTAGGTTTTACCTCCCAGAATTCTGTTTTATGATCTTCAAAGCTATTTCAGCTTGTCTTAAGAAATCCTGTATCTTTGATCATATTGTTTCAAAATATATCCTATCATAGTAATAAAAGGAAATTAACATTTAGAGGACACCTTCAGGTAATTCAGAATCCTAAAACAATATAAGCATAATTACTTGGAGAAATACAGATCAAAACAGGGAGCCAGTCCTCTTGTTTCTCTATCAAGAGAAGATTTTACAAAGGAAAGAGCCCTTTGTGACATTTCACTTGTATCAATTAACCATGTGGTGTCATCTTTCTGTGCTGGTACACACAGAGACTAGATTTTGGAGAATCAGAGAGAAATCAAAGACACTCTTGCAGAGATTCTAAGCTCCAGTTTCAGAAGTTTCTAAATTCAAGTCCCAGAATATCTTGAGTTTGATCTAGAAGTCATCCTGCCAAAGGCTATTTCTTCTTTGTGCAATATCTGTAGCTGATTCGTCTGGTACCTTCTAACATTAAAGATATGAGACACTTCTGAAATATATTCAAACTTGATGCCTAAGTGATTTATGCAATTATTCTGATATAAGCAAGTACTAAAAAACCCTCTGGTTTGCAGTCTTGATTCTTGGGGTTGCTAAAAAGTTCGATCTCCTTCTAAACTCACTTAATCAAAATTATACTATCTATATATACATCTAGATAGGAATGGAAGGAATGGGAGGAATACCTGATCACTCCTTTAGTGCTGGACAGTACGAAGATCAATTCTACACTGATGCTAGAAAAGGCAAAGGGACTTGAAGTACTCTTTTGCAAATCAAATTTATTTCTCCCTACCTTAACATTTGAACCAGTACATTTTTATCTCAACTATTCATTTTGTTTCTATAATACACTGAAAACAAAGACTCAATTTTAATCAATAACGATGTTTTTGTGTGAACTAAAACCAAATGCTACAACTATTTCTACAAAATCAGGTGATAGGAAAGGACATAAAAATGTAGAAAGGAGTAGTGAAACGTCTTTCAGATAAGATTCTAAATCGAAATGACTCCTGATGAAATGACTATTCATAGATAAATAATGAGTATCCACATAGTTCTATGTAGGATTTCAGAAATATTTCATGCCTTTTGGTGAGTAAACGATAACTCAAAGAAAACAAACGGTCAGATAGCTTGGTTTTTATGCATACTGTTTGGATAAGTAATTCTAAGGATACTACTTTCTGAAATACTATATGCATGTGCCAAAGAATCCATTTGACAGCACTGCTACTTGTGATTTTACACCTCCAGTAAGACAGCAATTTGAACTCTCTCACTCTGTCAAATATGCCAGTTGTCTCACAGAGATTACACAGCACTGCCTTTTAAGCCTGTTAGTACTAAGTATCTTTCAGCAGCTTGGGAATGGTATTTAGCACTTTCCCTCTTACCATGAATGAAAACCAATGGGGATTCTTTCATCACCAGCAAACCTCCACCAATCCCTGAAAAGGGAATCACTTTGTCATAGATAATTCATAATAGGTCCATGTACCTTAATTTAAAAATATGGTGATTTTCAGCACAGAATTGTCAGTACCATCAAATATTTCCTGGAAGGATAACTATGATGTTTGAGTTAAGACTGTATATTTGCTAACTACTCAACAAACTTATATTTGGAAGTAAAGATTAATTAGAAGAAGCTATCCTTTTATCACGGATCAATGAGAGGAATAAGAAATTTCCTTTAATGTACAATAAGAAATGAAAATCAAATGTGAAAGTGCAACTGTGAAGTCTGCAAACAACCACTGCTAGAAAAGTATTTGTAGATATTTCCAGCAACTCACTTCATCTCCTTTCCCAAACTTGGCAATGAATCGCTTTCATAGACATTCTTTTTTAATTTTTTCTTTGTCAAAGACTCCCAAAATCTACTTTGAATTTTCCCTTAAAATAAAAGAAAAAAAACCCACTTCTTTTTCCTGATATGAACACTACAAAAAAAAGTATACTTTACAAATATTATAAGTTCTAGACTTAGAATTTCTTCAGCTTTGTCACTTGACAGTGAATCCTACCCTTAGAAGCAGCTGCTGAGCAGAACACGGTTGCATGCGAAAGGAGTAGAGTTTAAGAAATGAAAGTGCCTCCCAAAAAACTGGCTAAGAGTTGTCCATCTTGGCACATATACTAGTGTAGCACAGATACTCACTGAGTATTTATTAACAGAAAAAAGCTAATTTATTGCAGTCTTTTGAATAGGGTCCTAGGTGACCATTCCAGCCTATCCATGATATGTTTCTGTCAATTATCTTAAACTATGTACAAACCATCTCCTAATAGCTTAATTACATGCAAAAGACTGTCTTGTGTTACCATTCCTGCAGCTGCAGGAAAACGTTGCAGAAATTGTTTTGGGGACTCCTTCGGACTGACAGACTCTCTATCCAGGGTGTTAATTAACAAATTTAAGCATTAATACAGTGTCTATCAAGTGCCTTATGCACAGCAGAGGCTACTTTTGGTAGTCTCCAGGACACTCTGAAATTCCCACCTGTAGGCCTCCTGCAACAATTAGTCAAATGCTTTGCTGTGAAGACAGTCAGATGTTCAGTCAACTACCTTGTCTTTTGCTGGGCTCATCTCTACAGAGACTAGCTGGGAAGTTTCTGGACCAATGCTGGAATTTGATGACTGTGTGCTGAGTTGTCATGCAGGCATGGCCCTGATACAGCTACACAACTATAACCACAGTACAAACTTTAATTTCACTCTTGTATCACAATTATAACTTAAATTCCATACATCTTGCCCTACAAGATAGTATGCAAAAAACTTTTGGAAAAAAGTTTTGGCAAACACACACAGTGAGAAAAACATACGATAGATGCTCCATCAAACAGTCAGAATTCTAATTCAGGTGTCTCACCTGGACATACTTACTGAACATTAGGGATGATAGGGTTGCATGTACACTAGGATATTGGTAATGTAAATCAAGTACAAGGCTTAAAAATGGCCATAATTTTTGTGGCGTCTATAGGAAAGAAAGGCAAACGGAGAAATGATGTTTTCTACTGAGAGGCTGCCATGAAACTGGCCAAGAATTTGAGTCTGTGGTAGTCATTTCAGGCATCTAAGTCATCTCGCTGTGGCTTTCCTGATTCCTGTGGTAGCAGTTTAATACCCTTTCAAAACCTTACCTCTGTATTCTCTCTTGGGAGCACACAGTACAGTCTGCAGTTAATGCTGATAAGGATTCTGTTAGAGGAGTCTGCAAGTCACAAACCCAATAATATATCAAGGAAGACAATGAACTTTTTTTTTTCCCCCAGCACATTTGGTAGCTTATACCCCACAGAACACACATAGAGAATATTTTTATTCCCTATCTCATGTTGATAAATGTAGGAAAAAACTTGAGAGCTTGATCCAGTATCAGATGAAATCAAGGGTGTCCTTTGCAGTCTTCCTTTTTAATTTACTCTGTATTCTCAAATAGACAAAAATGCTTGCAACCAAAAATCAAATTGGAACTGTGAAACGTAGCTTTATAGTGAATCATACTAGAAAGATAAAGGTTATGAACAGGTCATTGTAATCTTGTTATCCAGGCACTTATTTCCTTACTCTTTGGTCCTAAGTATTTGATGTAGCTATCTTCTCTGCTTTTTTCACAGTTTTTCCTTTTGTCTGTTTGCCCGCAATAGTGAGAATAATCATTGTCTTTTGTTTAGAATGCATTTTTGGCGAGGTAATTCTGTTTAGTCTTGATAGATACGAGTTGTTTTTCTTCATGCTTTCGATAGGCAAATATGTTTCTGTTTGACATTCTTATTAATTCAACACTGTCTTCTCGAGATGAAATGATGCCTATCAACAGTAGCTTGCCTGCTCGTCCTGTACTGCAATTTACCCTTCAGGCATATTAGCAGCCTAGTACATGCTAGGTTCTCTTCTTATGTGCTCTCCTTACCAGTTTGCTCCTCTGCTACATTGGTACATTAACTTATGAGTATGCGTTGGTCTTTAGTTGTCTCTACCCATTTTTTTTTTTTAATGCATACTACTGCTTTAAGAGCTGCAGGTCTGTTAGAATACTAATTTGAGCCCCCGCCAAACTGAAATGGGCCAAAAATTTCTTTAAAATATCTTCCTGTTGGTGAAAGTTAAAGGCTTTTAAACCTAGCAAGGAAAATCGGCTCTTTCTGGGAACAGACTATAGCTTTCTATAATGCACTGACCGAATCCCTTTTCACAGGCCTTAGCAGAGCATTATGTTTTCTAAGATTTCTTGCATCTCAGCATGTTTTTCTATTAAGAAAAAAATCCCATCACTAAAGCAACTAAATTCCAAATACTAACATTTTAGCTAAGAGGTTTTTTATTGCTTTGAGTTCCAACTGTGTTGTATTCTATTTTTATTGGACAGGAAGGAGAATGACTAGATGATAATTGCATCCTTCTCTTTTGACACACTATCCCTATTGTTTTCAAAATTTGTAGGCAAGTTAAATAGCAGAGAAGTGGACATATCCTATGGAAGAAAAAAATTAAAAGGTTGAAGGGAAAAAAATCCCCCAAAATTAAAAAAGGAGTGAAAGAATAAAGAAAATCAAGTACAGGAAAATAGTGGTTACTGCTTTTTTCTTGAGACTTTTATATGAAATCTCATAGACTGAGCATGAGCCTCTCCCCTTTCCTTCTCATATCACACCTTCTGCAGTGAGTTATGAATACCATACATTTGTAGTACAGCTCGAGTCCTGCATCAGGAGCTCATATGCCTGAGCCAGTGGTTTTATCTGTGATCTGTCAACCACACCAGCTTCCAGGCTGAAAGAGCCAGTGCAGCTCTGCAGCCACGGATGCTCCTTCAAACATTGCCCTGCTGAAGGGCACACTCCTAATGATGCTAACACTTCTTCCTCACATTGCAAGGCAGATTCACCGTACTTCTGATTCACATGATCCAATGCCTGCATCCAACATGTGGTGAAAGCTAACAGATACCCACTCTGCTGTGAGAGCCAGCGTAGAAGGTCAATGCACTGAAGAAAGCCGAGAATTTCTTTAACTTCTTTGTAAGGTCACAAAATCCCCAAGTAGGGATTATGCCTCGCTGCATGTTTGGGGCAGGAGTTTCACAGGCACTATTGGCTCAATGTCATTACCATATGGGGTCAGCCTCCTACTGCTTTCATTTGCAGCAAAACATGTCTGATATTGAACATTTTAGGAATCTCACTGGAAAAAATGTCCTCATATTCATTCTAATACATGAAATGAAATGCAGGCAGCATTGCATGCTTCTAAAGATGGCTGCGCTGGCAGAAATGCAGAGCATTTCACCTCCTGGTAATTAGACTCGAGTGCATTGAGAAAAGAAGAATAGCTAGCCAGCTAATGGTACTTTTTTTCACTGTGTTGCTTATCTTTGCCACATTCCTAGCTGGACAAGTATTCAGGGAAACTGAACTACCCTTATTTGCATTAGAACTGATTCCTCCAGCTCAAGATTTTAAGCATGCTGGTGTGAGGGTGCATTCAGTGTATAAACAGCATACTGCTATCAGATTAGTGCCTTCTCAAGAACATAAAATTCACTAGGGAGAAAAAGAAAACATTGATGTTTTTAAGTTTCCGCAGACACTCAGCTCAGAATTCCCATAGATTTGGGGGACTTTTAAAATTACAAAATACAGTAATTTCTATGTTCTGCGAATGGCCATGGGAGACATGTTATGGAATGCTTGAAACTTCTTTAAACGATATGAACAAATTCTGAGGCTTTGCTTCTGTAGTGAAGTCAAACCTCTTTGTATATTCCAGTGTTTTGAATCTTTCTGCAGATTCTTTGCGTAATTTGTTTTCCGCCATTATACTGGTGTGATACTTAGCTCTGTTCCCTCTCATTTCTTCAGTTGTACATGTAGCTCAGTGTGCTGCCTCTCTTTTCTTTGGTCTTTCGTATTTATTTTCTGTCTTGTGATTTATATTGCACAGTATTCTGGTAGAGATATGAATTTCCATTTGTTCTGTCATGTGAAGACTGACTGCACTACCTTTCTTTGTTCAGTCCTCCTACTGATTCATCCCCAAATTGCAGAAACAGTGGGTTTCACATGTATTCAGATATCTTCTTGTCTAAAGTATTAATACAAATGCATTATATTTAGCTGATAAAGACAGTAATTAAGTCTAGTTTGAACTGCAACTTAACTACATTTAACACTGAGCTAAATTTTAAATAAAGAGCAACCAGATTTTCTGTTTCATTAGAAATTCTCCTACTTCAGTTTTTCAGGTCCAAAATGGAAAACAAAGCATTCTGAAATTTTTAATTGAATGAATCCTTATCCCTACCAAAATCAGTTGGGTTTAATCAAAGCATTTTCTATCAGTAAAGTCAAAACGATTTTTGACTCTCTTTATGACTTATTTAATTTAAAAATTTCATTCAAAAAAGATTACACAGTATTTTTTTTGTCCTTTTTTAAAATGTCAAACTAGGACATATTCCTACCTGAAGTTGTTAAATCCTAAACTGAAATTTTGCAAGTATTTATTGAGATTTTGATAATGATGAGCATATAATTTCTTCCTGAAAAAACATTTTGACAAAAAGCTTTAATCAGCAATGTTGAGAGCCCAAATGATTAAGGTGTTGCTTAACACACAGTTAAGCTAGACGAGCACTCACAGGTTCATAGTCTGTATCAAGAAGACAGAAAACATCCTTACTGAGACAAGGACAATTTCTTCAGTATTCTCATTTATTTTTCTCTAGCATTCAGGCTATGCAAATAACTGTGCCAAAAAGAAACTTCAGAAATATTTTTTGGAATTACACGGTAGAAGAGGTGTTAGCCACACTGTGCCACAACCTTCTAACCAGGTTGTCTTTCTGGCTGCTCACATCAGACTGGCAGCTGACAGAAGCTGTTTTTTTCCTGTTGCCTCCAGGAAACAAAAATTGGAACAGTTTTTTTTTTCTTTCCTAATTAATAATTTTTCAAAAAATGAAGGCTCCTGAATCCCATGCAGAAGAATATATAGTTTTAAAGTTATTACTTGATAGTTTTCCTTTTATGATGTTTTTCAATTTTATACTGCAATTAATACCACCTCTCTTTATCAGGATTAAATAAATTACAGTGTTCCAGTACTTTTGGTTTCCAAGTTATAAATTGTGTAAGGGCTGTGTATACTGTTGATGCTTATTTCAAGTACTGAATTGGCAGAAGGGTTGTGTTTCACCATTGGACTTACATTTTTAGGAAATGCTACCATAGCAAGAAATGCCACCACAGTCTTAATGTTATGGTACTCTTATTTACTTAGTAGTATTGTGAACTCTGTAAAGGAATTGAGTATGTATGTGATTTTACAATGCTGGGTCATGGCTTCACCAAGACAATGCAGTACTGAATTGTATTCTCAGCTACCTCTTCAAAATTTGACCTTTCCTACAAGAGTACAGCTCAGCTAAGGGGAAAAGCAGCTCATCCGTAGTATATCGGGAAGCTTAGACACAATCATAACAATGCCAGCAGAGATATTTGTACCTGCCCAGACATTTTCTGACCTTACAGTCATAATTTAAATCTAGTCTGAATCAAACCAAATGTATTGGCTTTGTGTGGCAAGGTTTTGGTAGCGGAGGGGGTTACAGGGCTGCCTTCTGTAAGAAGCCACACTACTGTGACTAGTGCTTTGAAATTATTTTGATATGAAGACAGAATAAGCCACCTATTAGAATTTATTCTTCCTTAAAAAAGTAGGAAGTATTTTCATGTTGGACTGCTTGGCAAGTGAGGACCCATGTTTCAGTGAATGGCTGCACCCTTTATAGCCTCTCATCACAGAATCATAAAAAAATGATGATAATTGTGTTCCAAGTTATGAGCTCACAGTATTTTAAACTCTGCACAGCATGTTTTAAAGTTTTCTCTTTCATCCAGTCCTCCAGGTTTTGATATATTATTTATTGAGAAAATTCTCATTTCAGTAATGTTGGAATTCAGAGTGTGTTTTCTACCATGTTCTTGCAGCTGCAGCATTGTAATAGAAGAGGGACTCAAGCTTTTAAGGAAATTGAACTGAAATTGTAGAGTTAACAGACATAAGCTCTGCACAAGCAGCAAACAGTCTCCCATAAATAACAGGATTCTGCTACTGCTTCAGATTCTGTCTCTCACCTCCAAGTGGTCAGGTTATGGAAAAAATGGAAGTTTGTATGTCACAGCCAAGATTTGCAACTTTTCTAAATATTAATAGCCTTACTCTCCTCTTTTGGTTGTGTTATTCATTTACCAATCTTGTGAATGTTGTCTCCATTTGTAAGGGGTTAAGAATGTCACTCTAGTATTTATCTGTAATATGGGGAAGGGCCAAAAGCAGGAGTTCTGCAAAGGCATATTGGATCACAGTGTGAACAAGAGCACCAGGGTTAGGAGTTGACTAAAAAAGGCACAAAACCAGGAGGCTTACTGGTGTCTTACTTTTGCTTATCTCTGCTGGAGTACTCTATCAAGTTACACAGGCTGTGTTCATGTGGAGGGTTGACCCTGGCTGGACGCCAGGTGCCCACCAAAGGCGTTCTATCACTCCCCCCTCCTCAGCTGGACAGGGGAGAGAAAATATAACAAAGAGCTTGTGGGTCGAGATAAAGACAAGAGAGATCACTCACCAATTACCAACACGGGCAAAACAGACTCAACTTGGGAAAATGAACTTGATTTATTACAAATCAACCAGAGTAGGGTAATGAGAATTAAAA
>JAVJGG010000001.1:32310495-32325533 GCA_035590195.1 Aviceda cuculoides
AGTGACATTGTTTAGTGGTGACTTGGCAGTGCTATGTTTGTGGATGGACTCAATTATTTTAAAGGTCTTTTCCAACCTAAATGATACTATACACATATACATATAATATATATGTGTGTGTGTATATATATATATATGCATACATATATATAATATATAAAAAATTACAAAAAATACACTATTTAAATATTGTCTTTAATAGAAAACTTGGCTACTTCCTGCAAAAACTTCTCTATCCTACTCACAGGGAAGGTAGAGCAGCATAGGATGTGACCTATATGAATAGACAGAATAAAAGGATAACGTCTGTGGCAGGTATCCACATTTCATTGAAAATTGAGAATGTCAGTCATTACCACCTTGCTACCTCCCCATTTCTTCTTGAGTCTTCCCATTGACTATGCTTTACTTAAAAGCTCTTTATTGTTTCCCCTCATTCGCCTTCCTCCTTTTTTCCTCCTTTGAACTTTTCTGTCTGCTTCTCCTTTTTGACTTCAGTTTTCCGTATAGGGTTCAGAACAGTAGCAGTGAACTTCTAACCACTGACATTCAAATAGAATCAGAATGATGTCAAAGGAGTTCACACCTCCCTACCAGTATGTGTTTATAGAAAATGGCTTGACTTCTGGCTTCTCAAAATGTAAATGCTTGTTACAGAGGGAAAAATATGTCATAAAAAGGAGATAGTAAACAAGAAGCTTTATCCCCCCCCCCACCTCACTTCTCATGCAGTTCACAGAGGGTGCCACATTTCATTTCACTCTGAAACCTGCTCAGACTTTGGCTGAAAAAGATCGGGAATATGAAATCTGGTGTTTCCTGTCCTCTTTGGGTTATCCAGGAGTGATGTGGGATTTTCACAGATGTTATCTGTGGAATAACTAAGGAATACTGCGTACAGTATATTAAATGCGTATTAGCGTCAAAATAAGAGAAAAGAAAAACCAAAATAAAACCCCACCAGATTCCCCCCTTCCCCAATTGTTCTATCAAGTCAAGAGCAATGATTGCCTGCTTGGTAATGGATCTTATGTCATTCATTATCAGTTGTCAGACCTTTCCAAATGAATTAAATGGGACCTTGAGAAGCAAACCATAAAAACTGTGTACATATGTAACCTTACTATTCATACAATTGCCTTAAGGAACAAAAGAGAGAAAAAAAAAAAATATCACATTTCTCTGTGCAAGATGATGATGAAGTTATCCAACACAAGAAAGTTCCTAAAGAGTCAAAGGACGTACATAATGTGCCTTCCTTCTGACATTTTAACAGGTGATGTTTCAGTAATCAACCAATTCCAAGGCATCTGAGCTCCGCATATACTACCCTAAACTGTTGGTGTGTGGATTTAAGATAGCATTGTTGTCACCATTGTATTCGGGTACCATTAACAACCACATTTTCAGGCAACTGTGAGATTTTTAAAGACATGCCAATAAAAAAAATAAACAAAATCTTTCCTTCTTGTCAGGATGTAAGAACGATGAAGTTTCATTTCATTCACCCTCTCAGAGGTTTTGATTGTCTTTTCCAAAGCTTGACCTCACCTTGCTCATTTTCTCACATAGCCACTATAAAACATGGCCATATTGGTAACATTACCCCAAATTTATATTTACTTAATTTGCATGTAACAGAATATCTGTGAATATTCAGTCAGACCAATTATTTCACTGAATAATGAATTACTTATCCATTCACAAACATGACGTTGCATTAATCATGGCTGGACCTATTTTTGCAGTGTATGAGTGATTTTTTTTTTCAACTCTTACATGTTTCTTAAATTAAAATCTATTTAAATGCTATAATTTAATTCAGGTAGTTACAAGTTATAAACACAGAACTTCAGATCTACTTCAATAATTATGGAATAGCAGGTAGACTGCTTCCGATCTTTTTATGATATGTGTCATGTACTCATCATTCAGCCAAAACTATCCAAATGAGGGATATTCTTTTTCTGTTGTTGACCTGAACAGATTTAAAGCATCTTCTAGTAAGACCTTAAAGGATGAAAACAAAGAAAAAAAAAAAAGACTAAAACGAAAAGAAGGAGCCAAAATTACAAATGTTCTTGCCTACTGATATGATGCCCACGAACTGGACTCTTAGGAGATGATAACTAGTAAAGAACAATGAGTAGAAATACAATGAATAATGAACACAGGAGACTGGCGTACACAGATGTGAAGAACTTCCCAACCAAGCACTCTAAGTAACTTTCTTGTAAATCACAATTTAAAAGTTCCCAATAGTTGCCAGCACTTTCTGCCTCTGTGTATGTAGCAGACACTTGTGGAAATAACACTGTTCTTATTCAACACAGAAAAAAAATCATCTATTTGTTCAGTTGACACCCCTGGCATAACACAGAGTTAACTGATTACGTATGCTATCCTTCCCCTAGTTTCGTAGCAGGAAACTACAAGAGAAGTAACAATCTCTTTGACATACACAGTTTTTGAGTGTGCTCTGTGGATGAATCACAGCGCAAGTCTGAACAATACTGTCAGCTGGTGCAAATGTATGGACAATGGGAGGTAGTGCTAAATTGTTCAGGTTGAAAATTTAGAAGAAAGATTGATGTTGCTGCTTTCATCTTCTCTTTACTCTCATTTTTCAGAGATTTCACAGAACTATGTTCATGCCTTTACAAAACTAATTCTCAGAAGTTCAGGAACTTCATTATTGATTTATTTTAGCATCTTAAAATGAGAGCTAATGTTGACAATATATTAAATATTAAAATTTCTCAAGCATTTCTTTATTTGTATTATTTCAATAGCTGTTTTACAGGTTCTACATTATATTTTGATCCTTCTATCTTTTGGAAGACAGCATGTTTTCTTAAATAAGTTTATTCAGCATGTCAACTATTTTAAAATTGATTAATTTAATCCACTCTTCATTAATTCATATAACTATTTTCTCCTTGTATTTCTTTCCCCCTGCAATCCATTTATAAGAGCTTTTATTCCCATACTGCCAACTAGGAAAACGTTTAATGAGTTGAAAGCTGTTCTAAGAGGTTTCCTGTTTTGTATCAATATCTGCTAGAATGTTCTTTGATGAGTACAAGGACAGACCTAAAGAACAGCAACCTGAGTCTCTGGCACTAAACTTCCAGGTTTTACCATTGGTTTCTACAAAATCCAGTACCACTTACTAGCCTTGAATGATGCTGCAGCTTTCGCTCTGAGAAATACAGAGCTGATACATAGGATTTCAGATAATAAAGATCAGACACATATTCTCCAAAATTGTTAAGTAAGACACTGTAACTCAGTAACCTTCAAGAGTTACTGCTGGATTTCCAGATGCTACTGGTCTCTGGTCTAGAGTCTAGCCCAGTTCTGCAGCACCATGAAATCAAATCGAAGGAAGAATTTATTTGAGAGGACTAGCCTGCATAAGGGAATTCAGCATTCTTTCTTAGTAAGTCTAACGATTTGTTCTACCTGAACTTTGCCTTTTGTTGCTTCGTTTCTCTTTCATGTGCCTTACCCCAACTCCAAGTCTTCTGCATCCTGAAATAACAAACAGCTTTAATCTAGAGTTGAAAAAGTTATATGAAACAGAAATTACCTAAGGAGGGCATTTCTCTTCACTTTTTAAATTACTTCCCATAGTTTTCTAGTAGCAGAAAAATCTTGATTTTCTAGTAGTGTCTACTTCTCCATGGAGAAATTTGATAGCTCAAACTCCAGCAGAGTCAAACCATCTCTGCTCTGATGTTACCAGTTTTACACCTGAATTCTTATCAATCATTCTAAGAGCCATCCTGCAATTATCTCATAAAGATTAAATTACTAACACTAATGAAAGACTAATTAAAATCACTTCTGTTACACTTGAAGACAGAGGAAAAACCCCTGTGGATGGCAAAGAAAATGCTGGCTGGTCAATGAAATCTTGTAAGTCCTATTTTAAATATTATCCCACTGAAGGAAAATCAATCTAACACTGGTTACATATTACAAATGAGAGTTGGGTTTTTTAAAACATAATTTTTGTGTTTAGCATGAACAGTGATTATGATCACAAAGCTGTTACATACAGTTCATTTGCACTGAAATCTTCATAGCATAATGGACAAATAATGATGGACTTTTATTATTTCTTTTATAGAAAAATAAGTTTGTTGAACAATTTTTGCAAGGTATGTGCAATAGTAAGAGAAATTATGGCTAGATACACCATATAAACTCTTCAGGACTGAAATTAAAATTAAAACTGTGATAGGAAACTAACATTTTGAAAAAATATCATCTTCCTTCTCTTTTTGGAGCATTGGCTATTCAAAGACAGAAAAAGGCCATTTTCAGTAATGAAACTAGAAAATATATTGTGCCTAACATGACCTACTCTTTGCACTAAAAAAATCAATAATATTGAGAAGCAACATAAATCTCATTATTGATTTTTAAATAATTTTATTAATGGCTCTATAAAATGGATAGTGAAACTTTCCTTTAAATCACACAGTTTAGTCAGAGGACTCACTTTTATCTTTACCTGAAAAACAGGACCAGTATTTCATTTATACTACAGCAGTTTTAAATAGAGGCAAACAAGAATGATGAAAGATTTAACCTCAATGTTATTAAAATGAATTATTACTAGTGAATGATAACAGTTATGTTCTTTCTAGAGATACGAGGCTGAAACTTTCATGCCTGACCTAATTTAGTAGTATTTCATTAAATGAATTTAAAAAAAGACACCATTTTTTTAAAATTCACTGCTCATGTTAGAAATCTCAGGAGTTCTCATTAACAGAAAATTACATTCATGCGATCAAGAAAGCTTTTGTCATCCTGCAGATGAAATAAGTCTGTGTGGAGTCATGAACTAATTTGAAACTATTTGAAAAAGCAGCTAAAACAAAAAGGGCTTTCTTCTGATGAGTTCTTACTTAAAAAAAAAAAGGAATATTACTAAGGAAACTGATTATTCACGTGAATAGATCGTTTCTGTGAAAAAAATGCAGCTATCAAAAAGTTCCACACTTGTCACTGAACGTGGTTCACAGGTGTCTGAAGCAGAACTAGTCCCCTTGCTGCATGGTATTCATTTGACACACTTGCAACTAGCTCTCATAGCAGTCACTTGAATGCTTCCAGATGCAGTGAAGTCCTCTTAATTTGTACACCTGCGTGGAAATCTGCATTTTTTTTCTATTATTAAAAGCAGGTTGGAATATCGTGAGGTGCTGTACAGTCAAGTTGATTTCCTAAACTGCTTAAAAGTTAACTACTATTAGTAATATATACAAATGTATATAATTGTTCATATATTTTTGTTTATGTATATACCTTTGGAAATACATACTTTTCTATATACACACATTGTTTATATATCTATAAAAACCAGACAAGACAGACTTCTGCATAAGGGTAACTCATTCTCCATAGATATGTCTGGCATACACAGCCATAACTCTATCTACTTGTTGATCAAGGTCATTGAGAAAGTGGTTAGGACTGTAAACTGCTGGTGAAGTCTGTTACACACTTGTTATTTCAAGTTAAAAGAAGGGCAGGGAGAGGGAGATGAGATGTTTTTGTAGCTGGCTGGTTTTAATTTTGTGATGTTTCTAAAAAGTAAATCCTTCCAACTATATCACAAGCTATTACTTGTCAGCAAAAAATAGTTTTAAATGGTACATCAAACCCCAAACTGCTATCTTCTCAAACAAGTAATAATTTTATATAAGGAAGAAATATCAATCAATTCACCTCCCATCACCTTATTTGCACAAAGAATAGATTAGTTATTGTCTCCCTTATGGACACCTGCTGCAAAAATATATCCAGTACATCCCAAATCAGTGGTATTACTGCTACCCTCCCAGCAGGCTTTGCACAAATTTGTTCTACCATAATCTGTTAAACGTTAAGCATTCCTTCAGCATGTGTATTTTACTGATACTGTTAAATCTGCTTGTTATAGAAAGCTTCATATTGGCATCAGCCATTTAATGCTTTTACTTTTTCAGATCATTCTGTTCATCTATTCTTCTAAGATATTCAAGACAAATCCTGCCCTAACTTTTAACGAGAAACATCTATAGTCTTTATTCAGTTAAGAACTGCAGAGTCAAACCTCTCATTTAATTAACCTTAATGCTTCCAAAACTGGAAGCACTTTGGCATGCCCACTGTGCTGAACATCCCTGTCCAAATTATACATCTGTAAATATTTCATTATTGCTCACCATTATTTCTCATGTCCCTCCTGCAGTCGATGTCAGTTGATTTCAAGAACAATAAAATGCCCGAGGGTTGCAGGGAGTAATAGTGGTGGTTCAGGAGGTGGTACTCCTCACTGGCTCCATGCTCAGCTCAGCAGAGGACACTGGGTTCTCACAGGTGCATGCTCCTAAATACAAAATCAGTGTCCTATCTACTTAACACAAAATATGCAGCTGCTGTAACAGATGGTGACCTAGTAAAAAGGTTGGAAGAAAAAAATCCAGAATAATGATGTCGGTTGCAAAATACACTACTCAGGAGAAGGTGGACCTGCCTCACAAGGGCAGTTCTGAGTTTCTGAGTAATTACTGATAATCAGAAATACCAGCAGAAGTTGAGGCAAATGACTAATGTTTCTAAGTACAGCCAAATTAAAATGTGTATTTAAGGAGTTTATTTTTAGAAAATATTGGTGCTAGTCTAGCCTAATCTAGATTGTGATATAGCCAGTTTACATCCATCTAACAAGGATGTCATTAAGAAAACAAATTTTCCTCCCCTTTCTTTCTTCTCCAGTACATGGTATCTGCTGATTCATTACAGGTAGATGAGGTCCCCATCACTGCAGTGACTGGAGGCAGCAGACGTGCCCAATAAATAGATGTAAACTAAGAATATGCTCTCTCTGACAGAAAACAAAGCAGTTCTACAACCTGCAAATCTTATGAGCCCTACTATATTCTGGGTTTTCATTTATAGTATCTCTCCCCTGCATGGACTCCCTGGCAATATAGTTAAATTCATACTGCATCTTTTCACTCAGTGGTGATCCTTTACCAAAATGCTTCTTTCCCTGAAATTTGAGGTCTGTAGTCATGTAGTTGTGTGCTATGCTTCTCTCATCCTACCTTTAGGTTTAGCCGAAATTGAAGGGATCAAAAGGCAAGGTCAACTGAAGACAAATTCTCCTTTTCCTACCACAATTTTTAATGACATAGCAATTAACGACACTCTTATGTACAAAAAGACAGGCAATATTAACTATTGTGTGCCTTGTGATGCCAGCAAATGATAAAGCTAACAAAAAACAGAATTAAGAGTTGACTTAAGAAATTTTTGGTGCTATCTATATGTTTAGTTTTTGTAAAGTTTTCTTTTTCACATGCCTCATTGAAAACAGCTGGAGAAAAGTATTATTGCCTTACTTCCTAGGCCTGTTCTGCTTGTCACTTAAGACTAACACATTGGCACAAAGGAGCTAAACCTTCTTTGAGTCAAGATTCCAGCTACTTTGACACACAATGGTTGTCCAGTGGTTATTCTCAGGTGTTGCTTCCTGGCATAATTCCCTTTTCTGTTTATGCAGAACAGGACTTTTTTCTTTTTGCAAGTTCTGAAGCTTACTTCAATGATGAATGAATAAGCTCCTCTTTATTTCAGAGGAATTAAATACTTTAGACAATACACCTGAAGTCACTCCTAAAAATTTCAGTAAGTAAGAAAGAATTGTGCATGCATGGTGTGCAGCCTGGTTTTGTATGTAAATGCCTGGGTTATGGGTACCATGATCAGAGAAAAAAAAAAGTGACATAGACCAGGCCAGCTCAGGTCCAGCAAGGTGATACCAGCTCTGGAGTGCTGCCAGAATGTGGCTTCTGGAGAAGCCAAACAGGACATACCTTGTCTGGCAGTGTGCTGAAGTGAAGCCAGTTTGAGCATGCCTGCCATGCCCTGCCGGCCCTTCTGGTTTAAAAATGTCTTACAGGGTCAGGGGAACCCAGATGCAGCACCTGAACTGGCTCCATGTGTTTGCGCAGTGTGCGCATTGAGCAGTTCTGGGAAAGTCGGTCGCAGGTGGCACACCAAGGTTCAGAAGCAGTGGAATTAAATTTTTCCTCAGCCTGGGAAAGTGAGCTTCTTCCAGTCTGTTTTCAATGCAAATAATGGAGCGTTGACTTGATTTTAATTCTTCAGAAAATCTTTTCACCCCCTTACTGGAAACACTATAAATAATATTATATTGTACAGTGTTTGGCATTCTTGGATTTACAAACCCCGCCAGTTCCAAAATGAGACAGCTAGCACACAATGAACATCAAGAACTCTTCCAGAAGTTTCCACATAAGGCAATTTAATAATGTAGACATCTGTGACTTTCTTTGAGAAATAGGTTTATCTTTCAAAATGATACTGTACTACTTATTGCCTGTCTCTGTGCAACTGAGAAGCACTTTAGACAAATGTTGTCTTCTATTCTTCTTTCTTTAGATTGACATGGGCTTTACAGGAACAACGTTTGTTTTATAAGACTGATGTGAAACTCTGAAAGACCTCCTGATTTGCCTGTACTACATTTAACCTTATAGTGAATACTCATGGTTTTAGCTTTTAACATTTTGTTTCCCTCACATGCATTGAAAATACTTGCTATTTGTATTAGGTATAAAAAATACTTGGCTACATCACCTTCACACCTGTGTTTCTTAAAGACAAAAGACTTACAGTCTCTTTCTACGTTTCGTTGTTTTTATTTTGAGAGACAACATAATTTATCTTTAAATGGGGGTTGACTCCAGGTTACTGAAAGCTCTGTATGGGCACTATGGAAAAGATGTGTCCCACATGTTTAGAAAACCCCCACATATTCCATATGCATAGTTTACATTCTTATTCAGCTGTTCCTCTTTGCTGTCATTCATTCTTCCTGTGTTAAAGATCTGATGATCTCATTCCTTAGTCTTACAACTTGTCTTTTAAAATAACCTTTTATTAACTTTAGCATCAGTGACAGGCATGTATTTCTTGTCTTGTGAATTTACTTGAATTTATTCAGCTTTTTACCTACTTATTCATGCTTTCCTCTTCAGAAAATGCCATCAATTATCCAAAAAATGAAATTACATGAATTACACATTCTGTTTCTAGAAATGTGTAGGTATCACAGAGTAATTAATATGTAGCTATTCCAGCCTGTAAAACTTTTTCATACTATAAAAAGTCCAGGTGCTACAGAAATCAATGGGGAAACTCACATTAATGAGCTAGGATTTCACTGTTACCTTGTTCCAAAAGAGAAATGCCAGTTTAGCAGTTCACTGATGATAGGCTACTGTACAGTTCAGTGACCAAAGATCAATATGCCAAGCTACTAGAAGAAAAAGTCATTGCAAATCTATGTGGTGCATTGTTGAGATAATGGTTTTTATAGAACAAACAAGTTTTCCCACACTTTCTCTCAATTCAGTGTTTAGGAAGAATGAATCGTAGTGGTTCAAAATGTCTGCAGGCTGTCCTGATCAGCCTTGTCAAGTTCAGACTTCCAGATTTCATCAGTCTTTATTGCTACAAATTTTGCCAGACCTTAAAACACTTCATATTGAGTACAGCTCTCCTGTATGACATAAAGACATTTCAAACTTTTCTGTTAGAAAAAATGCAGTCAAATGGAGTCAGTGCATTGGTCCAGCTAAATTGAGTGTTCATTTAAAACTCCAGAAGTGTCAAATTTTCTCAAGATTTTATTAAAAGCATGTCCCTGAAAGTCTTTTTCACCCAAAGCACAGTGAGTAACAGCTTTATAGATCTCCTCTAATGCACTTCAGTCTATGCCTGAGTAGTAATATCCTTCTATTCTGCCACTGTGGGTGGTCTTTTAACAAGTAGGCATAACAAAGTTTAACAAAGAATGTTTCATACAAAAGAAAATAGAGTCATTTATTTGTAAATTTTCATAAAACCTTAATTAGGCTAGCTAATTAATGCTTCTAGAGCATGTCACTTCTGCCTTTCTCAAGCAGAAGAAATCAGTGATCCTCTAGGTCACTTTGAAAATCTTGGCCAATACTCAAATTACTTTAATTCCAATGAGATTTTGGCTTGAAATCACACAGATTTCTGCCCCCCCCCCCCCAAATCCTGCAGTGAGTCCCATAAGGTGGGTACACACAATAATACAAAAGCATTTACACGAACTAGCTTTGATTTTTCAGTGCTCAGCACCCAGAAAGACAGTCAAGGTTAAATGGAGATGCAAATATTGTACAGTTCTCAGTATCAATCTATTTCACTGTGGCACCGTAGCTGACCAGTTTTGAAATATTATATATCATTCTTGCATTTGCAAGAAATGGGTGTGTGCGTGTGTGTGTCTTTGAGCATTTATTTTCTATATAGGTTTGCTAATCTACAGAAAAACACATGTACGTTAGTCTTCACTACAGCTAGTAAAACAAATAAAACTCCTGGACACAGGTTATGGAACATGCAAATAAACAGTTCTGAGATTTCTGCAATTGTGTGTTTATATAGTGAGTAAAAAAGGAAGTAGTAAACAAGGAAGCTTGTTTCCAGTAGGGGCTGTATGACCAATTCTATACAATTCTAGCATTTTAAAGGCAACTGCAATACAGAAAAATGAACAAATGTAGGGTCACAGAAGGAGTCTACCTGTTTCATCTGTTGAGTGCCATTTCAAAAAGGCAGGTTTCTACCGTTCTTTCAGTAGGTGGGAGAGTGTTTTCATGCCAACAGTAGACTTGCAAGTTTCAGTGCCAAAAAACTTTAGTAAAATATCAGCCTTTGCTACAAACAATATGCAGGCAAAATACACTTTCCATTTGTAAATTAAATTGCCGATCAAATACAAAGGAAAACCAAAACAACCTAGTCTTGTAACAGATGCAAAAGGCTTCTAGGTAGACTTCATACAATTTTTACAAGCATGAAGAATGAATGGCTATCCACATATAACCAAGCATTTGTAAGAAAACTTTCTGAAATAAAGCCTTTACTAAAAAATAAAAATATTGTACAAATCAGCTGTGAAGAAATTCAGAAGGGGGTTCTGTGGATGAAAGCGTAATGGTTTATTTTCAGACTATCATATTCCATAAATTTAAGTGCTCAATACTGTACCAGCCAGGTGTCTGAAATGAATAGTGAACCTGCCAGGAGAGATGTTTTCCATTTCTTAACCACCATCCTGATCCGTGACAGAATTGATTGGGTTTTTCACATATACTGCTACTACTGGCAGAGATAAAATACGATCTCTCTTTAAATAACTATCTTTACACCAAATTTGTTAACTTCGAGTGAGTTTAGTATGATATTTTGACTTTTAAAAAGATAAATGAAATAATCTAAATCTGCAGTACTATTAAATTCTTATTTTTTTGAGAATACTAGAATACACTTTTGACAATGGGCTTGCTTTATAACTTAAGCATAATTTAAGCACAATGTGCAGAGTGGTGCTTGACCTTTACTTCACTGAATAGGTATCTTCATCTACTAGGTAGTCTGTGCTGTTTCCTATGATAAGAATTTGCGTTCACAGTCTGACGTGATTGCCTTCTACTATGGTTTTAAGGTGTAAGCAGACTCAACAAGATTGTTCTGCTGTCAAAAACACTGATATAAAAAGAACTCATCAGTGACTGGTCATTCTTTAGTAGGCTGCTGTATAGTGTAGCATTTCCTATGATCTGTGAATTATGAGATCAATTTGCATCAGAAAAGTACAACAGTTACAGGAAAGTATTGTTACCAAAACTGTTTTTTTGCATCCCCTTCTTAAAACTTTAGATACCATCAACTACTGCAAAGGAAGGCAAAAGCTTTGCTTTGAATCACATTCCAGTTATCTTTTTCTTTTTGTTGTGTTTCTCCCTGCTGGCCAGCCCATGATGATCCCAGAATGAGGCTCTCATACAAAGGTTAGCATAGCAAGGTGAGGGATCTGCCATTAGGCAGATGAAGACTTAATTGAACAATCATCCAGGTCAAAGGGAGTCTTTTTTCATTATTTTAATAGATCTTAGGTAAGGTTCTTAATTGGGAATAGGTTGCCTCAAGAGTTCTCAGAAGTGAACTTGTTAAAATCTTCAGAAGACAAACTTCTCAAATCTCCTTTGCCATGTGTTCTGTTTTTTAATTTATTCGTTTCAAATGTGTCTACATAATTTGGTCGTACGTTGGCACTGAGAGGTTGTGATTTTCCTCCTGCTCTATCACTAAAATGATAATATACGAAAAGTATATCACTGATCCAAAGTCATCCATCTATGTGTCTCTATCCTTGCAATGAGTAGGCAATTTTGCAGCTTTCATTGCAAAAAGCCACATTTTGATAAGGAAGCCTTTGGAAATCCTTCTGAACTCAAGTTCATAAAACGCATGTTCTTAACACTGCACGTTGCATTTGAACCAAAGATAGCTCGGTGAATAATAGAGGAAAACACGGCTACTATGATACCCAAGTTTGCTATGGTTGTATTACCTTCTTTCATGACCTCAGTGTTCTTTTAAGGTAATAAATGCACATGAATATGAAAGAAGTGTTATCCTGATTGTAATAAAATTAAAATGACAAGTTACAAGAGGATTTTTCTATATGTCTTGACAGACATTTTAAAACAATAGCAGAGGACAATTATTTTTCTGGATAAAAAGACTTCCATCACCCTTAAAACATTTTATCGTCTTCCATTATGATGCTTTCCACAGTAAGCTGGCAAGATGAAGGTATAATTATGCAAATTTGTCAGAGAAGGGGAAGAGCATTTTCAGTCATAGGCTTGCCAAGCTGGTGAAGAGGGCTTTAAATTAAAGTTGCCGGGGGAGGGGAACCTCAATCCATCCCACTCCTACCAGTTTGAAGCCAGTGCCAGCAATAAATGCCCAGAGCCTGGAGAGAGATCACAGGTCAGCAGGAGCACACCTGAAGAGCCGCACAAAGGAATTCCAGCCACTCCAGCCAGAAAGTCAGCTTCAATGGGGGCCCAACTTAAATGCCTCTATGCAAACATATGTAGCATGGGGAATAAACAAGAGGAGTTAGAGATGTGTGCATGCCTGCAGGGCTGTGATCTTACTGGCATCACGGAGACGTGGTGGGATGGACTGGAGTGTTGGAATGGAAGGATACAGGCTCTTTAGGAAGGACAGGCAGGGGAAACAAGGAGGGGGTGTTGCCTTCTATGTCAATGACCAGCTGGAGGGCATGGAGCTCTGCCTGGGGATGCATGAGAAGCCAACAAAGAGCTTATGGGTCAGGATTAAAGGGAGAGCAGGGGCAGGTGACATTATAGTGGGGGTCTGCTACAGGCTGCCCGACCAGGAAGAGCAAGCAGATGAGGCCTTCTATAGACAGATAGGAGCAGCCTCATGTTCACAAACCCTCACCCTCATGGGGGACTTCAACCATCCCGTTATCTGTTGGAGGGACAACACAGTAGGCCATAAGCAAACTAGGAGGTTCTTGGAATGCATCCTTCTCCAAGTGATGGAGGAGCCAATGAGGAGAGGTGCTATGCTGGACCTTGCTCTCACCCACAAAGAGGGGCTGGTGGGGAATGTGAAGCTCAAGGGCAGCCTTGGCTGCAGTGACCATGAAATGGTGGAGTTCAAGATCCTTAGGGCTGCAAGGAGGGCACACAGCAAGCTCACTACCCTGGACTTCAGGAGAGTGGACTTTGGTCTCTCCAGGGATCTGCTTGGTAGAGTACCATGGGATACAGTCCTGGAAGGAAGAGAGGCCCAAGAAAACTGGTTAATATTAAAGGATCACCTCCTCCAAGCTCAGGAGCGATGCATCCCAGCAAAGAGGAAGTCCAGCAAAAACACCAGGAGGCCTATGTGGATGAACAAGGAGCTCCTGGACAAACTCAAACACAAAAAGGAAGCCTACAGAGGATGGAAGCAAGAACAAGTAGCTTAGGAGGAATACAGGGAAATTGTCCAAGCAGCAGGGATCAGGTTAGGAAAGCTAAAGCCCTGATAGAATTAAATCTGGCCAGGGACATCAAGGGCAACAAGAAAAGTTTCTATAGGTGCATCAGTGATAAAAGGAAGGCTAGGGAAAATATGGGCCCTCTCCGGAAGGAAATGGCAGACCTGGTTACCTGGGACATGGAGAAGGCTGAGGTACTCAACGACTTTTTTGCCTCAGTCTTCACCAGCAAGTGCTCCAGCCACACCACCCAAGACATAGAAGGCAAAGGCAGGGACTGGGAGAATGAAGAACCACCCACCGTAGGAGAAGATCAGGTTCAAGACCATCTAAGGAACCTGAAGGTGCACAAGTCCGTGGGACCTCATGAGATGCATCTGCAGGTCCTGAGGGAACTGGCAGATGAAGCGGCTAAGCCATTATCCATATATCTGAGAAGTCATTGCAGTCCAGTGAAGTTCCCACCGACTGGAAAAGGGGAAACATACCCCCCATTTTTAAAAAGGGAAAAAAAGGAAAACCTGGGGAACTACAGGTCAGTCAGTCTCACCTCTGTACCTGGCAAGATCCTCCTGGAAACTATGCTAAGGCACATGGAAAATGAGGTGATTGGTGACAGCCAACATGGCTTCACTAAGGGCAAATCATGCCTCACAAATTTGGTGGCCTTCCACAATGCAGTTACAGCATTAGTGGATAAATGAAGAACAACGGATGTCATGAACCTGGACTTGTGCAAAGCATCTGACATTGTCCTGCATGACAACCTTGTCTCTAAATTAGAGAGACATGGATTTGATGGATGTACCACACAGTACATAAGGAATTGGCTGGATGGTCACACTCAAAGCATTGCGGTCAACTGCTTGATGTCCGAATGGAGACCAGTGACGAGTGGCATTCCTCAGGGGTAAGTATTGGGACTGGCACTGTCTAACATCTTTGTTGGTGACATGGACAGTGGGATTGAGTACATCCTCACCAAGTATGCTGGCAATACTGAGCTGCATGATGCGGTCAACGCACTGGAGGGAAGGGATGCCGTCCAGAGAGACCTGGACAGGCTTGAGAGGTGGGCCCATGCAAACCTCATGAGGTTCAACAA
>JAVJGG010000001.1:32326349-32344003 GCA_035590195.1 Aviceda cuculoides
TAGGAGAATGAAGAACCGCCCACTGTAGAAGATCAGGTTCAAGACCATCTAAGGAACCTGAAGGTGCACAATTCCATGGGACCTGATGAGATGCATCCATGGGTCCTGAGAGAACTGGCAGATGAAGTGGCTAAACCACCACCCATCATATTTGAGAAGTCGTGGCAGTCCAGTGAAGTTCCCACTGACTGGAAAAGGGGAAACATAACCACCATTTTTAAAAAGGGAAAAAAGGAAGACCCAGGGAACTACAGGCCAGTCAGTCTCATCTCTGTACCAGGCAAGATCATGGAGTGGATCCTCCTGGAAACTATCCTAGGGCATATGGAAAATAAGGAGGTGATTGGTGACAGCCAACATGGCTTACTAAGGGCAAAACATGTCGGACAAGAGAAACTGTATGGTTCTCTTTAAACAGTAGTTCTCTTCTTCATAGCAAAAAGGATTCAAAATCTGATTCCAAAAGCATATCACTCATGGGGAAAACTGTATTTCCATAATAACTCTCAACAGCTCCATCTCAGGATTTTTAGCACATAAAATAGTTTATATTTGGAGAATACCTATGAAAAGCCAGCTGCAATTCTACAAATGTTGCATATTGTCAGATTATATAAATTTAACTCTGTAAGTTCTCCTGATGCATACAGAAACACATGGGTTCTGTATGTCTTCAAGTTCACAGATGAGGATTTAGTGATACACTCACTTGTTTTTATAAACTGTTGTGTGATTTTTCTTTATATTCTGTACACCTTCAATTATTTCTATGGGTTTCATACAGTCCTGATGCAAGTAACAGTCCAAACCCAGAATGAGAAGTGAAAGGCACAGATGCGGCTGGTACAGAGCCAGCTCAGGCTTGGTGGCAATACAGCAGTGGTAGCACAAGGCAGCCGAGACGGGTGATGACTCAGAGCCCTGCGCCGCACTCCCTGTTGTGGGATGCTTTGGGGTCCCATCACTCCCTCTAGCAGTGCACATGCACAGGGTCCTACATCACCCTGTGCTCAGTTTATGGATTACTGAATTGCATTCATTTAGTCTGCCTAAAAAATAATAAATTGTGGTTTTATGTTGTGGTGCAAAGAAAGCCATCCAAAGGGGTGAATGGCCATTTTCAAATTATTTCTCTGGCAAACATGCTATAGACTTCATCCTTAGCAGGTTTTACTATACTGTTACTAAAGAAACAAACCCTAAAAAGTACAGAATATGTTGTCAGTGTTTGTATCAGTTCTAGCTAACGAAACTACTATCCAGAAGCATATGTCTACTATGAATAGCATTAAGACCATAAACAGTGATTAATAATAGCATGCAAGTATAAAACGTTTGTATTGTGAAAGCCAACTGAATTGCTTACATGTCTGTTGGATCCACTTGGCTTAGCTGAAATGTTGATTACAAAATAGACCTTTAAAAGTTTGAGTTATTGCTTATATTGATACAACAGAAAAGTTAAAACCTTAATGTCAGGTTCCGGGGAGCTTTAAGAGCATATATTTAGGTAAGTGATAATGCTGACTCAGCTTGCAAATCTGACGTTTGTCCTTTTCAAAAATAACCCAATTTTGTGTGCTATCTGCCTACTTCTGCTTTGTTTCCTGCTTTGTCTCACCCCCATCTTTTTTTCGCAGCCACACAGGTCTTGGCTGCACAGTAGCAGCAGTCTGCTTAGGAAACATATCCCAACACCTCCAAGTTTCATTCTTAACCTCCTTGCTGAGTTATTCGTAACTCTATTTTCTAGACACTTGTTCTCCATCAGTCTTTTAATGAGTTCTTGCCACCCTCTCCTGTTTCATCTCTGTCCTCCCTTCAGAGTATGTGCATGCACACACTCACTCATTTCATTTCCTGGAGTTGTCACCCTCCTGTGTACCCTCCTGCTCTCCACTCCTCTGGCTCCAGCCTTCTTTACCAGGATCCTCATTTTTATTGCTTTTTACTTATAATTATGAAGGGAAGATGATCTGGTTCTCTACTAAGAATGAAAAATATTAAAGTTGAAAAATAGAAGAATTTTATTTTCCTTTTGTACTTTTTATTTCCCTGTGTTTTGATTTACGTTACGCAAAATTCAGTTGATAATAAGACATAACTCAGAATGAGCTTAACGGTTCCATTTACAGCTATGTCAATTTATGTTTAATAATTTTCCAATTCTTTCTAGTAATCTATTCCCTATTTTAAAAGATTAGAAGCCTGAAAGTATGCTGTCCTTTCCACCAAAATTCATCATAGCCTCATGAAATTCAATTCTATAAGATTAAATAAGTTAAGTAGAAGGCAAAAGAGCACAACAAACAATGAAAACTGAAAATGAATTTATTTTAATTCACTATTATAGCAGGTATGACACAGATTAGGGTTGAGTACCAGGAAAGTACACTGGAAAATCACTGAGCTTTCCTTCTGTTTCATAGTGCAATATGTTATATAGTTATTACAAGATTATATGCTTTTTTTTTAATGGCTTGATTTCTTCCTTAGTGTCTCCTACTTTCTATTCAGGTATTTTATTCAAACTCTGCTTGACAAAGGTACAGCAGGGATGCTTTGACAAAAACTCATAATCCTAGATTAGTGCAGAAACTGAATTGTGTTAAAAGTATGTGGTTAGATTAGTTCCCATAAAATGAATGGATATTAAGTTATTTTTAAAAGAACACATTAAATACATTCTTTTCTTACTCCTATCCCTAAAAACTCTGCTTCTGTTGTTATCATTTGAGGCATATGGTAAGAGCACCTGGATTGAGGCTCATTCTTTCACATATATTGTTACTAAGAAAAGGATTCTTCTAGTAGATTAAAGGTACAGTAAGAACTTGCACAGTCTCCCTGCATTCTCTCCCTGCTCACTAGTGCTTTCAGAGAGGAAAAAAAGGTAACACTGAATTAAACTAATTCTCTGCCACGCTTCACTCTTCAGGGTATAATTGGAATTAAAAGGTGTAAAAATATTTCTTTCACATGAGTATCAGGGGATAGGTTTGGTAAGAGTGGAGTAAAAAAGGCGCCACTTTTATGTAATTAATATAGAGAGTTGGGTTGTTACATACTCAAAGAGGTTATGACATTTCGCTACAGATCTGGAGTGGATCACCTCAAGTGATTTTGGAGAAGGTTCAAACAGCACCATGCTTCTTTAGCTAGCCAATTCAAGGCTGAAAAGGATCGTCAAAACTTCACATCTTTGTTAGAAATGAATGCCAAGAAGTCCATGAGCCTCTTCCATGCCTCCTCTGAGAGGGATTATCCCTGGGGTGTGCATAACAGAAGCAGTTGTCTTCCCTACTCAATGTAACACAGCCTTTCCCCTAGGGATCAATGACCTTTGGTACATCTGTGCATGTGTAGATGCAGACCATGGATGGGATGATTCAGGAATAGCACAAAAGTAAAACCAAGAATAAATATTGGAGGGTGAGATATTTATAAATGCCTTCTATATCTTAATGTAGAACCTTCCTTGGCAAAACAGCTATGAATACAGTCAAGAATAAGGTATTTACTTCCCAGAATATCTTATGGAACAAACTAAGGAACCGGCTCCTTTGTTTAGGCATTTAAATGTTTGTTTAGACAATGGAAGCTCACATTTCTTCTCTTTACCTTCTTTGCCCTGGATGCACATGTGTATAGTTATCATACAGGCTTCAAGAATAAAAAGGTCAGGTTTGTATCAGGGAAAAATAGTAAAGGCAGGTGTGGATGACGGCCGATTGCCTAGGGGTGACGTAGCAACATTTTTTGTGGCTGATAACGACTTGGATACGAAACATCCTCTGTCTGACCTTATCTGCTAACTGCAAGTCATTCCCACTGCAAACAAGGATCTGCCGTGTCAGACTGTCAATGCCATCTCTCTCATCGTTATTACAAATTCCCCCTTTTTTCACGTTTGCGCTGGTTTTGGTTGGGACTCTCACACTTCATTCTAAGAAGGTAGCTGAGTGCAAGGCTCTGTGTTTCCAATTCTAAACGTTAGCAGGCCTGGGGTGGGGGCTGATGAGGAGTATGATGTAACAGGTGTTGACTGTCCCTGTTCCACCCATAAATAATGTTAGGAAGGTTGCTGTGGCAATGCCTTCTGTCACACATGGTTCCAAGCTCAGTAAGTTGAACCTTCTGTCCACATTGGGTTTTTAGGATATGTAAAAAGTACGAGCCTCATCACAGACTGACTCCCTCTACAGCTGAGTGAGAAGGAAAAAAGAGATCTTGTTAGAAGATGCTATAGATTTTCTAATGGTAGAAGGGTTCTGATTTTTCTGTTTATCGTTAACATACAAGTAATTCCATTTACATGGGAATTACAATAGAATGAAGCAAATGTAGTATCGGGGAACACATGTGCAATACAGCTTTCCTCAATTCTCTCCACCAATATTATCATTTGGTGAAGAATGAAGTACAATTATTTTTTAAAAATATATTACAGCATTTATTTTATCATCCAGATGACAAAGCAAAAAAAATTAGTTTCACTTTTTCCATAGGCTTTTAAAACAGAAAGCTGTATAGGTTTTCCTGGTAGCTTTTCCTTTTTTCCAATATAGGCAAATCATTTTTCAGAAAGCTAAAGAACTAGGGGATCTTTATCCTTGGAAGCTAGCTAGAACCAGACAGAGCCTCAGCTTGGTGTCCTGAATTTACCCAAACACACCACAGTGTTACATGGTATTGTTTCCAGAGGTGCTGGAACACTATTTGTTCCCAACAGCAAGTTCGTTGCCGTAACAATTAGCTACCATCAATAAAAGTCAAACTTTCAGTGACAAAAATGGCTTTGAAATGAAAACAACTATTTACAGAAAAGATACATTCTGAACACGGACTGGTAATTTGCAGGTGTGTGTGAGGACAAGAGTGACTTCTGCTGCTATGTAAGGCAGGGACAGTGATTCAGTCATAGGCTACAGGGAGGCTTGCCGCATGCTAGCAGGTAAGCAAGCCAAAACCAAGTAAGCTTCAGCTTGAGTGGAAAAAAAGGCTAGCGATGGACTCTCTTAGCACACTGAAACTGGTTTTCTGAGTGGAATCACAAAAAACGCTGTACTTTATTCCCAGTGCCTGTAAAAATCTCACTCAGTAGAGGAAAATAAATGCTACTGCCAGACAAGCAAAAACAACTGGGAAAAAAGTTCTCAGGACTTTCAGGTTCTTCCTTTTATTTCTGTATTTCCCTTAGTGAAAACTATTTTTCATCTATAGCATAAAGAGAGAGCTGACACAAAGCAAACCCCCAAACAGCCTGTTCCACACACTGGGCAGAATTTTTAGCAGTTATCTCCTTGTTAATGGTACTTAGAAATATAAGCTTCAATACACTTCTAGTTATTGAATAAGATGTTACTAAATATATCAGAATATAAGGTCCTCCTTCATGTTCAGTTATAAGAAAATATAGCTGTCAGAAATACATGAATGTTATACCAAATTTTTTAATTTAGCTAATGGGCTCAATTCTAACACATAGACCTGAGATTACTTCTGGGTCTTATCTGATGATGATTTCTTTGAATTTCATCTTTTCTTGGAGATGTTTTTATATCTCTGTTTTGATCCAAGTAAATTTATCCATGTGATTTATCTTCAAGATAGGAGCATGATAATTCTTTCCCATTGAAAATGTGACCCATAACCCTTTAAAGTATTAGCAGTACTAGTATTCCAATCCAGAAACCTATGAGCACTCAAGCAGCCCAGTTTAAACAAAACAAAAAAACCCAAACAAAACCCCACAAATTCAAGCATGTTTTTTATTTGTGTAATCATGAACAAAATACACTCTTTCCTTCCTATATTACATTTTTTTGAGCAAACATATGTGTTAGTGAACATGAGCTCTCCAACATACCAATTTGTTAGAATTCCATAGGGATATTTTTCTGGTTTTTGTAATACTTTTATTACGTTCAAGATTCATCTCAAAGTGTGGTTGTTCATCTCAGAGGAGGGTTGAAGCAATAGGGTCTGAATAGATACTTCCTCAGAGATCTGCACAGGCTTCTCTGAAGAGGAAGATAGGATTAGGAAGTGATACAATTCACTCTGTACACAGAATACAGAGCAAATAGACAATTAATCATATAGTGTCAATCTATGAAAAGTCCCAGAATCTTTTTAAGGATGTTTATACAGTGAAGTTATCAGACTCCATTGATTCCATGAAGCGCTGAATGCTTCAGTTTGCACCAACAGCAAGCTGTAGGAACCTCTTTGAGGTAGAGAGCTCTAGAGTCCACTGGAAAAGATCAGAAAGAAGGGGAATACATCAACTGA
The DNA here is from genome assembly GCA_035590195.1 of Aviceda cuculoides. Lineage (NCBI taxonomy): Eukaryota > Metazoa > Chordata > Aves > Accipitriformes > Accipitridae > Aviceda > Aviceda cuculoides. The sequence goes on from JAVJGG010000001.1 coordinate 32,332,644, forward strand.
TTAACATCCTAAAAGTGAACAGAAAGCAGCCTGACTACTTCAGTAATTTTCAGACCAGAACTGCAACACTGTAGACTACAGTGACCAGAAATAGAGAGTGACACAAAGAATTCCAGGAGGTTTAATTTTATACAACCACTACACCAGTAAAGTTTACGCAATCTGTTAAAGAATTTTCAGCTTTGATACACTGGATCTTCTTAGATTTCTTACACGGAAAAGCAAGGGCTTTTCATTAGAAGACTTAGCTCAAACGTAACCATTTAAACAAGAGCCCAAAGACATAAAAGTCTTCAAAAGTTTAAGTTGTTCAGAAACCAATTAAATTTTTCTCTGCTATAAGATAGCAGAATTGGGTTTCAATATGTTCCAGATAAGTATTTGTATAACTAAACTGAGCCTATTAAGAAAATATTTCAGAACAAGAGAAGGTGCTGGAAGGAGGTGGAAAAGGCACTTGCACTGCCTGGCAGTTTATGTGGATTTCAGATTATTTGCACACAGATCCCTTCGCCTCCATGACTGGACTGCTCATACTCCTGCTCTGCCATCTGAATGACACTGCATCAAAGTATTTAAGATGTAAATACTAATGAAGGTTAACTTTGGTTTTCTTAATGCTTTACAGTTTGATATTTCAAACTAAACCACAGCTGGGTACTGACTAAGGCAACATTATTAGGTGTATTATGATACACCTTAATGCAGTAAAATCCTATACCATATAGTAACTGGTCTTGTGATGTTTACTTGCGAAGAGCAGCTTCAGAAAGTGAGAATAAGGTTTTACTATAACTATTCAAAACTCAAACCACGGTTTTGGTTTTTAAGGACTTACATAATAAATCTTTGCATCCCTAGATGAGTTTACTTGTAAACCCCAATGAAAAAAACAGTTTATGTCTATGAAAATTAAAAACAGATTTATATTTTATAGTCCCATAGTTTCCATAACTTTTAATTTTAATTTGGTTTTAATTTGGTTTTAGCTTTTATCTGTGTTTTTAAGAAATGTGAGGAAAAGTGCTGTATTTAAAAAATTAATGTTCATAAGAAATGCTTTAGCTGGAAGAGAAGCTTTATTGATTTTTAGGGCTGGGCTTTGGGAATTGAATTTTTCTGGAGCATAACATTTTATTTACTGGTGGTTGATAAACTGCAGTGTCACCTGTCAGCTGGCTTCAGTTAAACAAAGCTGATTGATAGGCCAGGACATACAAATGAAGAATAAAACTATAAAAATGGCACAAACTTTTTGTTTTCCCTCTGGAATTAGTCAGGCTAATACCTAGCTTGAACAGGATCATTCTTATCATTTGCTGCCTGCGTTATTCTACCTCCTATAGGTAGCAATCATCATTACAGTTTCTGTCTACTAGGCTCTTAACATTCTGTATGAAAAAATGGTTTGGACATACTACACAGTCTCCAAATGCTTATCACCATACAGCATAATTTAGACATTTATCCATGTGTCAACTGCAATTTCATCTCCTCTGTATGAAGATGTCTATGCTAAACAAAGTACTCCAGTGTTCAGGAATAAATAAAAAGAATTATGTTAAAATAATTCACATGTTAAATGCAGAGGTAGAAAGCAATAGCTTTTCCAAGTGGTTTTTTTTTGAGGTTTCCAATATAATCTAATGACTAGTCCTTTGGCTTTCTGTATAGGACAATTAGTCTTAGGTGCAGTTATTAGTAAACAAATAGCAGCTGCATCACTGTTTCTTAATTTCTTCCTTTCTTTGCCTTACTGCTTGTCTTGCCTTAACCTTTTTCTTGCTGGCTATCGTCTGGAGGCAACTGCTTTTCACACCCCTGTTTGACTTGTGGTTTGAAACAGCTTGGTCAGTCAAAGGGAGATGCCCTTCTCTAAGGGTCGGAAGCCCAACTGCCCCGCCCTCCGCCAAAGTTTTGCACCTCAGTTGATAAAGGATTGGCAGCAAGGCCAAGAAATCCTGCACCATACCATTATTTCATAACCATCTTTTCTGTCATCAAATGCGTAACAAAGATGGTGAATGGCAGAGCAGTAATCCTAATTTTACTTGGTATTAACAGTGATTTAGAGTTTAAATTAGAAGTAATTATCTGGAGGACCACTGATTTTGGTGAACAACAATGCAAGATTAAACCGCTATTATCAGAGTGGAGTATCTTTATTAGATACACTTTTTTTTTAATTCCAGGGGGCTCTGAATGCAAACAGATTCATGAAGACTATAGAATATATATATTTAGTACAGTTCTTCTGTTATGTTTTGAGTGTCTAGAACATACCAGATTAGACCACAGAAACTCAGTGTAATGTTTGGGAAGAATAACCTTCTAAGAAGGCTACTATCTGCTTGTCAGGTGTAGCCAAAAAAAAAAACCTAGGGCATTAAATTCATGCATGTAGGTGGTCTACAGACTGTCCACCAACCAGACACGTGGACACAAAGGATACAGTATGGACAAATCCATATGCAAGTTTGTGGCTTTAGAGGCCTCTCTTGACTACAAGCTCTCACCATTTTAATCAACATACCATGCCAATCTTCTGTCCTAGGAAAGGGAAGAGGGAACTCTGTCATTTACCCTTCTGCTTCTCTGATGCAGGCATAAAAGGGATCCCCTATACAGTGCTACTGAAAGATCCTTGTACTGCATTACATTCAACTTAGAAAACAGGCAAACAAAAACCCCTTTCCTATTCATCAAGGTCTTGGAATGATTAATTTTGGTGTTCCATCTTGACCCCATATTCTTATGATACCAAACAGCAGCAGTAGAGTAGGAAAGTGCAAATGTCTGTGCTGTTTTGTGGATGCTATCAATCTGACTAGTCCCATACTTCAGAAGAGAAGACAAAGAGCTCTTAGTTGTTTACCTGCTTCATTTATCATCAAGGAAATGCTGATCACAACTGTCCTTAAAATTAGTTGGCAGCTAAAAAAAAAAACCCCAAAACCCAAGTCTGCTCTAAACAAGCACAAGCCACATGAAGGACGTGACACCTGTTCAGCATCTCCAGAATCTGCAAGAATAACAAATGATGCCATTGCTGACTGGGCGTTCTTACTTTCCTTTTAAAACCAACTGTTAAATTAAGAAGACAGTAATTGTTACTCATTTAGGTACCGTCATCAGTTAAAAAAACCCCACAGCTTCATTCCCAGAATGCAGAACATCTACCAAAGGGCACTATCATAACAAAACTAGCTTGCAGTGCAACTCCTGCAACTTTATTTACATTTAAACAGTTGCATTAAGGAGCACTTGGCAACATCACTTAATTCATGCCTGCCTGACTGTCCTTATAGATGGTAACTGGAGTCAACCATGGTTCAAAACTTGATGCCACAGTCCACCAAGCTGAAGGAAGCTGCCCATTAGTCAGTCTCTGCTCAGGCTTACTATAATTGTCACTGAATGATTTTCTCACATAGGTCTGTGGCTCTAAAGAGAGTAGCTAATATGCAGGTAGGGAGGAACACATGGTAACTCCCTGGGTGGACTGATAGTAGTCAGCTTTAACACAATTCAGCTTAAATTCTTCATTGACTGGAATGCAGCTACCTGCTTTGGCCGACCTCACCTTGATCCTCACACAGTTGGAGACAACCTTTAGCTCCTACAGCCACACTCACCAGTGGGCTCTAGTCAGGACAGATTGATAACAAAGACCTTTTGCCAGTCACGTGCAAAGTTACTGTGAACTGTAACAAGTTCATAGGTGATTCCCTGAGAACCCTTGATGGAAAGCAGTTTCAGTGTACATCTCAAGGTCCAGTACATTAACCATTAAACTCCTAGCATTTAAAAGTTAGAATGATACCATGTTAAATACATCACTTTTTAGACATACTACGATAGAAGCATTTTTCACATTATGTTCAGCTATGCCAAATGTTTAATTCTAAGTAATATTCCCCATTCTGTTATACCGTTGATTTTGGCTAAGCTGAATGATTCAGAAAAATATCTCTGCTAATGTAACATGAAACCATCCACAAACATAAAAGAGATGTCTGGTGACAACAGCACTTGGTCTTTCTTGCACAATCCAACTATTTGCTAGGATTATCTAACTTAAATGAACTACACTGTAGAAGCACCTTTTCTGTCAGAAAATGGAGCTCTGAGAGGGACCAAGGGATTTTAATGAGTCAAAACTGATGTTTGAAATTTAACATTTGCTTGTGGAGCAATAGCAGGATCTTTACTAGGAGCAGGACTGTTGGACCTTGGCTGTGATCCACTGGAGTTTCTATTTTGTCTCACACCTATAGATCCTTTTCTTTGTCTTACAACTTGCATAACCAATTTATAGCTGTCCCAAAGTTGGGTGGAAATGCTGGGGTAAACACTGCAGTGAAAATCAAGGGTGCAATGGCAGAATAAGATGATTCACTACTGTTCAGAATCTCTGGATCACTTCTGCACACCAAGGCCAAACTGTTTAATATATATCTAAACACATATACTACATAAACTACAGTGTGAAGGTACACTGCCTTAGGCTACATCCTCACATAACTACAGTGCTGTCTGCTTGAAACAGCTTCTAGCCCTAACCCATGGTTGCAACACAGCAGAGAAGAATCCTCCCTCCCTCAGCCCATGTCTCTGAGCAGACCATAGCTCACTCAGCCTTTTGCAAACATACAGGTGTTATCTGGGTTTAGTGCACCCCAAAATATTCCAAGCAGGAGAGAGGAACAAATGCATGATTGGGAAGGAGAAAGCTTGTTTGAAGATTAAGCTCTAATTACATCACAGTTCTTTCAATGAACATTGATTGTACCACTTTCACTATATGGGTTCTGTCCGCATAAACATAACTCATAAATGGACAATACATGTTATCAAATCAGTCTTCCCTGTTACAATTTTTTTTTATATATAATATTTATCTTTCAAAGGGACTAAAGCTAGCTATCCACTATGGCTACAAAAATCCCCTTGAGGACTAAGACTTGAAATACAGAAGTCAGTGATCTTGCAGTATGACCGAAGATACAAATAGGCATTTTATGATCATATTTCAGGGAAAGGCACTGCAACAGAGGTTATGAGAGACTTAGCACAAAATTTTCATTCATGCTAATTGAGCCTTTATTTCTGTTTCTTTAAATCCCAGAAATCCCTTTCTTGTTCTTTTTCTTTCTTTAGAAGTGACTCTGAAAAAAACCCAAAAAACAACCCAACCCCAAACTATTTTATTCTGAAAAACTTCTTCTTAATAACTGGCATTATCAGAATTCTTCATATCCTGCTTCGGTTGCAATACTTAACTTTTGATACTTCACATACTTAAATCATACAGAAATTATGAGGACTTTATCATCTAATATAAACATTTTAAATGTACTGGGATAAGACAGACGTCTTTAGTAAAATACTGACAAAGCAAGTAAATTTGTATGTGTGGCTAGTCCATGAGAAAAGAGATTACATCCTGATTTTGAGCATATTATAAAAATAAAATAAGCACTTGAAGATCTATTTTGTTTTCATCAACTCGATGGCCATGGTGAATGATGATACGTACTGTCAGCTTGAATGCCAGTGCTTCTAAAAAGTTAACTTTATCCCACCAGCACACATAGACAAAACCAAACTTGTGCAATTTTTTATTTTTTTTTAATTTTTTTAAAATATTTTAAATACTGCCCACCAGTACACTCATATAAACTTGTGTGATTTTGTCTGCTGTTTGGCTGCTATCTGCACTAAGAATATACTTCAACTGCAAACTTTGTAGGTACATCAGGAAGAGTATAGCATTAAGAACATAGAATATAAGGCATTTAAAGACAACAAGTGTCAGAATTTAACCTTGAAGTTACAGCTTTGAATAACTCTACTAGTCACAAAATTGCTCTCTCTGGACATTTAAGAATTGTATGTATGTGGTGTAAACGAACCAAATTAACTGAACACTAGCCCTTGCTCAGACACACAAGTTAATGCCAGTGGCATAATCACACTATAGCAACTCTTGACTGTTATTCCCTACAGGACTATAACTGGTGATCCAAGTTTTATCAGACCAATATTGTTCAATTTACCCTTGCAGCCAAACAAGCTACATATTTGTATTTGTAGATATTTATAATGATGAAGAGAGCAGAAGCAATATTCCAGTATTGTTCCCCAGGCCACACCTCAAATTCCTGAACATTTCCCTGAGAGGGCTCAGGACTTGCATATGAGTGCCTACACTTTGCGTGACTGGACGAGAGGAAATGGCCTCAAGTTGAGGCAAGGGAGATTTAGGTTAGACATTAGGAAGAATTTCTTTACTGAGAGGGTTGTAAGACATTGGAATAGGCTGCCCAGGGAAGTGATTGAGTCACCATCCCTGGAGGTGTTCAAAAAGCGCATAGATGAGGTACTTTGCGCCATGGTCTAGTGGGCAGGGATGACGGTTGGACTCGATGATCTTGCAGGTCCTTTCCAACCTAAATGATTCTATGATTCTACAATTCTATGATTCTAATTTGCCTGGCAAAAATATGCCACCCAAAAGCTTACATTCTCCATGGAATGGGTTTTAAAAACTTGCATCACATTTGCCACCCTTCAGTCCTCAGATACAAAAGCAGTTTTATATGAGCTGTTACACATTATCATCAGTAATTCAACAATTTCATGCTTGAATTGCCTTATAATGCTTGCTACCAGAGACTCTCCCTGCCCTGCTGTATGTCATGGTACTACAGATTCTTCTGGTGCCTTCTGGGAACTGAACAAATCTACTAAGAGACATCGAAGTAGGCACAGGAAGGAGAAAAAAAATTGAACAAGTGCATCAGGAGAACTCCTTCAGTGAAACCAAACTTCTCGTTATATTAAAAGATCTCTTTACTGTAGGGTGCGGCGTTCGGAAGATCTCGTGATGTCACGGAAAGACAGAGAATTGATGACCACCTCCCTGTGGCATATGTGTAATCCCACCTACCTGTGCTGGTATATAAAGAGTTAACTGCGCAATAAACGAGGTTGTTGACGCTCTCACCATGTGTGCTATCTGTCTCTTCCCTGGTCCTGCCGACCAGTGATCTCGTGGCAGCGCCATAACATGTAGCAACGCTACACTTTACACAGAGCAGACAGGACAAACACCAATTTGTAAGTCTCAGAAATAAATTGCACTGATCCTGTCAAGGGCTAAGTTGCTACAAACTGAAAGGTTAGGTGTAATTTGTAAGCCTTTTGTTTAAATGCAGTAACGGTACATTGCAAGAGAAGCTGCTTTTTATGATGTTGGAAATCCAGAATATATGTATTAGCTTTCGCTCAGGTGCAACCTCCAGTTTAAAAGTTTGGATAAACCCAGGTGCTTATCTGAGTTGAAGCTTTCGGTGCTTGCCTAGTATCCAGGGCTAAACTGCTGGCTACACATCTGAGCTAGCGATAGTGCGCTGATTTACATTTGCCATTTCTACCCAATAACCTGATTTCTAAGCTTTCATTCTCTTCCTGATCTGCTTAGCTACTGAAGCATGCTAAGCAAGTGTCATACATGCTATTTCTACCACTCCAACAAAAATCTACACCCAAAAACTCTGCCTTCTCGTAAGAGCAGCATATAAAATTGCGACTGGGAATTGATGCCCTTAGTTCAGTTACCTCTCATCACAGTGTAACTCTTGGGTCAAATCTAGAGTTGTCTGTTAGACAAGCATTTGTAAACAGAATGTTGGTAAGTGAGTATAAGAGATTTAACTGACCATCACTTAACCACTGGGCATTATGAAGCTTCTGAAAAAACACTGAGAGTGGCCCTACGGCATACTGTGTTGTTCTACTCTGATAAGGCAAAATTTTAAAACGTATATGGAACAAACTGATAATATAATCCAATGTCTCCTCCTGGCAAAGGGAGAAAACAGTGGCATATATAAATTAAAAATGCAGGAGCAGCATCTAAATTAAGTTCTGGGATTTTTTTTAAACCGTTGGACAACACTTATTTGTGTGCCATTATTATTAGTAGTAGTAGTAGGCAAACAGCAACAAATATGCTGTAGATCAGATCTTTTCAACATCCTTCTAGATCACAAGGCCTATCTGAACTACTCCTGTGTTTGAGCTTCAGTTGTCCGGAAAGCACACTGCCAGTATGGACAATGACCATACGCTGAGTCTTATTGTGTACTCTGCCATGTATACACAGCCTCCTACCATAACTGTACATATTACGATGACTGAAAGAGTGACACAAGTGAATACATATACTCAACAGAGCACATACTTAAAATGCCCATCGTAAAATCAGAACATTAACATTGTGATGCAATACTTGGCCTGCTAGGCCAATGCAAACTAGCAAGAATCTGTTCCCTCCACGTTCATGCTGCTTTTGTCCCAACAGGGAATATATTTCTCATTTGGCTAATGCTAATTGTAATTTACCGTTCAAATCAATGCTATACTGTTATACATTTCCTTGCTTATTTTGCATTGCCAGGAACACTTGAGTCAGCTCTATCAGAAAGGAGGTTGTAGCAAGGTGGGTGTCAGTCTCTTTTCCCAAGTAACAAGTGATAGGACAAGAGGACATGGCCTCAAGTTGTGCCAGGGGAGGTTTAGATTGGATATTAGGAAAAATTTCTTCACCAAAAGGGTTGTCAAGTACTGGAACAGGCTGCGGAGGGAAGTGGTGGAGTCACCACCCCTGGAGGTATTTAAAAGACATGTCGATGTGGCACTTAGGGACATGGTTTAGTGGCAGACTTGGCAGTGTTAGGTTTACAGTTGGATTTGATGATCTTAGGGGTCTTTTCCAGCCTAAATGATTCTATGATTCTATGATGTGCACAACTTCCTTTTCTTGTGGGAATGCCATCAATGCTCCCTGCATATTGGCCCTCCTTAACTAGCACAGAGCGTGTTGCCACTGACACGTATTTCTGGATGGTGAGCCTGCAGTTCCCTAAACACCACCTCCCCACACCTCTATCTCTATGCTCTTCACAACACTTTGGGGTTTGAAAAAAAAAAAAAAAACAGGTGGATGTAAAAGGCCAATAACCAAGCCAGGGGAGGGCTTCTGTCAGATTCCCAGCAGCTGATCCAGAGACTTGCGCCACTGCTTAATTAGAACAGAAAGAATAATTAATTTATAACATTATAGGGGTTTTTACCATAATCCCGTGGTTAACTAACAGCTGCTTTAATCAAATTTTGTTGTTTAACAGGCTCTCTTAATGCACTTACATATAGTACATTTGCATAGAGCATGAAATCTGGCTCTCACTGAAATCAAACCCAACCACACTCAAGGTTACAACCTTTTACTTTTTTTTTTTCTTTTTTAAATTCTGAGTAGATGTCTTTCTCCAAGTGCAGAAAGATATAAGCATCCACTAAGAAAGAATCCAGATCACGGGGACTAATAACTCCCTTCCCTTCCATGTGGTTCCTAAAACACAACAACAATATTGTACTCTGAAGGTAAGTCTCTCTGAACGCAACTTCTCACTGTGTTTGTCCCTGCCCCTCTTGATCAATTTGGCAGCAAGCTCCAGCTTCCCCAGGGAAAACAGTGGCTGTGATAGCTGTGACCTCCACACACTACAACTAGTCAGAGAAATCAGCCTGGAGGCATTTTAAAACAAAACAAAAATCTGGCTGTAATTCACTTGCTAACATGTCAGATACTACAGCTATCCATGAAAAGTTGTTGAAATAACAGTGAGGACTTAAAAAATAAAAAAGGAAAAGACACACCTTTGGAGTTTACACTTCTACTTCAATTTTAGTACAAGACAACTAAAGGGGCACCCAGAGCTGGGAACAGCCTTTTATGTCTTAAAAGAGGTGAAATATTAATAAACTCAGATACCTCATTTTTCTTTTAGAGAACAAGATTGAGTTAATTTTATTTTTGTAAATTCCATATTATTTCTGTTAACAGAGTTGCAGGACTGGAGTCCTGAACTTGGGAGACCAATTTTTTGTCTCTGGCCACTAGCAGTTAGGCTTCCCTCCCTACTATTTTATCTCCAGTCCTATGGCATAATGCAGAGCCACTTGGTGTTCTACCCTCTTGCATGTTCCCCTTTTAAAGTACAGCTTGCATGGAAAAATTAAGAAGGGGATGATTCTCTCTGCACGCCTGCATTCACAATCACACAGAATACTGAAAGCGATGTCTGCAGCAATTTACAGATTTGTTTTAGGCCAGAAGGAACCATTACATCTGATTTCCTGAAAAATTCATGACACGATTTCATTCACTGGACAGTTTTGGCCCTTCGTATTATGAAAGTCCAATAATTTCTGGTCAACTGGAGCCTATGTTTTAGGAAGAAACCTCAACAGCTTGATTTAAAAGTTTCCAACTAAGTTAATTTACATCACTGGGGAAGCAATGCTTACTTACCATGTCTGTTATAAACCACTCAATCTAGTTGTGCTTCTCTATTAAAGGTTACCCTAATCTCAGATACCTTCTGAATGTGTAGGCACTGCAATCACATCAGCTCTTAACCTCCTCTCTAATAAACAAAATATGTTCCTTAAGCCTCTCACTATAAAAGCCTTGATTCATTTGGTAGGTTTTCTCTGACTCCTTTTCAGATTTTCAATATCCCATTGAAACGTAGGTACAAAAAGTTAGAACAATATGCTCGAATATATTTTCTCTTTACCTGCTTAATTAGATCTTTTTTGTTTTAACAAGAAATGCATTAATCTTCTCGCCTCGGCATCGACATGGGGAACACAGCCCTAAATCTTTCCTGACATGCCCATTTATCCAACTCATGTGCTAGCACAAATAATTTCACTATCACATGTCTCTCCAACAGGATGTGTCCTGACCCAGTCTGGGAGAGGGAGCTGGCTGAAGTAGCACCAACCTGGGAATCTTATGTTAGAAGCAGAGACTGCTTTCAGTACAGTTTTCACTTAGAAAGTCTAATTTGCAAGCTTTATTGAACCAAGCTCAGGAGGCCAATGATGAATCCCAGCCTTCTCAGCAGAATTAAGGTATTGGGTTTGCATGGCAAGGTTTTGGTAGCTGGGGGGCTAGAGGGGTGGCTTCTGTGAAAAGCTGCTAGAACCTTCCCCCATGTCTGACAGGTCCAATGCCAGCCGGCTCCAGGATGGACCCACTGCTGGCCAAGGCCGAGCCCATCAGCAACAGTGGTAGCACCTCTGGGAGAACGTATTTAAGAAGGATGGAAAAAAACCTGCACAACAGAAACTGCAGACAGAGAGAGGAGTGAGAATATGTGAGAGAAACAACCCTGACACCAAGGTCAGTTAAAAAGAAGGGGGAAAAGATGCTCCAGGCGCCAGAGCAGAGATTCCCCTGCAGCCCGTGGTGAAGACCATGGTGAGGCAGGCTGTCCCCCTGC
>JAVJGG010000001.1:32344103-32365909 GCA_035590195.1 Aviceda cuculoides
CATGGTCTAGTGGGCAGGGATGATGGTTGGACTCGATGATCTTGTAGGTCCTTTCCAACCTAAATGATTCTATGACTGCTGCTCTGGAAGTAGAGATTCACAGATGTTCATTTTGCCTCCTATAAATATCTGAGTTTTAACAGCTTGCCAAAGCCTACTTGATTTTGTTGGAAGCAAAAGTGCAGTGAATGATAAAATTAAAACACACTACTATTACTATGGACTTTTCCTCTGTAGGGCCTCATAAATCCCAATCTTGTGCAAAGTGCAATACCTTTTTAAAAAAAAAATACTTCCTCCCCCCCACCCCAGACTTACACAAGCAGGCTTGATAAAAAGATGAGCCTTTTCACTCTCCACAAAATATAAATACACTTCACTGGCACATACAAATATCAATTTAATAGGTAGCTACTGTATAAAACAGGTTACTGCTAATGTGCTTATTTGTTACATCCTTTTTCCACTAGTAATGTTTTAGAATATTTCTTCTCAATCAACTTGAAGTGGTATTTAATAATAAAAAAAATACTGAAAGTGCAAAGACAATTTGCAGATGGTCTGCAAGACATCACTAATCATGTTGAGTTTACAAATTTTGTATCTGTGATGAAACCTTGAATTCTCAGTAGACCTAAGAGATCTTCCAAGGTAGAGAGAAATCAGTGATTGTAAACAAGTCCATCATATATGAAGCTAAAGTCTGTAAAAATACAGCTTACTAGAAGATATTTCTTTTCCTTTAAACATGTTTTTTCTTGACAGCAAAAATTACAAATTCAGAGATACCCTATAATTCATCTATCTAATGTGGATTGAATCATTTAAAAGCAAACTTCAAGTGCTTTGGAGATGAAGCTGTTGTCCTATTTTACATTTACACTGCCTCATCAAAGGCATCCAAGTTACATGCATGTAAGGAAGAATACTACAATAGTAACAACCCGATATGTAATACTATTATATATAATACTACTAAGAATAATAGAGTGGCTCTAAAATTAAATGTGACACTCTCTAGAAGATGTTCCATTTTGAAATGTTATATGGCTATCTCAGAAATTAAACTATGTTGCTGTAACAGATTCCTGTGAATACAACTACCAGGACTAACTCCATCAGAGTATCAATTGACTGCAATCTGCTACGAATGGCCCTTATGAAGGCATATTTACCTAAAAATCACATCTTCCTACACAGACATAAAAGAAAAATAGTATTTCATTATAAACAACTGAGTATCATCTCTGGGAACATCTGACAACTCACCTGACATTTGCAGATTGAAAGGTTTGGGGTTTTTTAAACAAGATATAACAAAATTTTGTCTAGTTTCACAAAAAGATGCTAAGAAATTAGAGCTTAATTTGAGCAAAAAATAGCCATTTAAATGGCCAAAAGACACAGATGGGATGTGCTTTGCCTACTCTAAATACCAGCACCATTTAAACATTCATAATCCAGCTCTAGATTTATTTTCCAAGTTTTGCCCCTTCTTCCCCTAAGATGTTGGATATTTGGACCCAGTAGTTTGCATCAAAGCTTCTGCTTCAGGTTTGTAAAAACAATTGTAACTGTTTCCACAGAGTTAGGGTAGTTGGAGAGCACACTATAAATTTAATACAAAAAGGTTGCACCAGAAACACAAAACTTCTCTTCCTAGCTGTTATTTTAAACAAAACAGGCATTATCCAGGGCAGGAAAGAAGATTTGAAAATGCCAAACTACAAAATCAACTACCATTAATGGTTTTCTTACTGCTCCAGCAGGTCTAACACTTCAGAAAGAATGCATAATAAGCTTTTAGTCCTAGCTGCTTTTATACACTTTTCAAGGAGTTAAAATAACAGTTTATATGAGTATTAGGATCATTACTGGTAATAAAACAACAATCGTGTTGTAAGTACCCACCATTTCAACTGAAAGAAATTACCTTAGGAAGATCTGCAACAGCAGATATTTTAAAAAACATATAGAGATTTTCACTGTACTGAGGAAAGCAGAAGTATAACTCTGCCTTGGTGTTTCCCATGCTCATTATGCAGGTCTGAACAGTTAAACTGACTGGGAGGAAAGGACGAATAGAAACAATGTACTTCATATTTTAAGAGACAGACCAAAAAAGAGTTTCCAGATGTTAGATTGTTTTTTAATAAAACGTTCTTCTTTGTATTAATACAGGAAATGTTATTATGCTATTTCAGAAGTAAAGCAGAATGAAGGTGGGATAGTAGAGAACTATATACAACAGCAACTACAGTGTCTAGTCCTTTTTTCTTTTGAATTATTAGTTTTACATGCGTCATTCATAGAAGCAAACCCAAACACCTGAATGAAAAACATGTAAATGTACGTAACAACAATTAAAACTTATGATAACACAAGCCACATAGAAATCAATTATATAAAAATATAAAAAGTTACAGAAGAAGGCCTCTCCATTTAATATGGAGCATTTCTGAAATTAACTGTTTCTCACTACAATGTGTGTGGAACAAATCTATTCAAAAGAAGGCATGACACAAGTTTGAACAGTGAACAGAGCCTTTGGAATCAATTTGAGATGTTGCTTCAATACCAGAAGATCTCTTTGGGAAAAAAATGTCGGACCTTTATGAAAAAAATACAGAAGCATAACTGTCGGAAGAAGGCTAAAAGGAAGAGTCAAATACCTAAAGGTTGATTAGAGAAGAAGAAAAGACCTTTAACATTTAGAAGAGGTTGGAGAAGTCTGTAATCTGCAAAAGCAGGTTACGAAGTTTCTTCGGGGAAAATCTTTGGCTAGTATACACAGTCATAACTTCATTAACTTCAGATGTATTTTGATAGTATGTATTAGCCAAGAATCTGCTCACAAAGTTTTGTGAAGGCCACGTCCAGTGGGCTTCAAATTGCTGTTAGGAATAACATCATGTTTTCAGACAGCTTACAGTAAGATTGTTTATTGAAAGCATCCTTCAAAGTGAGGCAGCTGAGCCTGGAAAGATCAAGCTGGTTTAGAACTATGAACATATGCCGTACAACTTCAAGAGGCTGCAAACACTTTTGTGGCAGTTTAACTGCACAGCACAACTAGTGTCCTGTCTGAATTCTAGCAGGGCCTAAAAATGCTAAGAAATACCTTTAATTTTTATCTGAACATCACACTGCTTGCTGAGTTCTTTAATCATCTAATTAAAGAGATTACCTAACATTTTTGATTTTCTAATTCACTTTGAACAAATGCAGTAATTGCTGAGGAAAACACACTCGATCTCTGTGTACATACAGTATGTGAGAAAAACTTGCACCAGTGCTCAAAGGAGTGAAGCAATTAATTTAAGCTTCAAGGCAGTATCACTGTATTGACTCAATAAGAAAAAAATATTTGTGAAGAAATTTTAAATATGATATTAAAATGGAAACCTTAAGCAATATTAGGAAAATTTGTGGAAATGCTTAATGCTACAAAAATAAGAAATCAGTGTTATGGTTGTATAATTTATGTATTACATTTACATTTTTAATAATAGCAAACTGTTACGGCTATGTTTTCAACAAAAATATTTCCAGTCTGACAGATTCTGAAAGAAAATAATGAAGTTCTAGAACCAAGTAATTATAAAGGTTTCTGTTAAAGATGTTGACATTTCATAGCTAAGCAGCTCTTTTTCCAAATGCAGTGGCAACTTCACTTTGGAGCAGGGCCAGTCAGATCCCCCTACAATTTACCCATCCTCATTTTGTTAAACAACACCACTGGCAACACAGATTCCCAGTCAATGAGCTTGTCTTAAAAAGAGTACATGACCTGGGATTCCCACGACCTTGTTCATTCCCAAATCTGTTAAACAGATCAAAATATAGGTTTTCCTTCTTCTCATCTGGTCTGTTCTTTCCTCCCATCTAGACAGTGTATTAATTTTCTGCTCACCTAATCATAGCCCCAGATATGAATCATGCAGGAATGACATGCTCTTGACAGCCTACTGACATGTGTACTGTACCTTGTACACCACAGTGGCTCTGTCACCTAACATTACTAACAGCATCCATCTCATCTTATTTTGTACAAGGAGATGTGGTCTGTGAACATAATATTCAGCTCTAACCACTTTGAGATAAATTATCAGCATAGTGCATTTCACACATGACTCCCATTATATCCCACAGATACAGTATAAGCTGCTCCCTAGCAACTGCAGCAGAAACATACCCGTTCAGGTATTTTTCCTAGCTAAAGAAACCAACTTGCTATTTTACGAACTTCATATATAAAACAATCTTGGCTACTGTTAGCTCAAATTATTCTGACTAATGGTCCTTAAGATGCATTTTTAGCCCTTTGCCTAGTTTGAGTTCTGATACTGAAGTTTCTCTCTTGCAAACCTCCCACCTCAATAATTTTAGCACCAAGGAAAAAAACATTTTTCCAAACCAAGAAATGTCTTCCCAATAAAAACTAACCATTTATACAAGAATTGTAATCATGTCATGAGCTAGAAATCCATTTTATTTGGGAAATGAAACTCCTAGCAGGTTGGCAAGAGTGGAGACACTGGGTTTATTTTGTGGAAAGCCAGAAAGAGTCTTTTGGTTAGACTTCATTCACATACTGAATGGGATTGCAAATATTTTTAAAGAACTATAAGCTTGTAACTAAACCACTGTTTCCTATGTTACCCCAAATCTATTTAAATGAACTTAGTTAATACCTAGGGAAAGACAGAAATTACTAC
This sequence comes from Aviceda cuculoides, assembly GCA_035590195.1. Lineage (NCBI taxonomy): Eukaryota > Metazoa > Chordata > Aves > Accipitriformes > Accipitridae > Aviceda > Aviceda cuculoides. Next base: position 32,348,822 of record JAVJGG010000001.1, read on the forward strand.
AACTTGTTTAAAAACACTAGCCTCATACTTACATCACACCTAGTGAATAAGATGTGGCTGTTTTGAGATTGGTATTCGTTTAACACCCCATAAAATATTTTAAAGGAAATAACTGAAAAATAACGGCTAATTAATACTTCACACATGAACAGAACCTTCCACCAAACAGCATCAAAATTTAGGAATTTCCCCTCTCTGCCAGGGGAAAGGGTGCGACGGCAGACAGTAACTTCCTCACATAAATAAAGTCAAGCCTTCCAAGTCTGATGTTATGCAGGTTGGTTAGGTTAGCACATTTAGGCAATGGCTAGTTTGGTATTGTTGTGCTGCTCTGTAGGACCCTACTGGTGAACCAAAACCATTACCAAAAAAATTAGGAGGGAATTGCTAAAAAAGGGCAGACTGGAGTAGATGATGAATTGTTGATACCTGCTGGTACCAGTTTATTTGAACCTGGACCATTCATTTGCCTTCACATAAAATGTCAAGCTAACTTCAGTAACTGTAAGTCTAGCTCTACAGTTGATTAAATTAGGTTCCATGACTAGATGAGACTGTTGTACTTAACATGGTAGTAGTCACTGCAGACAAGGATAGCCAGAGTATAACACAGTACTAATTTTACATTATGCAAATCATATTTCCTCGTGACTGAATCCCTCAGCATCTCAAAACCCAAGGACCTGTGATGACAAGACAGGGTCTGTGCAACAGTTTTATAAACTCACTGTCTTTTCTCTGGCCTTCCAGCATGGCTAAATGGTGAGACTGTATGAGTTCTCTCACTGATAACTCACCAGTGATAACTATACTGACACAGTTTAGCATCTGCAATGATTAGATTTTGGTGTCTGTCTTGAGTCATGCCTAAAGTTTAGCTTTTTTAACAGGGTAATAATAATATTGAAAGATATATACATATATATAAAATATACATTATAGTTTGAGACAACCTCTTGAGCTTTAAAGGAAAGTTCTATTGCTGCCAAACTGAATTATACCAAGTGCATGCTACAGTGGTACATACAGAATCTATTAAATTCTGTATGTTCAAGGAGTAACTTCTCCAGAACCATTGTACATTTGTATATAACAGCACTGGTTTCCAACTTTTAAATAAAAGATGCTTGTAGAATGAAGAAAGAAATCCCTGGCTAAAAGATGGTATATACGTGTAAAGCACTGCATACCGTCAACTGCTAAGAGGTGGTAGTTTTTCTGAAACAGAGTTCACAACATGAGAAGAGCGAGTGAATACATCACTGATTCTTTTGTGCAGCTGAAAGGACGTTAGTGAACGTTAGAACAAATAACTTAATCTGGACAGTAAAAAAACGAAACCAACCAACCAAAAAAAATCGCAACACCCCCCTACCCCAAACCCTACCAAATCACAATATCCTCTTTTAATAAATTTCTAACTTTTCCAAAAGGACAGAGAATGGTCCAAAACTAACTTCTGTCTTCTTTATTAGATTACAGCTCCATTCTCTCTAATTCCTTCTTCTGAACAGCAAATATTTTAAGGAACATTAGAGAAACTTTTGTTCCAAACAACATTCATTTATGCATTTTCTCTATTGCTGTCTTTATATAATACTGGTATACAAGAAAGCAATGGATACCGAAGAAATCTAATTAAGATTTTACAGGCAGTTCTGCTACCAGAACTGTTCTTTTCTACTTCAACATAAAAATTAAAGATCCTTAAACTTCTCATGATTGACTCTGGGTTCAGTGAAGAGGCCGACAACTCAATTTCGGTGTTATACTATTCTTACACAGTTGTATTTTCTCAACTGAGTCAATTAACATATAAGGAGCTTCATGCTGTTGTGATTATATTGCTTCTAGTACAGGAGTCATGTGGGTATCTTTGTTTGGCACACAGAGGGACAGTAGAGTTTCAGTGTAGTTGTGTTCACTTAGAGTAGTTTATTGCATATTTTGTCCACATCAAAAATAAAAGCACTGCTACTGTCACACTTGTTGGCAATTAAAAATCAACCCTGAAAAACCTTTAACTGAAGGCAGTAACTAAGCAAAAAATAAAGCGTGTATAAATTTGCTCGCTGGGCATTGATACTAAATTATAAAAGACAAATAAAAAGCACTGGCACAGAGAAGATTCATTTAAGTTGCTGCTGTTTGTGCTGTGTTTGTTTTGTCGATAGAGAGATGAACTCATGTTTTACAGATGTCAACACTTGTAACCACTACCAAATTCAACTGAAAAACCCCTACTGCACACTTTCAAAAACACCTCTTCTGCAACATTATTTTCCAAAACGCACACTGCCTGTATGCTTCCAAAATCGCTAACCATGCCTAACCAGTTCTCCTGTACCCCTTCTATCATGCTGTGAAACATATGTGCTTCAGTTGCAAATGGTCTAAAAATAAGTATATGCATGCAGTTTTATCAATTCAAAAGAGAAATCCTATCAAGGCTTAAGAATTTAGGAGCTACATCAGCTTCCACTGGCAGGCAGCCTCGTGGATGGTCAGAGACAGCAATTCCGGGACAGAAGAGAAAACAGCACCTGTTAGCTGGCCACAGACAATAGCAATTCAAACAGCAAATAGCAAAAGCAGAGCAGACTTATCCTTTCCCTTTAGGAAATTTTCTCTCTCCCCAACTATTACAGAGCTCTAGAGGAAATGAAATCTGTCTTTTCAGTACAACAGGAAAAGACAATAAACACCTGTTGACTGATACCTCTCTGATAAAAAGCAGAGCATGCATTGCATGTGGCTACACTTTAAGCATCTTCCTTGATACCCTTTAGTGAAACTGACCCTGGAAAAAAGTGCAAATGAAATGCACATACGAGTTTATGCCAAGTTTTGACATGACCCTAGAACAGCATCCTGGAGACCATCTGACTTTGTGAAGCAGACACGAACTTTCTAAGAAGTCATATGTCACTAACACCAGAAGTCAAACACTATACAGAAACTGGCATATTTAACAAAATGCCATTGAAATGAATCCTAGCTAGAACACTGATAAATGACATGCTCAATTCCTGAACCAAAGTAATCATCTTCAGTGTCACTGTGTAACTACCTGGCACAAAAAAATGGCATTTCCATTAGAGCCATGCATTCACCGCTTTTATATCGGGTAAACATTGGGAGTTCAAACTTGCACTTCCATGAGAGTTGAATATGGTGTAGCTGGTATGGTATTATGAATTTAAGCTTGATGCAAAGTTTTATTAGTAGTAGTACAGTCTTTAGTTCAGCGAGATTCTCATTTCATGAACAAACATCCTATTGACTTTTCCGTGAGCTTTACGTACTTCAGGTCTGCAAGGTCAGGTCTTCTATAGGTTAATCAAAAGAACAATTTTCATATGAATACACAAGGTATAATACAGCAAGAAGAGAGGGAAAGCCATTTCCCTTTTAAGCTAATAACAGGCACAAAAATTTCTAGGTAACACCTTCAGTATTTCCTCGTAACAAGAAATAACTGGGTTATATTTACTCCCCAAATGATGGAAGAGTTGTATATTTGAAAGGAACAAAGCACCATATGCATATGGCATGTCTTCTTCCTATGTATGAAAGTCCAGTTGGATCAGAAGCAGAAAAACTGAAAACTAGTTTTTCATAGTTTACAGAGAAAAATAAAAAAAAAATATACAAGCTTCCTAGGAATGCTCAAACCATCCTTGTAAAACAGAGCATATATTTTTTCTATTTGACTTTTTTTTTTCAAACTGTAAATTTGTTTACCTTTTGTTAAATAAAAGATAGTAAAATAAATAAATGAAAGAAAACAGCCTGGAAAAGAAAGGTTTAATTGGTTCAAAAAGCCAAGTGCAGTATACAAGTTGCTGTGCAAAAGAAAAAAAAAAAAATCTTTGAAGATTTGAAGATGAAGATATCAGTAAGTGTCACAGTTTTACTGCTTATATAAAGCCAGAAAAATTTTCACATAGGTTGAGAAAAATATTATTCATCTTATCTTTGCCATCATTTTTACTTTCTCGAATATCAAACTGTGCTATCTCTTGGATATACATTCAAAACTCCCATTAATACCAACAAAAATTAAGTATCTGAAACAAAAAATGGAGAAGAGACTACTGTTGTTTTGCTTAGAAGGCACCTTTTTCAGAAAAAAGAATGACTAAATGAGCTAAATAACAAAGTTCCCTTTCCTCTGAGAATTCAAAACTCCTTTAAAACCTTAAAATGCATATCAGCTTTAATACTAACTATGCTGCCAACTTAAGTTTCTAGCCCAAACTCACAGTTTTCACTGTTTTCTCTCTCTATTTCCAGAATATGTACACTACAAAAACTGAGCAAGGTGTTCCTGAGAGTAAACAAGTACTACAAAAGCAAAGTTCTCCTAAGCCCTGATAAAACAAACATTACAAAATAGTATAGATACTATCCTGATGAACCCACAGGCTGCAGTTTTGGGGGAAAAGGAAACTATAAATCTTTGCAACACTGTGTGTTGCATGTGAGAAAGTTGCTAAATGCACTGAAGGTGTATTAACTACCTAAATCCTGAAAACTGAATTCACTGAAATTCAGGGAAGCCCTGGCTTTTCACTCTCATGAAAGAGGGGAAAGGACTCAAGGCTGACTGAAATTAACTGAGGTCTTAGAGATCACTTTTAGTTAGTCCAGTGGGCTTTGGATAAGGATGTTAATGTGAAAGTCACTTCACAATCAACTATTTTTACTTTTTAAAAAATATTTTATTTCTATCTACATACTTGTATTATTAGCCTGCCTTCTATGCATTTGTTAACATTTAATATGGTAATTTAATTCTTATGGTTCTGTTTACTGTAACTGTTCTTTCCATAAACATTAGTTATGCAGAATAATAATACTGTTTTGAAGAATAACTCCAGAGAGCTAAAGATGAAGTTCTTCTCTAGAGGTGCGCAAGGTTATTACAATATTTCATTACCACAAAACAATACATCTTCAGATAGAGGCAGTATTAGCTTGTAATATTCCTTGCTACCATGGTACCAACTCTTCCTTGTAAAGCAATTTAATCACCTCCATATTGGTTATACATGAAATATTAGTGCTATGCTTCATAGGAAGCACCTCCTGAACTTTCATTACAATATATTGTTATATTACTTATACAGTTAGAAAATCTATTTGTCGTTAAGCATGTCACTGCATCTCATTGAAAAATGTCTAGCCTAAGTTTTACTATTAAAAAAAAAATGTTTTTCCAGTTTTTAGTCCTCAATTCAACTAGCCTGGGCTTCATTACAGATTTTCTAAACCCCACATCATATCCATGGTTCTTTTAATTATTTTTCATAATACCACTGATCAGAACTGTTCAAAGACTACAAATCTTTGTCTTTTGAGACAGAGAAGATCACAAAAATTTTAATGTCTGATGAGATAACCTGGTACAGTAACTATATTCTTATCTAGCTACTATATAGAAAAAGAAACTAAGACTACAACAATTTCTATTGTTTTACATATGAAAGACATGGTCATAACCTTCAAATGCTTAACATGATTTTATTTTTCAACAATGAAAATATATGAAAGTCAAACAAATCATTTTATTTTTCTCCACGGAAATAGTCCATCAGATAACAAAGTAGAACTACCTTTATTAATACTATGCCCTTGGCAAATGAGGCAATAAAATCAGGCAAATAACAGTGAGTTATGAAATCCTGGCACATAAGAAAAATGCGTACCAAACCAAAGTAATTAGAGAATTTACAGGTAGTACACAAGACAACATTAACAATTTAGACATGCATAAATAAATATGTACATACTGCATATTTCGAAGGCTTTTGAATTGAGAAAGGATGAAACTAAAGTTCTGATCAGCATTTTTATCATCACTGTGGAAATGCTAGGCCAGGGCCTCAAGTGCATGAAGTTCCCACTCTGCAAGAGAAGCAAGCTGTCACAAAGCCAGTTAACAGCTATTTGATTCTGTAGCGTCCTCAGCACCAACACAGATTTGGCTTATGCCACCTGGCTAAGGCTCCTAGGGGACCAAACTGTAGTACCCCTGAGCTTCACCCACCCGAGCAAGTACAACTGCCACCAGGTACACACATGTATGTCCCTGTGTCTGAGAGCACTTTGAGACCCAGCAGATCTCATCTGGCTCTCCCGGGTGCTTCTGTAGCGGTTGGGACCAATTAGTTACAGCATGCAGCGGCCAGAATGTGACTTGGAAACTGATCCACCACAGCCAGCCAGGACTGCTGCTCTTGACCAGCTCTGGCCTAAGCAAATCTGCTCTGGTGTTCAGAGCAACAGTGAATCAGGGAGCCAAAACTGGCAGCATGTCTCTGCTGCACTGTGTAGAAACTTCTTAGCTTGTTCTACAGATAATTCAGTCTCAAAGACTGTAAAAACCCAAGAATTACTAAAAGCATTTGTAAAGTAACTAGTACTAAAACTGATTTCTGGTATTAATCAGTGTACTTTTCATTCAGAGGATGTTTCAACATGCAGGATAGTAGACGTTTCATTCTGTCTGTGCGCACATGCTTTGTCTTAAAGAGAATTTTTGCAATTCTCTCACCTTTTAAAAAGTAAAAACCTAATATTTTTAATACAACTGCTTGAAGCCATGTTGCTAAAACTATGATTAAAAATTACTTTCAAACAAGTCCATGTTGTGCAAGTGTAACCTTGCTTATAAGTCATATTGGCCCAATAACATAAAAACTAATAGAGTTTGAAAGACAGGCAGAACATTTTTTTTAAAAGTTTGGGTAGATCTATAAAAATTGGAAAAACCATGCAGAATCCTTATTGGTATTTTGCTAGGAAAAAATGCATTAACAATAATTCTGGATAGTACAGGCTCTAGATTAGTTCCAAAATACCAGGTAACATGCAGTCAAAGTCAAAACCACCTGAGCCCAAAAGGTCTAACACAGAAATTACAACAGGTCTGAGTCTTCATTTCACTGACAACTGTACAAAGTGCATAGGACCTGCTCAGATATAATTGACCTGTTTGCTCATGTCAGAAGTCTCACTACAGGGCAATCACCTCAAACAAGTTATCTAACAGTGAAATGAAAGTGTGCAGTAACTTGGAGGAGTGACCACACAGAAAATTGGGACATACTTTACAAAAAAACCAAGTTCCATTAGCACTTGTATGTTGCTTACTTTTACTGGGTTATAAAGAAATTTTCCTTTCTCAGGAGATTATTTCCAGGTGACCTCAGCTGTGACACATTAACCAATACAGGCTTCCACAGACTTTGTGGTTAATAGTGCATTACATTTGTGTGGTGGGGTTTTAGTAGCAGAGGAGGGGGCTGCAGGGGTGGCTCCTGTGAGAAGCTGCTAGAAGCATACCCGGCTCCAAGTTGGACCCACCTCTGGCCAAGGTAGTGCCTCTGGGATAACATATTTAAGAAGGAAAAACCTACAGCGGTGAGGGGAGTGGGATGTGAGGGAAACCCCTCTGCAGAGAGCGAGGTCAGTGAGGAAGGAGGAGGAGGAGGAGCAGGGAAGGAGAGGATGCCCCTGCAGCCCGTGGTGAGACGGTAGGCTGTCCCCCCCCAGCCCATGGAGGTGAGCAGGGGAGCAGATCTCCACCTGCAGCCCGGGGAGGAGCCCAGGCTGGAGCAGGTGGATGCCTGAAGGAGGCTGTGACCCTGTGGGAAGCCCGTGCTGGAGCAGTCTGTGAAGAACTGCAGCACACGGAAAGAACCCGCTCTGGAGCAGTTCATGGAGGACTGTCTCCCATGGGAGGGACCCCATCCTGGAGCAGGGGAAGAGCGAGGAGTCCTCACCCTGAGGAGTAAGGAGCAGCAGACACAGCGTGTGATGTACTGACCATAAACCCCATTCCCTGTCCCCCTGCACCGCTGGGAGGGAGGAGGTAGAGAAAATCAGTAGTGGACTTGAGCTGGGAGGGGTGGGGAGAAGGTGTTTTAAGATTGGTCTTACTTCTCATTATCCTGTTTTAATTTGATTGGTAACAAATTTAATTGATTTTAGTTCCCCCCCCCCCCCAGGTTGAGTCTGGTTTTTGCCCATGACCATAACTGGAGAGTGATCCCTCCCTGTCCTTGTCTCAACCCACAAGCTTTTCATTATATTTTATCCTCCTCATCCCACCAAGGGGGAGGAGTGAGCGGAGCGGCCTAGTGGTGCTTTGTTGCCAGCTGGGCTTAAACCACGACATATAGTAATATACAGTTCAAAATTATATAAAATGGGAATGGTCTGGCGCAGGCTCAAACTCCTATGCCTTGGCGCTTACCTCTAAGTGGACCTGCGATCCCATGACAGCCAGAGTGATCTACAATAACCCAACAGCAACAGTCAGCTGCCTCAGTCAAAAGACAGTGATGAAATGCAGCAACAGGCAGAAGCTCTGCAAAGTTGTCTACCTCCAGGTGGGGTGTCTTTGTTCCAAGCAGTCCTTGCAGGGCAAACAAAACCTAGCAGAAACCCACTGTGTCGATCTCCCTGTTACATGATCCACCGCTTCTGCTGCATCATCCACATTCATTCACACATTTTACTATGACTCGATGCATAGTCTGATATCTAGTACAAGTGTAACACTGTCAGAAGAAAACCTATTACTTATGACTCAGTTATTTTCTGTGCAATTTTTATTGAGCTGTTTTGCAGGGTGTCATTTTATGTTTTACTTTCTAAAAAGAACTAATTTTGTTTCAGAAAACTGAAATGACAAAATGTCTGAAAGTGGACAGCTGATGCTATGGCATGACTTCCCTCTCCAAAAACCTGCAGGTGAGCTTTTTGCTTTTACTAGCAAAGTATCTTGCCAGTTACTTTTGACACAGTTAGTGTTGTAATCTCAGGAATGGTCCTGACCATTTTAAGGGCAATTTTACAATGTGAAGTGCAGTACTAAATTCACTTTGCAGAATACTTCAGGTGATATCAATACCAAATCTTAAAGAGGAATAATTATTGTTTCTTCTCTACAAATGAGGAACAATTAACAGCAAACATTTTAGTTCAGAACTTTTCAACAGAGTTGTCCATGTTTAGAATTTGTGCCAGTAACAATAGCATTTCATTTCCCTTTTAAGTAAGGATATTACTGAATAAACAGTATAGAACTTCTAGAAGTTAGTTCTTGGTTTAACTAGTTTGTTTGATGCTTCTATGCACACTTCTTCTGTTCATACCTATACCTATCATGATTTTGAATTTCTGCAGAGAAATATTCAGATTAAGATATCCATAAATACAGTATTTCAATATCTCCTCCTCACTTGTAACTAGGACATATATGTTGAATTCTACTCCCCTTGAGTTCTAATTGCATAAACTAGACAGAATATATGGTTAAAACAATTTTATCCCAGTAGTAGTATATTTTCCATGTGAAATGTTTAATATGATCCAACTTGCAACATCAGTAGCAAAACGGATGCTCAAATTCTATTCCAGACTTTTATAGTCTATTTCAACCCCTGATTTATCAATGGAAATGTTTAACTTTGTACAGTAATCTAAAATCTGCACATAAAAATTTCCAGCAAGTAGGCTAGCCTCTTCCGAGTCTGCAAAACATTTTTTCACCTGAGCTGCAACAGCAAAATATTTGTGTACAGACCAGAAGTAGTAATGTGCTCTTCAACAAACTGATAGGGTAGAGGTAAATCCCAACCAAGTATATACAGACTTGAGACATTGGACTCAACCTGACCTAGCTGCCACTAACTTGGTGAGAAACTTTCATCTGAAGCTTAATTCATGTGATGAAAACATGCAGTATGATCAGCTATGCTCATACTTTTGAGTCTTTCACCCAACTTTTAGCAATGCTGTTACTTCCTAGCTTCTTTTAAGCAAATATAGTAGCGAACTACATATAGCAGAATTTGTTTTATGATTACATTTGAGATAAGATGCATTTTTCTGAGGCCTTTTAACAAAAACCTAACATACTCAAAACCTTGGCAAAAAGAAAGACTAGTGGGTGTACTACAAAGTCTGGAATCCAAGCAAAATGTATTATTTTTCTACATGGAAAAATCTTGCAAATTCTGAAAGCTTTAAGTAAACTCTTACAAATTTTTGCAGTACAATGTCATAAATGTACTAATGCCACTCTTACTAGCTGCCTAACAGATCAAATGATTTCTTGAGAATTAACGTGTTGTCTTACAAAATGTACCTAGAAGAAATTAACTGGTTTAGAGTATTTTGTGGATGCCCACAGCAGTGTAGCTTCCTTTACATGTACCATCCTACCTACATGGAAGTATTTTTTCTAAGGAAGGATACAGTAAAATTTGGCTGATGATTCTGAAGTATCTTATAAAAATGTTAGATGAATGATTGCACACACCTTAACACAAGAAGATATTGTCATAATTAAACAATGGAAGACAAGTTCCACTTTTTATGATGATAGTCTGTTTAAGGCAGATAAGCAGTGCAAGTGGCACTGCTCTATCAGTATGCTGCTAAATGTATTCAGCACAGATTCATTAATTACCATTTCCACAGCCTATAAGTACTGGGAGAAAAAAAAGACAGTGCAGATTACATACTAACTGTGTTCATGTCCTTCCATGACATCCTTGCAGGCTACCGTGAACTCACTGTTCTACATTAAACTAATCTTGAGCTGCATCAGCCAACAAGAAAACTGACCATGACTTTGCATGTATGTCATGAAGTAGCACTAGACAAGTTTCAAGCATACCATGCAAAACAGATACACCAAATCCTTTTTCTATGGCAAAAAAACCTGCCTTGTCTTGGCTGCTACGGATTCTAGCAAACAGCACCAATTAAATAGATCAGGAAGCTGACTTTAAACAGCCCATTACTGAATTCAAATAGTAGAAATATTATGTTTGCTACACACCTGAATCCATGCTAATTTGAAAAACCTGTTTTGGTGAACTGTGTTATGGTGCAAAACAAAACAAAAGAAGAATCCTATTGCTGCAAATAACTACAGTTGGTATCACTCCCAGATTTACGCAGCAGATGACCTCATCAATGGATAGTGGAACAGCGGGGGCCTTCCTTAAAAGGATGTAAAATATAATTCTTTAAGCTAAATGTTTAAATTAACAAAGCAAGAGGTTGACTACTAAAATAGTCCTGTACTTCTGCCAAGTACTTTAACAACAATAGATCAAGAAACAGAACAGCACTTCAGCCTAGCGTTTGACAAGCACATAAGGCAATTTAACTGCTGCCTGTCAACCACCTTGCTCTCCTCTTGCCTTTACCTTCATAGTTCTAAGTCCTCCCTTGCATCAGCCTTCATAAGGTCCTCTGTGAAGCAGATTCAAGCTGGCAGAAAAAGGTTTTCTGTTTTGTTATTTTGTTTGTTTGTTTGTTTTTTAACCCAGTGGGGAGAAGTTGTCTTCTGCCAGACTAAAGTGCTGAAGTGGTTCTGCAAAGGGTTAGGAAAGATGGAGTCATTGTGACTGGGATAAGGGGAGACAGGATCATCACAGACATGCTGCTGGAGTCACTTACGCTGCTGTGAAACCACATTTATTACTAAGTAACACCAAGTAATAATGCGGCACACTGATAATACATTTCTAATGTTTCTTTAAACCTCACTCTAAATGTTGTTTGCAATGCAGTAGCTCTTTTAAGCGACGTGCTCTGAATATCAAATGACTAGCCTGTTTTTGAACCAGTAACATGAAGAGATCCTTTTTATATGGTGGGCTTCCAGCCTAACCTCTAATAAAACTGGGAGGGAGGAGGGGAGAAGCTGTGCTTATTTTCATGTTACTATGACATGTAGTTCACAAGTGGAAGGTGATTAATTAGATGGTATTGGAATTAAGACTGTTGTGTAGTGAATCTGTAGAGAGGCTAGGAAAGCATTAAACTTATTTGAGTAAACATCACTTTGCACTCCAATACTTTTAAAAGCTTCTTTGGTTTTAATTAACCATAATTTTAACAGCAATCAATGTGCATCAAATGCCATATACTACCATTTTCATTTCCCCATTCAGTGCAGTTGGATTAAGTGCTATGAATGGCACATTTCAGAGTTTTCTTCCTTTTTGTATCTAGTCTTGGTATCTGGACATAGCCTTAACCTGTTATTCTTCTGAGCTCATGCTAAGGTTCAAAGAAAAAAACAAAACAAAACAAAAAGCAAAGCCTGTGTTACATACAAGCCATTTTTAAGATCGATGAATACCTTGACTGATTCGCCACAACACTTTTATCCCTCTCAGACATCAGACATACACACGAAAAAACTTGTAAGGAATGATACTGTTGGCAAAATTAGGACGGATACGAAGTTGCCTTCAAGCACAGAACTTAATGCCATGCTGATGGCAAAGAACTCCAGAAGCACCTCAGAGTGGACAAGAAGATGACAAATGAGCTTAAGTATAAATACATGGAAGCTAACACATCTAATGAAAAATAATCTAAATCATGTACACACCATGCTGACAAATGACTCGGAGAAGAAATCTAGGAGTCATTATTGACAGATCCCTGGAATTAACAGTTTTATGTTCAATAGCAACCAAAAAACCTAGCAAAACACTGGGCATCATGAGGAAAGGGTTTGAGAACAGGACAGAGCACATTTATACAACCTTGGTCCACCCACATCTCAAGTAGCGTGTGTAGTTCTGGTCTCTGCATCTCAAGGAAAGACTGTAGTCAGAGAAGGACAAACAAAATATCACAAGGATGGAGTGCCTGCCTTAGGAAAAGATACTGAAGAGGGTCTTCAGTTGGAGAGAAGTCTGAAGCAAGATATGATCGAACCAACCACAAAGGTGGTAAATAAACTAACATAAAACTTCTGCTTGCTAAATCCTCCAGTAATAGAACTAAAGGACATTTAATGAAGCTAGTAAGACATTATGAAAACTAAGTATACAGGGAGAGGACAAGGGAACCAACACATAAAGTGGCTAGGTTTGTGTACACCCCCTAAATAGCATCCCCTAACATTACTGTTGGAGACCAAACTCTGAATATGAAGGCCCACTGGCCTGACTCAATACAGCTTTTCTGATATTCTTAACTTCAATTTCCTCTAATATCTTCTGTTAAGCTCTGAAAAAAAACACACACAAAAAGATTACGCTCCTGCTTCTTATCCACTATCAAGGATACAGGTCAGATTTTAATAACAGCAGACGTTCAATATAAATTCTAACATATAATATCCTATGTTAAGCAATAACTTAGCACTATATCTTTAAACAAAAATAAGGGTCAGACCCAGGAGGAAATATTCGAATTACTCCAGCCAGTGTGACCCCCACAAAGCCACAGATGTTGGTTCCACAGCAGGATCAGCTATTTCAGTGAAAATGTAGCCACCTGCTGAGGGACAAAAGAAACAAACATCAGCCCTTCAAACACCAGAGCTGCAGAACAGCTCAAAGGGAAGCAAGGTTAGGCACGTAAATCATTCACATTTTTACTACAGCAAGTCTCAAAAGATAGTGAGAGTTAAAGCTTCCTGGTACCTAGACAGCAGTCTTAAAAAACTGAGTGCAAAAGCCAGTATCTATAGGGTATTTTCTGCCCTTTTCTACAGAAAGTATTTATAGATGAAATAGGCATATTATAACAGAAATATTTTGAGGCTACTGATAATACAGAACACCTTCTGCAAAGGGAGAGGGTATGCTGGCAACACTCCATAGAAATGAATAAATATAGCTCCACAGAATTCTCACTTGGTTTCAGTTCTATAGCGTATTCTTCATTCAACTCACTCTTAACCCTTAGCTCTCTCTCCAGTATTTGGTAACTTGTTATTCAGAAGGAAAGAATGTATACTTATGTATTTCATAAATCTACGTAGTGACACATTATGTTATATATTGAATTATGCATTTATATATGCATTAAATAATATGTTTTAATTCTTAAGGGAATAATAAAGTACAGTTTTGATGAGTAACTATTGCAGATATTTAGATTACTCTCATTAGTTTGGGAGGTTAAATTGAGAACTACAAAAATCAGAATGCAGAAGGGTTAAAAAAAAGAGTGTCTGCCATCCACTACATCTGCAGAATACCTAGCAATTTTACATTTTAGATAGCGATACACAAAGAGGGTTGTGATCGTAAATGAGATTTGTAATTCATTATCACACCTTGATTTATCTCTGTATTAACACTACTCGCAAGCAGGCCCAAGGCTCAGAGAGACTCTTGTACACCTCCTTTCTCCTGGATGAACTCTAGATAGCTAATCTCAGCCACCAATACATCTGCAGTCTGCACGGCTCTGCCGAAATTTACGTCTGCCTGCCTACCAGTCAAAGAACAACTTGCCCATCTTCACCTCTCTCCCTCTGTTACTCTGTTTAAAAGCTGTGTCCTCAGCATCAGGAGCTGAATTCCCATGTCCTGTTTAAGACTATCTTTTGTTAATTTCCTTGGAAAGCGTTCACAGGAGATAGAGGAGCTGAAGAGCAATTTTGGTCATTCACATACACCTATGGCAGCGTTAGGCACCAGCAGATACTATCACCATTTGGAAACATCTAAAGCCTCTGAGTAAGTGACCAAGGGAACACTTGGATGTGGAGGCATTTTATACTTCTGTTTATCTGGAATTCTGCAGAGCTTCCAACCATCGGTGTTTACAGTCACCGTGTGTTGGAGACAGTGCTAACAGCTACAGGCCAGTATTTTAACTGCAGTTCAAAAACAGCATTAGCTTTTCCAAAAAGATAAGTGTAAAGTTTGCATGATCTAATACAACTAGGAAATAGATCATTCATTCATCTTTCCTATGTTCTTCTGCAACTCTTCAGTAGTTCAACTAAATGTACATATGTACTTATTTCTAAAAGAGCATGCCACTTGTTTTCCTTAGCTGTATCAAAAGAAATAATTTCCCTACTACTCATGGCAAATTACATCAAGAATATTTTAGTATCCATCTTTATCTAAGCAACTAAATGGGCACCAGGTTGGAGAATGTGACATGATTGACTGCTTCAGTTCCAAATTTCTTATTATATTGCATATAGCAATACTTCCCTTTAAAAATTACTACTACAAAAGCAGCTCAGGAAAATCCAATTTTTTTTTTTTTGTTATTTTAGTGTGTGTCCTTTTAGTTGGGAGGCATACAGATGGACTCATTTTCTTTTAAATGGAAGAAATTATGGAAAGCAAGTTAAGAATCTCTGAAACTTCTGCATTCTCCTCTAGCTTTAACTAAGTATAAGCATTATATAATAATAATAATTATGAATATTAGTAAGTCTATGGTTGATGAGTATTTTCTAACAAGTAAATAGTTAATATATTTGTATTCACTTTAGTGGTGGGACGATCCCTGCTCCATAAAAGTTCATTACTTATTAACAGACAAGAGAAATCAACACTGAATCGAGTACCCTTCTGAAGATACGCAGTTGAAATATTTTGATCTTTTAGAAAAGGTTTCCTAAGAACTCTGAGGAAAAAAAGTAGTTAAGACAAAGATAGGCTATGTAGGAAATAGTGGCATACATTCTCCTGCATGCACATCCTCCTCATAACAATTCCAGTGAAATGAGTATGACGAATAAAGACTACTCATGTGCTGAAGGTTCTACAGCTTACCCATTCATAAACTAGATTTTTAGATTAAAATTTGGTGTCACTCACAAGGGAAAAAAAGGGCTTGGAGTTTTCAGCCTGCAAGCTTTGCAAAAATTCTACTGGTCTCTGCCACAAAACCACCACAAAAATTTGGGGCTGTCTTTCCTAAGAAAGCACGTAAGGAAAACACAGGTGAGGTATGAGGCAGACTGCACAACTGAGCACATCTCAGACTTTGCATCATGGCTATGTGCAACGTACTTGGATCAGGGTTGCTCTCCAAGTTAACCTAAAATACTCTGAAGACACTGATTCAAGTTAACGAAATGAGGTTTCTGAAAAACTGGTTTGCCAATATGACATTTGCTGGATCTATCTGGATCTATCCAGAATCAGTGATCTACAAGAAACTGAAATTTCATTAGCAATTTATGTTCTGCCAAAAACATTATTTAGTGGATAAGTATGCAGGGAGGGAACAATATTAACCTGTATCAGTAATAAATTCCACACCTCTAATCTTTTACACTTACTAGTGCCTTCCCCTCAGCTGTAAAACTGGGCTTCAGCTCTCCGAAATGGAGCATGTATTTGTAACAACAGTGCTTACACTGGTTATTCATCCTTGTTATCTATAACATGATTTTAAAAAAATTCTGAAAGCTTGTTATGCATCACGTGATTGAATGTGTCCTTCTAACTGAATTAATTTATCAGAATACTCTGTATCAAGAAAGAGAGAACCAAACTAATACACTCCTAGAAAGTAGGGAAGGAAGCTTACAGCTACAAAAGAACGAAAACCCAAATCAACCTAAACGCTCTCTGTTTTCTGCAGACAATGTTTCTTAATGTTTAAAATGCCCAACCTATCACATGCAAAATAATCAAGAGATAACAGAAACTATTTTCTCTTCAACTGTTAATTGTGGATGCTATCTTGCTTCCTACTGAATCAGTGTCAAAACTCTTTATTTCCAGGACTGAAGGATCACGTCCATCATCGCAAAGTCTGGCAGCATCCTAACGATTCCTGAAAATGTTACGCAATCAAGAATCTGAATGTTTACATTAACGTTTATAAAGAGCATCTAAAGGCCGTTTTTTTCCTAAATTAGCAAGACTTGACAGTAGTTCAAAGCCTTCCAATATTATCTTCTGTCCCTAAAAGTACAGCAGGCTGAAGAACAATGAGGAAGAGCGCGCAGGGATAAATGGGATTTCATCTTTGGAATTCCTCTGTCTCCAGAGCCAGCGGTCATATATCAAACCCCCACCCTCACACTTACTTTAAAATAACTTTTCTTTGAGCTAACTGTTTTAACAACTTTAAGATACCGTCTGCGGCCACAACGAGACCACCACCTTCCTTAGTGCCCCCCCGCCCGTCTGAACCGGCCAGCTGAGCGCCCGGGACCGCGTCCCAGTAAAACCCTTCCTTCCAAGGCAAGTTCAAGCCGCCGCCCCAGACGAGCCCCGCCGAGCCGCCCACCCCCACCGCCGCCGCCGGACCGCCGGGACGGGTCGGGGC
>JAVJGG010000001.1:32384082-32394761 GCA_035590195.1 Aviceda cuculoides
TAAACCTTTTAATTGCAAATTCCTATACAATTTCAAAGTCAAAATGAAGGAGAAGAGTCATGCTTTGCAATTTAAGAAAGAACGCAAACTTATTCAGTTGTTGCACAGCATAGGCTTCAGACAGGAATGTTCCACAGCACTTCACGGTTGTTGGGACTTTTTTCTTCATCATAGTAAAGACCCAATCCTCTATTTTTCTACAAAATAGGTGGAGAAAATACAGTGCCAATTTTCTTTAGCCTTTTTGTGAATGATAGAAATTTGCATTTATATTCGGATTATGCTCCTAAATGGAGTAAAGGAAATGTGTGTAACTAACCTCAAAGGTGTTAAAATCAGAACTGTTAGCCTTTGCAGTCTGATAGAGCAATAAATACTTCATTTCATATAAAGGTTACAAGAGTGGTTTGCTAATGCAGAGAACCGCCATCATTCATTTTATGGATAAGGAAAACTGAGAGAAAATTTGGTCTGCGTTCAGATGTCTTAAATTCCACCAAAGTTTCTGTGTCTACTGCTTGTGGTTCATGAGCTCTCCTGAAGGTCTGGAACAGTAAGTAGGAAGTAATATGCAGGAGAATTTGGAAGGTAGTGTGATGAAGCAGTTCTTTAGAGAATTTAAAGGACGTGTTCCATGTCACAGTAGAGGTGGCAGTAGCAGAGAGGAAATGGGAAAGCCAGGTTACCTCCCTGTCAACCAAACATCCTACAGGCTGAATAGCCCAGTTGAAAACAATTTCACCAGCTGTATTTATATTCAAATGCAGAGTTCTATGAGTGATCATGCAGTTACTTCTTACCTTAATTGACTGCCACAGTGGTGACATCGGAAACACGATTTATGAAAATTCTGCTGGTCGGCAACCAGGCATTCAATTGGGTAAACCCTCTGTTGACAGAGTCTGCATGTTTCATTTTCCTGAATCTGCAGTTTCTAGAACCACATATTAAAAAGTAACGAGTTAGTTTGAGCCACATATTACGATTTATTTTTAACAGTCCATGTGTTTTGTTAAAACTGTACTTTTCTTTATTCATTAACTGGTATCTCAGCTGTCAATTTTAGGGCTTCATTTTTGTTCAGCTAACAGTAATGCTTCAAAAGTGAAAAACTACTCACCTTTCCCTTTTCAGAAATCCGTACATTTGAAAGGACTATTCACTGCACTACACGAGGTGCAATATTTCCCATTTATTTGTAATAACTATTTATTTTATGAAATGAGGTAGGATAATAAAAGGTTTACTAATATAAGTGGAATTGAGTATAATGTATGTATAATCTTTGAGTCTATGATGTGATTTAGAGATCAATAAACAAGGGCAGATGTTTGAAATTCTGATGAGGAAGTTTTGCTTAATCATGCCAGAAGCACATCGGGGAGTTCTACTTTTGTGGTAACCTGCAGACTGTACACTCATATGGTCCAGATATGCTGTGGACATAATTATTTGTGATTTTTACAATTTTCATTTTCAGACCTGATACTTTCTTCAGTTAATTTTTAAGACTGTTAGCTACAATTATATTAGTGAACTATATAAAATCTTTTCTTTTATGAAGTATAATTAATTATAAAGGAAACTAGTTCCCTGTAAAGTACAAAGCATGAATAGAAGGTTTATTTCATACCAGTAAGGGGCAGAAGGAAATAATGGACAATCTGTTGGGCTTGGAAAAATGCATGCTGCTCTTCTGTCTTGATTTCTGAATTTCTATGAAAACCATACCAGCGGACAAAGATAAATAGGGTGGACCAAATAATTGCTTGTATAATATCTCCATTGACAATAGTAATGCCTCTTGACATCAGCTGAAAATTTGGCCCCTTTCAGTATTCTGTCTGTTTCTGATTTGCCTGCTAGTATTGACTTTATAGCAATTCACAAATCAAGACAGAAACTGATGTAGATTTTACAACTACAGCTTTAGTTGCCACGTATCTCTAGTGCCCATAATGACAGCTGTGAAAAATGCTGAAAATTAAATATCTTCAAAATAACATAGAACTTGTAAAAAGAATAAACCACCAGTAAAAACAAACAAGCAAAAAAATCCCCCAAAGAATTGTTGGTCATGAATAGAAAGCATCACATGTAGCCTCAGCTTAGTCTCCAAACAGGCCGACGGAGAGAGAGGCTGGGCAGCTGTGGGGCGCGGTGTTGCGGACATGCCTCCTCCCTCGCTAGGCACGGGCTGCTTGTGGTTGGTGGTGTGAGCCAAACGTAAGGAATCAACGTAGTATTCTTAGGTACGCAGGTATTCTGAATGCAAAGAGGGAGGAGAGGAAAGGCACGAGCTTTGTGATACAGAAAGGGATAAGGTAATTGGGAGGGGGAAAAAAGGTGACATCTCCTGGAAAACTGTCTCGCTGGATGCTTATACTTCATTTAGTTGGGTAGTTGATAGTGAGCCTCAGAAGGCAACAGTCAAGAGAGGAGAAAAACCAAGAGAAAGAGGGAATTTAAGGGAAGTTTATCCCAAAGTAACTTCCAGGACTGAATAGTGGAACCAAGATTCATCTTCATGAAAATTAATGATGTATTGGGTGTCAGTGGCAAAGTTCTGGCAGCTGGGGGGATGCAGAGGCAGCCTCTGTGAGGAGAGGCTGGGGCTGCTCTGTGCTGGACGCAACCAGTTCTAGCCGGTTCCAGTGGACCCACCCCAGGGCACAGCTGAGCCCCTCAGCCACGCTGGTGGTGCCTCTGGGAGAAGGTATTCAGGATGGGGCAAAATGGTGGATGTGCAGTGAGGACTGAGGGGAAAAAAGTGTGAGAAACAACCCTGTGAACACCAAGGTCAGAGAAGATGGAGGGGAGGAGGCACCACAGCAAAGATTCCCCTGCAGCCTGTTGAGGAGATCAGCGGAGCAGGTATTTCCCTGCAGCCTGTGGAGAGGACCATGCCAGAGCAGATATCCACACTGCAGCTGGTGGAGGACACCACACTGGAGCAGGTGGGTATTCCCAGAAGGAACTACAGCCTGTGGAAGGCCCATGCTGGAGCAGGAGAAAAGTGTGAGGAGGAAGGAGCCGCAGAGAGGAACTGGTATGGACTGACCCCAGCCCCCCCATTTGCCATTTTCATCCCCTCTGTGCTGCTGGGGGCAGGGGGAGGAGGTAGAAGAATCAGGAGTGAAGAGGTAAAGTTGAGCCTGGGAAGAAGGAGGCAGGAGGGGAGGTGTTTTAGTGTTTGTTTCTCACCATCTAAATTTATTTTAATTGGTAATAAATTAATTTTATCCAAGTCAAGTATATTTTGCTCGTGAAAGTAATTGGTAACTGATATCCCTGTCTTTATTTTGTCCCATGAGCTTTTTCATCCTATTTTATCTCCCTGCCTTGTTGAGGAGGGCAAATGAGAGAGTGGCTGGGTGGGGGTCTGGCAGGTCGACCCACCACACATGAATGGTCCTACAAAATCAGTGAGGGAAAGGCTGGCTTACTATTTGAAATTATAAATATTTATTAGACAGAAGAGATCCAAAATGAAATCCAGAGGCTTGACCATATAGAGACTTCAGTATTCTACTGGTACTGGTAACATGCTTAAGTATACCAAGACTGTCTAGGATGTTTTTTTCTTCACAGTAGCTCATATGGTGCTATGTTTGGGATTTGTGGCTAAAGCGTTGATAACACACCAATGTTTTAGCTATTGCTGAACAGCACTTGCACAGTGTCAAGGCCTTTTCTCCTTCCCACTCTGACCCCACTTCCTGCCCTAAGCGAGTAGGCTGTGGATGTGCAAGAAGTTGAGAGAGGACACAACCAAGACAGCTGATCCCAACTGACCAGAGGGATATTCCATACCATGTGACATCACACTCAGCAATAAAAGCTGAGGGAAAGGAGGAGGAAGAGGGGACGTTCAGAGCTATGGCATCTGTCTTCCCAAGTAACAGTTGTGCATGTTGAGGCCTTGCTTTCCAGGAAGTGGTTAAACATCTGCCTGCTGATGGACAGTAGTGAATCAATTCCTTTGCTTTGCTTGCGCCCCAGCTTTGCTTCACCTATTAAACTGTCTCTACCTCCACCCACAGGTTTTCTTGCTTTTGCTCTTCTGATGCTTCCTCCCATCCCATTGTGGGGGAGTGAGGGAGCAAGCAACTGGGTGTGGACTTAGCTGGCAGCCAACCCACCACATTAAGTATTTTGTTGGACCACCATCAGACTGTGCCTCATTTTACAGGCTCACAAGATACTCATGTTTAATTCTGCTCCTAGCATGAACAGAGGTAGCACCCTTCTCAGTGCACAGAATTGGGAAACCAAAAGCAGAGCTTTCTGTTTAGGAGTTATGCAGGTACAGGAGCGTTCAGCTTTGTTCTGCCATTTTCATTGCGGTTCAAGCATCAGCATTCTGTTTATGTATTTCAAATGGCTAAAGCTGTGGTAACTTCTGGTTTTCCTATAGGATCCCATCCATATTCAGTGCTCAAAACAGATGCACAAAAGGAGAACATTGATGTCCATCATTCAATAGCATATGTAATATTTTCTAAGTTTCAAATGCATAACTTTGCAATCTAAATATTATTTTAATATATTTTAAGTAACACATGCACAATGTTTACTTCATATTCATATTAATATTAATATATATAGTCACATACTTCATATATTTAAAAAGTTTACTTCAATATGAAACAAATAACAAGCTCAGCTTTTTGAGGGACACTGAGTGGCTCTAACCCTTAGCGATGTGAAACCTGGATGCTCAAATCAGGTAAATGGGTTTGCTGCCTTAATTCTGACTAGGGCTGTCTCAATTGTTAAAGTCACCCAGCAGGAAACAGCAGAGAAAAATTTAAAATTGCATGTTAATTTGTAAACTGTTTCAGTAATTTTACTCAAACAGGAAACCCTTCAAAATGTAGTTTACTTTGTCTTAAGTCACATCTTGTGCTTTAATAAACTAAAAACAGATGAGCACAAAACATGACCATTATTTTATCTCTAGAGCTATTTTATACAGGCAACATTTTACCTCAGTTAAGAGGATGTTGCATTAATTTTAAGCATGAGAAGTCAGGAGCATTCCATGCACATTTTCTAGCATGTTAATATTTCTCAAATACAGCAGTAATGCTATTTTAATTTTAATATCTATTTTTAGTATCTTTTTATTTTTCTCTATATAATTCTTCAGGATAGTTCTCGTAGCATTAATGCTTATAATGGTGGAAGAGATAGTAGCTAGAGGCTCTCACAACTGTTCCTGTGTCTTCAGCTTCTCTGCCTTCTGGTCTTCATGGACATCTATTTAAATTCCTACATAGTATTTTTGCACTACTTGCGTATCATTGCCGTCAAATTTGGAATCAGGAAGTGTGCTTTGCTGTGATGTTACAGGGGCTGCTGCATCTTGTGCAGGACCTTGATCTTGCTGGCTGATTTTTGTGACCATGTTTCAGCTGGACTTAGTTCCCCTGACTCCTCTGTGTGCCAAGGCTGTATTTCAACTGTTTTGCCTTGCTCACAGCACTGCTCGTGTTTTCCTCCACCGAGATTCCATGCACCGCTTTAATTTCCACCAGGTCTTTGCTGGTCACAGGTTTCAAATGCAGCTGCTATTCTGCCATGCCTCTTTTCAGCATCTTGTCTATGGACAGCTTCATTCTCCAGTCTTTGACCAAAGTTGTCTCTGGTAACAGACAATGGCTGAGGTTCAAAATATTTTATGCTTCTCTTCACACTTCTTTTAAGCTCTTTCATCTCAGACCTCAGCTGCAACAAGTTAAGGACATCCACTGGGTTGAGCTGACCAAGTTTATACAGGTTCTGTGCTTCCTGCATGTGCCTCAGAGTCTTTACAGCACCACTAGAACCTTCTCAAATGTGAGTTTCATCTGGTATTTGTTCCTCATTGTGATAATTTTTATTCATAGAGTCTAGTGGCTGCATTTCAAACATCCACGTGACTGTGCGAATACCTCCTCTAACTAATGCAAGAGCCTTGTCCATAGTTCCTGCGGAGACTGGAGCACTTGCATGCAGTGCATCAAGAGGCTGGGTCTGAAGCATCCAGGCTATGTTTTTAACATTTCCATCTGCAGTCGTTTCCTGGTCTGCAATGCTTCTAGCTTTGTCTGGGTCTGGAGGGTTATCTTTAATTGGAACGAAAGGCTGGTTTTCAAAGACCCATCTTGTAGAGAGGACCTCTCATCTCCAGATTTCACACCACTCTAAGCACTGTTTTTCTGGTCTTGTGAACATCTGAATAATGAAGGCAAAGCCATATCTAGCCTGCTGCACACCTGACATCATACTCCATGTTTCAGATTCACCAGATAAAATATTGGAAGTTTCATTCAGGTAATTTTTCTTTAAGCGTTTTCTTAATTGTAAGTGGAAACATACGCATAAACATCTTGGTTCACATAAATTGCTTTGAGTTGGGTACAGATCTGGGGAGACAGTGGGCTTTGTTGGAGGGCTGGACAATTCAGTGGACTGGGAAGTTGCAGTCAAGGAAAACTTCTCTGTGCTTCCATATGCATGGGATCCGGAGCAAACTATTGCAGATGTAGCAGTTCCTTCCTGGTTTTCCCTTGGTGTAGAAGTTTCCTGTAGTCTGCTTGCTGAAGTAGTAGCAGTAGAAGATGAACTAACTGTTGAAGGCAATGTAATTTTCTGGTATGTATTTTCCATCTTTAGGGGAAAAAAAGGGGTGTGGTGGGTTTTTTTTTAAAGTAGAGTAACATAAAACAATTTTTCTATTCTTCACAAAAGCTAGTTCTGCAAGGATCCAAGCAATAGGATTATAGTAAGATCTGGAAAGACACAATCCATCAGCTATTGCTCAGAATGCATAAAACCATCTTTTGAACTAAGAGCTGTGCTATTTGCACCATAGAATATATGTGAAAAGAAATGTGGAATTAATATAAAATGCAAAATGATGATTGATCAGTCTCAGAGGTTTTGCGGCAACAAATGCAGACTTTGCATTATAAGCATAATGTAAAGTTATGCAGTGGCTTATGCTCATTTTCATTTCTTCCAAAAGTGACATTTTCTATGTTTCTGAGAATCTGTGGTGACAGAAATGATATTTACAGATTCAAAATAAGGAAAAAGGAGACTATTCAGCAGAGGAGGACAGGAATGCAAAAATTTTTATAAAGGTCTACTTTTAATTGTGTTTGTCACATACTGCAAGTACTTGTTGAGCCTTCTAATGTACTTCATATTATGTTATGTGCACTTAATTCCTTAAAGTCCATATATTCCCACCGCTTTCATAGGTTACATTTTTAATCACAATTAGTCGAAATAGAAATTCAGACTACATGACAGACCAATGTCTTAACTTCACCACTTCTAATTTGCATAAAGAAAGATCCCTCATATTAAAAACACAGACCTTTACTTCTTTTGCAGGTATTGCAGTCTCTCTGTCAGAGTGAACAGCCTTTTCCTGAGCTGTCCTTTCAATCTGCTGTTTTAAAATCTGTGTTACAGTCTTTGGGAGCTCTTCGTTCTGAGCTGCACCGATTACTGCAATGGGAAGAAGAATAACAGAGATTGTTTTTCCTCCACCCAGCATTTTATAAAATTTGCTCTATCAGTGAATTATAAAACATTATTACATTAGAAAAATTGTAGTTAGCCTTGCAGAAGTTTAGAGACTCACTTGATCATGAACAGAAATCCATAGGGAGAACGACAGAATAGTTGTTGAGGGACACGTTTTTACCTACTGTTTTGCCATACCTGAGTGGTGTGGCAGGGCTAAAGGTTGACTGGGGTCTGTGGGAGAGTATAATGCGTGAATTCTACTACCGGGACTAAAACTGCATCATCATCGGTGTCTTAACTTAACACAGTCTTAACTGTGGTCATATTGTGTAAGGCTATTCAGTTCAGCTGTAAATTAAACCTTTCTCATCCACAATTTTGTATATAGATGGGCTAGTGTTTGCCTATGTTTTCAGACAGTTCTTCAGGTCCCCAGTTCCTTCAAGCAACTGAGTGCATATTTTAAACTACCTCCTTTTGAAAAGCCATCTCTCCGTACTGAATTCTAAACTTGTTTCTTAAGTCCCATTGAATTCAATGAATGCTTTGCTGAGAATTCAGAGCGATGTGCATTTTCATGTTCATATGGTAAGAATGGTATGTTTGTGTGAGTAAAGACATATGCCATTGCTCATTTGTGAGCCTTTATTCTCATGTCACTTCTTACCTGTTTCATCAGTGTGCTGAGTGAACGTAGAAGCCATTTTTATCTCATGCGTAACTTGCTCGTGATGAGAAACCTATACACAAGACCTTCACTTTACTACAGGATTTAGTGCAATACATTAAGAATTTCACATACTTCTGCAACTGTATTTAAAATGTTACATCAAAGAAAAATATGAATGGAAACTTAATTAATTACCATGTTAAAACAATACTAAATCAAAAGCATTTAATAAAACACCTTTAAAAAAATTGTTATGCACTGCCTAATGAGGGAGGCTATCAGCAGAACATCTAAATCTTGGTGTACCAAGTGGTAAAGGAGGAAGAAGCAAAGCAGATAGATATGTATCAGCATCAGTATAATTGTCCAATGACATGATTATTAGTTGATACAGTTACCTCTTGTGTTTGAGAGGTTTCCGTTTGACTTTCTTTGGAGGTCATTTCATTGCATTCAGCTTCCCTGGTGCTGCTTGATACCGCATGCTGACTGCTACTTGATGTTTCCTAAAGACAAATAAAAATAATCGCACATTAACAGCTAATAGTAAATTGGATTTTTCTTTTTTTTTTTCCCTCTGAAGGGCTTTCACAAATAAATTCTAATGTAAGTGGTGTAACTAGAACAGTCATTTTACAGCAGAGTACTGTTATTATGATTGATATTTGTTGCCATAAAAATTTGAACAGGCTTTTTTATAACACAGAAGATGTCAAGTCATTTCTGTTACTGCAGCCAGATTTTGATCAGCAGATACAGAAAGTTGTATGAATACGTATAATGTATAATTAGACTGGAAGGGGACGAAGGCGACTAGGAAGACTGGTTCTGGCTTTATGTGCTATGCCATCAACTTGTTACCTATCAGTGGGCATGAGGCTAATGCAACTTTGTGGAAGGAAGTATAATAATATGTCTATATAAGAGATGCTGACTTCCTGCATATGCTTTATACAGCTTTTCCAATGCAAAAATCATGCTGAATTGCAGTTGTGAAAAATATGACCCATAAGCTAAGCAGAAGATCCTATAAAATATACAGGCTAGCATTGTATCTACAAGTCTGACAACTGCAGTGTAATAAACAGAGCATGCTGTTGAGAGTTTAAAGCACTGTCCAAGATACTCGTGTAAACTAATTTCTGAGGTTATCTATGTTTAGTTTGACTCCAGATTCTGGCAGTGATTTGTTTTCTTATTTAAAGTCTGTCACAGAACCCATGTTACATCACTTTACCTCTGTCCGTGGAGTACTTTGAGATTTAGTGATTAGAAGAAATAAATCCTAAGGATAGATATTATTTAGAGCAGTTCTGTGCTTCCTCTGTCTTGCACACTAGCATGCACACAGGGACATCTAACAAATAATTTCACTTATGTCAAATTAAATTTTCTTTTTCCTTTGTGAGAAGGAAGGTTGCCTATTAGTTTCTACTGATAATAAGCTTTCAAATGAAAGGAGCTTCTGGTCCCTCCAGCAAGAGCTTCCCAAGTGTTCAATGTAATGTGAATGGAGGCAGCACTGTGTTTCTGAGATTGCTACTATACATATAGTGCAACAGAGAGCTGTAAGCTTTCTGCATCTCAAATCCTGGCACCTCCTTGAAATGCAGATAATTGTGGGGCAAGAAATTAGCTCTCTCCTTTAGTCATCCCATAACAAAGCATATATTTATAGGATTTATTCCACCTTCAAACCAAGGAATACCTACACTGCTTGCATCTCCACTAACAATTCTGCTGAATGGGGAGCATCCATTTCCTGGCCCATAATTTCTGCCATATAGTAGGCAGCAAGGGCTCAGGTTCTATGGCAGAGAAACAATATGCATCCCCTTGGTGGGCTTTAGGAATTCTCTTCCACCTCTGTGCTGCCATATAATCTCTTTCAACTATAAGATGAATTAAAATCATAAGAACAAAAGGTAGAATAAATTTTCTGGTTACTGGCCCAGTAAACAATTTAGTGTATTACCAGTATCACAATTAATCCTATCTACTGCAAAGTTTGAACTGTCAAAGTGAGGTGAGGCTTGAGGAGAGCAAGTCAGAGCATGGTTTACACTTGCAAGTTCTGTACTTGTAACAGCTGTGAAGGAGCCGCACGACATGAGGCGACGTACAGCTAATCCCATACCAAGTTGAAAAGAGGCAGTTCAAAGAGAATGAAGTGCAAATTTTTCCATCTATTCTTTGTTTAATGACTGTGTAGGTGTATGTATAGTATGCCTTTTCATTTTATATGGATATGCTTTTCAATATATTTATAGAATCATCGAATCATAGAATCATAGAATCATTTAGGTTGGAAATGACCTACAAGATCATAGAGTCCAACCATCATCCCTGCCCACTAGACCATGTTACAGAATACCTCATCTATGCGCTTTTTGAATACCTCCAGGGACGGTGACTCAACCACCTCCCTGGGCAGCCTATTCCAATGTCTTACAACCCTCTCAGTAAAGAAATTCTTCCTAATATC
>JAVJGG010000001.1:32394861-32427353 GCA_035590195.1 Aviceda cuculoides
CCAGTTCCCTTAGTACTCTTGGATGGATCCCATCAGGTCCCATAGACTTGTGGGTGTCCAGATGGCATAGTATGTCCGTAAATACTTCCTCCTGGATTAAGGGGGATATAATATAAGGGGGATATTATGCATATATATGCTTTTTTCATTTAAGATATGCTTTTCTGTTCTAATGTGCATGTTTCAGATATGTAAGTCAAGCTCTCATTACTGGAAAAGCTCATTCATGAGACACGAAATATGTTCATGATAGTCATTATGTGTCCTTTGAATGGTGTGGGGCGTTAAAAGGGAATATAATTAGGCTTAATGTAGTCAGGAAGCAAATCTAATCTGAATGTCACTACTGCTTTATTGCTGTAACTTTGGTACTGCTTATGAAGTAGTTGCCATATTGCAAAAGATTGTAATGGTTTAATGCGACAGCTATGGCTGTCTAAAATGCAGCTTAAATGTTATGGGCCAGATTTTGACAATATAATTACACAGCCTTGCTCTGGGCATGCAGGGAGGAAGAGAGACTTGGAGGTTCTCATATTTGTGTGTCTGTCAAGAAGGCTAATGGAAATTCCAATGACAGAGGGTAAAATGCTGCTTGTTTATTATTCCAAACAAGCGGAGAGCAGGAAGACCTGTGGTTTCATCCCTCCTCTGTAATAACCAACTGTTGGATATAGAGTAGGATGTCCTGTAGGTAGCTTTAATTTAGTCTACCCCATTAGAGTTTGTGGCATGTTTTGTAGATGCCATAGGTTTTGGAGAATATTCTGCAGAATTATTTGATGGTCTGCATGGGATAAGGTTGCTCTTATCTTATTAAGCAAGGTAAGTCTTGCCTCCAATGTGGGACTGTGGCTGAAGATCATGATCTAGGTTTACTACTAGTGAAGAGTTATGCTTGTGGGAACTTGATCCCTTTATTTGTTTCTGTGGAATACACAATTCCTGCCGTACTGTATGTTATTAAATCAAGCAAGGTTATTTGATCAACCAGTTCTCACATTGTGGTGTCAGGAGGAGACAGCTCCCCTCCCAACTGTGCAGGACAGGAGGACAGACAGAGAACTCAAAGTCATTTTTGGTGGCAGGAGTGCAAAAACAACTATTATGGTTGCTTTTCCTATGGCCCAAGAATCACCCTTCAATTACTTTTTGTTTATTCTATTCTATTCTATTATATCATGAGTGAAATTCAGAAAACACCGTCAGCTGGATGATTGTTGGCAAGCTGCTAGCTCACAAATGGTTTGTTACAGTCATTTTATTTCAAACTTTCATCACCCTCCATTCTATTCCATTTGTTTCAAGTCATCCTTTATGGAGGCTGCTGGCCTTCCCATGCATATCTGTATGGTACTTAATACAGAGGGTATAGTGTCCTGTTGTGTCTCTGTATAATAAGTCATTTTAATCTAAAACAATACTATTTAAAAAATAAAGATGTAAATCTGAGAATAAGTTTGTATACATTTTGCTAGAGGAGTGCATTTTTATCTAGGCATTCAGATTCTGTTACTGAAGAACTGTGATTGCTACATGCATTTTATATGTTAGTGGCCCATACATCAATGTTAGTGCCTGTGCGCTGCAATAATTTAGATAGCATTCTTGTTGCAAAATGTGCCAAGATTTGAATTTTCAGTAACTGGTTCTGTGTATTTTAGACCAAGGTTTGCTTTTTTGTGTTGACATTTTTGCAGTTTCCTTCTGTTCTGACAACAGACGAAACATATTTTCCCTTTCAAAAATAAAATTGCTTTGAGGCTCAGAATATATATGTTATGTTATATGCATATGTACATAAAACATGTATACATTTCTATGTATGTAGGTATGTATGTATTGTTCAAGGGGATCAAATGGTCCAAAATATTGTCCAAGCACAAGAAAGCCTTTTACTTGCTCACACTTGAAGAATATTGCTTTTAGTTGAATGGTACATTATGGTCATCATATAAGCTCTGTGGGAAGTTGGCTAATGTAATATCATTTATGTATTGGCAGATTTAGAACTTACTGTTCTAAATGATCAGTATGTAGAAACTTGCAGTTCCCTCTAGGCAGCAGTGGAAGTAAATTGTGAGCCTAAAGTTTCAGTTACAAAATTAGTAACAATAGAATGACTGATGATTTACTTGGTGTGGATCTTAATTTCTTCTTCAAAGCTATGCTTTTTTACCTATTTACATTCTTATCATGGTATCATCTGTGCATCAGTACTGTGAGAGTCTTGCAGAAATTTCTTCTAAGAACTTCACTTATCTGCATTTCATCTCTATGATTTGTCAGCCTTGCTTAGTTGTATATATATACTTACGGCGTTTGGGGCAGTATATGGAAGGTTTTCATAAAAAGGTAAGTTTTTCATCATTCACTAACATTGTCCCGTTATTCAATCTTATCCTCTGTGATCGCTAGAAAATTGGTAATTGCTACACTAGCAATCATAGAAAATTTGTCTGGAATGACCCTCAATGAAGGAGGTGCAGCTATACCTGTGTCATTCCTGACACACAATACTATATGGCTGAGTGAATATCAGATACTTTCAATATATTCCACTCATCTTTCCTATGCAGGAGGTTCAGCTCACATGTCAGAAATGGCTTGTTTCTGACACTGGGTAGTGAGACTGTCTGAGCAGCTAGCTAGCTGAGCTGGTGTAGCAAACCACTCTAGGCCAGCATTTGCAGAACGATAACACTGAAGCTCATGACCTCTTCTCAGTTTGGTGGCTGACGATAGAAGGTGCTCATGATGCCAGTGGTCAAATTAAAGACCAGGTCTCTAAACAAACTCTGGTTGAGTTTGTGAGCACTTGGCAATTCTGTGATCAGTTTTCATTGCTGCTCACCATTCTGGACAAGAGTTTAGTGCACCCTACTGGTAATATGGCACCTTTCACAAGGAACCAATCTTCCTTACTATGAAGAAAGTTATGAGTGATGGCTACTGCCTGAGAAAAACAGCAAGATAAGTAGTTATTATTTGCATATTTGATGTCAGTATTTTGAATGAAAAGCCATGCACTCCTTATGCAATAATTGAATATGTAGTAAAATATTCAGCTATTTAGATTACTGTTTAAAAAACAAATTGCTTCTTTATTTTAGCTTGGATTAATAGTTTGCGTTTATCCAGATCTGGATATGTGTCTTCAAACTACATGATTTCTCTGTTTTGCCCCAGGATTGATTCAGTGACCTTGAATAATCTTTCAACTACCTAAGTGTATAATCCCATTTTCCATGAGAGTGCAGTTATGTTAGATAGAAATGGGATTTTATGGTCTTGCAGTAAGTTAATTAACCTAAATTTAAAGATTGTTCCATATAGTCTGAGTGATTCTATTTCTTGTGAACGTGACTTATTTCTGCTGACGATTTGAGCCTCCTCAACTAGCCACAGAGGGCAAATACATGGACAAGTATCCTTAGAGGTCGCATCTTTGTTGAAGAAATGGAACCATCATAGTGGCTTTGTGGATAACTAGTCATCACTGTTAGGCAAGGGAAAATGCATCTTCACATCACAGAAATGAAATTATTTGGTTCTGAGTAAGAGAAAAAGTCACATAATTTCTGTACACAGTTCTGCATTTCTTCATCCAGATAAATGGCAGCTAAGTTGGACCACGTCATCAGAAAAGTACGTGCATAACACTTCGTATTACCAAGGATTGTGCTCTACTATGATTATGTCCAACTCTGGGATTTTTCTGCTTAGTTAAAAATGCTTAAATACATCTGCAGCAAACAGTGTCTTCTCCCCTACAAACTGGAATATTGCTCGTTGTCTGTGCAAATTGTTGGTATCGGTATTAATGTGTAAGAAATGAGAGATGACTGGTAGATATGATGACACTTATTTAACATGAAAATGAACCTATGGCAGAATGTTGATGTGTCCTGTTATACAAAGTTGGAGAGCAATACTGCTTAAAAATCTCTCCAAGAAGTGCAGGATGGTAAAGCAATTTACTGTGCCATTACTGGTTTTCAGAGTGCACAGGACAGATTGTGCAATGTATTTTATTATAAGGGATTTTGCGTAGTCCAAAATCATTATCTCCTACAACAATTTTTCATGGTATATGCTAATGAAGTAATAAAATGTAAAGACCTTTTATCTAAAATAACACTTAGCTGCTGCTTTGTTTTACTTTTATGTAGTGTCTGGGTTCTTCTGTGCAATTTCTGATCTGTTTAGGGGAGTTTATTAGATTTAATAAAATGGAAGCAGGAAACTTCTTTTGAAAGAGAATGGCTTAACATCATGTGAAGTGCAATAAATGCAAAATATCACCATGATACCTGATAATGAATTACAGTCTTGTAGACAAGGTTCAGTATAAAATACTGCTGTGGTAGTAATCTGCTTTACTCATCTATTTGTTGTAAGTCTAGTATTGCCTATATTGAGTGTTCATCTGCATAAAAAAAGTATATGATTCCTGTAGTATATCTCAAATTTCTATGAGTATGAATATTAGGGAAATGTTGTCTTAGTCATAATGAAAAGTCTTCAGTAAAGCAAACAATCATATTTTTTCCTCAAGCTATCTAGTGGGGCATACCTCATTTGTTAGTATTAAAAATGTTAGTTACCTGTACAGATTTGTGCTGGTGCTGGTACTGAGCAAAGGTCTTTTGTGAAGAGGTCATCTGCACTTTCTCAAATTGTTTCCTCACTGCTGCCAGGCCACCAGGCACAGTACAGAACTTGGTTTTCTCTGAAGTCTAGAGTGATAAAATAAGGCCAGTTGTTTTCCATTTGCACTAAGAATATACTTCTACAAGTTGATTTTTTTGAAAGTAGTTAATAACAGTATGCTATAACGCTTATACATTTCAAATGGAAAATCTGGAAACACTTGGTTTTGTCTGTAGCCTCTTATAGGCAACTTCCACTGATGTAATCTGTAAATTCTACTTATTTTAACAGTACACATGAATTAATATTAGCATACAGAATAGATACAGTAATAAGACAGTTATTTTTCAGGTGTTGTCATCAAAATACAAAACATATACGTACTGTTAACATTAGCTGTTTAATCTCATTGGCCCATTTTAGGACTTTTGCTTGTCGACCAAAAATTAGGACCTGCAAATTATGAAGTTCTTTTGGAATTTTGCAGTCTAGAATTTATTTAACACTAGCTGCTCAATGCTCCTTTGTGAAATAGATCCTGCTGGTGTAGCTGCATATTCATATCTGCCTAAACTAGTGTCTGAGGACTCAGTGGTTTCCTCTGTAGTTTCAGGGATCAGCCGTGTATTTTCAGCCATGTATTTTCAGCCATGTAATACTCTGTCTTTGCAGGAATGACTCGGACAATTATAAATTCTGTTTCTGGCAAGTTCATAGGCCACTGCACAGGAGACATACATTGTGATTTGGAGACCTAAAGGCCAGTGTGTATCTGAAAAATGTGCATGTTTGGCCTGAGTCTTTAGCACCAAAAGGAGCAGGTCCCACCTACTTGATTGTCAGTAGCAATCGCTTTCCAGAACAATCCTTCTCTGCTCTTCCCTCTTCTACTTGTCTGAGTTTTGTTGCATTCAGAGTTGCCACCTGGCCCTCTCTGTATTTTTTCAATAGGTATTGTTGAAAAACATACAGAGAGCTTCAAGCAGTCCTTTGTGAGATAATCTTTCTTCAATAACAAGAGTGCCCTTACAACTTCAGGCTCTCTGTTCTAGTTCTGTTCTTTATGTGTTACCTCTTAGATGGTACTAGAGTGAAGCTTTCAGCATTTGAGCTTATTAATCAGTATGCAAAAAATAAATGGCCTAATAATTAGAAATGGCCTTGTAAGGAAAGTTACTAAGTAAACTTAGCTTTAGTGCTTACACCTGATGAGTAAGCAAGCAGATCATAAAAACCAGATTTTTTTTTTATCCCTGTCATGAAGGTGTCACGATTCTATACGTACATAGATGTGTGAATATGAAAAGTAATTATTTTAGCGTATGAACATTTCAGGCACACTGTGCCGGCCATTTGGACCTATTTACAGGGGGTAAATGCAGTTACAGGTCCTTTAAGGAAATGTATTAATTCTCTTTAATGGAAACAGATATACAATTCCTTTTTCAGGCAACCACCCATTTCAGCAAGAAATTGCAACAAGTTCCAAAGTGTAAATGAAGTACTCAATACAGTTAGGTTGTGTTAGGCTTCACGCAGTTCTTTTCTTTATGAGAGAGAGTACTAACTTCAGCAATGTTTCCAATTGCAGGAGTAGGGAATTGGAACCTTCTCAGCCAGGTGAACTGCAGGAACCCACTCCAAATACACACAGGCAATTAAGGAAATAAGGAAGTCAGCAGGCAGGAATTTGGTGGCTGGAAAACACCTGGACTCTGGTGAGTATGGCTGGTGGCTGTTTTCACTGTGTGGGTTCTAGGCTATCAAAGCACCTAGAAGGTCCCTTCAGCTGCTGCTGACTACTTCTCCCAAGACCAAAGTGCACTTAAGACTGGGAATCCTACAGCTCTTCTTGCATATGGACAAAGATGCTGGTTGGTAAGAGCTGAATTATAGTCCTTCTTTTGCCAGATATGCTCTCTGATTAACAGAAATTACTGTGGCCTAGTTTACAGCAGAAAAAGGTGTCCTTCTCATGCTGAAAGTTTATCATAAGCAAAGACCATTGTCATTCTAACATTGTAGTAAGCCAGCATAATGCCTCCATTTCCTGATACAAGGGGGTTGAACTAGAACTTCTAGGTAGGATTTTAAGATATGATAAAAATACACTTTTTACCCCTATTTCTGCAGAACCGGGACAGATTTTCCTGGCTGAGATCTGAAGACCTGATTTTCAGGTATTCCTGACTGATAATTAAATGTGTGGTGATGTGGTCTTGCTCTATTTTAATAGATTATAAATTCTGTTAGACAAATACTTGATGTGCTACTTGGTATTAATATTAAACTTTGCTGTAAAATACCTAATCCCTATTGATAGACATGTGGAGACATGACTAAATATTTTGTAAATATTTTTTCATATAATCCCGATTTTTTAATAATTTTTTTATAAACCAATAATTTTTCATACACCTTGTCTCATAGAGTGGCTCTTTTAAAATGCAGCAGTTTTGAATTCTTTAGTTTGAACAGCAAGAGGTCTAAATTTAATGTGCTTTTGAATATGATTTTATTATT
Organism: Aviceda cuculoides; assembly: GCA_035590195.1. Classification (NCBI taxonomy): domain Eukaryota; kingdom Metazoa; phylum Chordata; class Aves; order Accipitriformes; family Accipitridae; genus Aviceda; species Aviceda cuculoides. The sequence continues at coordinate 32,402,038 of JAVJGG010000001.1, forward strand.
TGGTAATATTTTTAGTAATGCAGAAACCACTGGGTTTTGTCATTACGAGCTGAAAGAATAACTGTGTTACTAATCTGTCTCAAGCCTGTGGTCCTAATAAATGCAGTTCATGCAACACTGGAGTAAAAAGAACAGTCCTTCCAATCAATTAAAGGGAATTGTCCAAATGACCAAAGGTATATAGCATTAAAAATCTTATTCAGTAGAGACAGAGACTGATGCATCAATATGTTTGCCGAGTTGATTTGGTAATTTAGGTTTCAAATTTTGATCCCCACAGTGGTCCATCAGTCAGCTTGTATAAATAAATAAATAAATAAATAAAAGCACAGTGCTAAGAGGATAAGGAATCATTGATATCTTACACGAGCAAAGGAGTTGCTACTGTCTCTCTCGGACATAGCAGCCTTGTACATAGCCATTCTTTCTTTCAAAGAGACAGTCTCCTGGAAATCCAGCGGTGTGTTATCAGCCCTGGGAGTGTTCTTTTTAGGTAGTCCTCTTACAGGTTTGCGAGAACCCACTGTAAGTACAAACAGACATCATATTTTCTAAGAAGGAAACAGGTACCTTTTTTCCAAATCTTGAAAGAAAAGCAGTAGTAGAAAGGAGCAGTATTATAAACTTTTTAGCAACTGTATCTTATTTTCAATTTAGAACTTATAGAGTACAGAAAAATTTAATTCAATGAAGTTTTTGAAACTGGTGGAAATTCCTTGGGGAAATAACAAAAAGCTTTTTTTAAAAAAACCTGCCAAAACCATACAATTTTAACAGCAAGCATAGTGTATTTTTCTTGATAGTGTTACATTTGCATTATTTTATACTGTAAAAAGTCATTTTAAGTACTACAAATAACCTATTATAATTAGAAACGTTCTAGTTAGCTTTATACATTATAGTATTCATTTGCTTAATATAGTCTGTTCCGTGTTGATTGTAGATTTCATTTGTTTACTGATATTGCATTAGAGTATGTTTTAGTTGGTTTAGTACTACTAAAACCTTATTGAAAATTATCTAAATTACTAACAATATTTTAACCTTATTCCAAGGTGTGAAGGTTATAGACTTATCTATAAGCATCTGCAATTCAGCCACAGTGAATCTGGAGACAACAGTCCAGAGTACTCCTGAAAGAGCAGCACTGAGTTACTGGCACTAGGAATTTTTTTGCTGCTGCTTTCTACATTCGTATGACTGTATGAGAAGAATTCCATATACCCAGAAAAATGCCTTACATTTAGCATAAAGATATTCTTCCTTCTTGTTTCAGACAAAGGGGAAAAAAGTATGTTCTGAGCATCTCTCTTGTCTGTGATCAGAGGCAGAAGAGATTTCATATAATCCTACAGGCTGGAAGTTCCTCTTGTCCTGCCAAGGTTTTTCTACAGTGCATGGAAAATTGGGTTGAATGACATTGGATTTCTGTAACCAGTACACCCCCTTCCTTTTTGGGAGGAGAGGGAATTTTAAGACTTCAAAAAGATATATTTTTAGTAAAGCCACCAGAATCTAGTTTTTTAATCCTTGTGCTTGTGCTGCACATATCAGAGCACCCTGATTTTCCCTAAATCCATCTATTTCTCCTTGTCCTTGCATAATAGGACAGAATAAATTTGTTGCAACCTAAATTGCTTTTTTTTTTAAACAATTGTATTTTCTAAAGTACAGAAACAGGCTGTAGCTGAACAAAATTATCTCAGAAAAACCTACCAAAACCCACCCTGTCCCCCCAAACCAAGCATGATATATCTTGGCATTTCTTGTTGTGGAAATTACTGACTTAAAAAAGGAGAGAAGGGGGCAGGAAGAAACAATATAGATACATCCTCCTGTTCTATGTATTTAATTCAAGCCAGTAGGTACCCAAACTGAAACCTTAAAATCTATTTCCAAACAAGAAAGGAAAGTCAAAAAAGAAGCTTCAGACGTGTGCTTTCTGCCAGCCTTTGGAAGTTTGCTTGTATTCTTATATATTCTGGCACTGCTGACAGCTTGTCTTCCCCATTCTGAGTGTGCTTTGTCATTTTGTCACAGCACAGGGCTGGGTTGTTTTTTTTTAAATAACATATTTATGTTTACTGTCTACAATTCATTTGTGCTTTTTCATCTTGCTCATGATTTGAAGACTTATTAAATTAAGCAAATCAACTTGCTTGCCATAATTTTGCTAAGAAATTAGTAACTTCTCTTAGTACAGTGTTGGCTGTCTCATAATGTGTGTATAAAACACCAAGGACATACTAGAATGCACTTACCTTTTCTACAAATCAGTGCAAACCAACACCATTTACAGAATTAGATTTCCTTTAGAAAGAAAAGATAATCTTCAAAATCTTCTTCTAGGCTTTTTTGTTGTTGTTGATTTTTAAGACAAATTTCCCAGTGTCCTGAAATGCACCACCCAGTGAAGACCAGCTCCACTGAATCCCTTCCTGGAGCAAGTAGAGGAGCACAACTGATTTTGGTTTATCGCCATGCATATAGGGTGGAACTTGGTGGCTGGTTTTAGGGCCTAAGGCCTGTATAGCATTTGTGAGAGTCAACTCCTTGTTCTGGAAGCCTAACTGTAATACATACCGTTACGGATACTGAGGGGAGACCTTATCACTCTCTACAACTACCTGAGAGGAGGGTACTGGTCTATTCCATCAAGTAACTAGTGAGAGGATGAGAGGAAATGGCCTCAAGTTGTGGCAGGGGAGGTTTAGATTGGACATTAGGAAAGATTTCTTTACTGAAAGGGTTGTCAGGTATTGGAACAGGCTGCCCAGGGAAGTGGTTGAGTCACCATCCCTGGAGGTATTAAAAAACCACACAGATGTGGCACTTCAGGACATGGTTCAGTGGGCATGGTGGTGTTGGGTTGACAGTTGGACTTGATCTTAAAAGTCTTTTCCAACCTAAATGATTCTATAATTCTATATGGATTACAAAAACATGTGCCAGATCAATTACATTTATTCTTACCTAAGTTGGTTCACTTTTGATTATTGTATTGTTTTACTAAGGCAGTGGCTGGGAACAGAAAAGATACAGATAAAAAATTTCCCTATTTTCTTTTGAAGTACCCAGTCTTTCCCTTTAACACTATGAAAAGCAGCAACAAAAGAGACTTTCCAAAAAGCTATCTGTTCACCTGGCACAGAACAGAGTGCCAGGGAAGGGGTATCCCACCAAACAGGGAAGAATTCCAAGGCATATCTGGCCTTTCTGCCTGTTCGCTGTAAAACTATTTAGCTAGCATAGGTGTTCAAGGTCCAGATATAGCAAGTGAATATAATAAACAACTCTGATCTTCAGTAAAAATTAGACATTGATGCAGACATGCATAGAAGAGTGGTCTCGGTGTAAACATACTCGGTTTCTTAGTATTTTTACCTGACCCTACTCATAACTTACATGAGGATAATTTTCTTTTTTTTATTACGTTTATCCCATGCAGTACATTTGCATATTACATACAATTGTGATAGGCAAAAGAATTGCTACAGCTCAAGAAAGAATAATAGCAGCAGTAAGAATCAGTGAAAGTCATCTGGAAGGAAAAAAAAAGGGGGTTCGGAGAAAGCAGAAATCAGAAGAGAGAGAAAATTGCTGTTCTTCAAGTAAGAAGTCTGTATATTAAACCAAATCTAACCAAAACAAGGGAAAGGTTGCAAGTATGCTTTGGCAACACAGAGGGATAGTCCACCATAGCCAAACAGTGTCAGTTTGGTTTTAAAGGCAGATTGAATTATGTAACAGACTACTACCAGCATGATATTTATAAGCCATTGCTTTAATTCTTAAGAGTGTTTAGGAGTTTAAAAACTTTATTGGTATTGTTCTGATTCAACAAGGGATTCATGGATTCTACCTAATCGTAAGCATGTGAATAGTTTCATTAAATGCAATAGGAATACTCATGTGCTTAAAGTTAGGCATGTGATTTAATTCCTTGCTGATTTGGGGCCAATGAATTTAATGGACTGTTTTAAAAAACATTTTAATAGATACATATTATTAGCCACCTGGGGAGTGAAGGTAATAGCAACTATTCTCTTAGCTTTAAAACAGGAAATGCCCTCTCTTTAGAAGCTGGTTGTTTTATAGTATAATGTGAAACTCTTTGTGGTAGTATGAGAGATTATATGATCTAAGCTTTTGCTCATTCATTTTGCTCATTTTGCTCTAATCTTTTGCTCATTGAGGAGAACTTAAAGGTGTAATATCTTCTGAGTCTTTCAGGGATAAATGTGTGCTTGTGATGAAATAGTTTGTAAGAAGAGCCTTATGTTTACAAAGGGGAGGTATGCCAACAAGAAGCTGTTTGTCTTTGTCATATGGGACTCATACAGTAGTATCTATTTCAGAGAATTTAGTTCTTTTATTAATGATGTTACATCAATTCTATAAAGAGCTTCACAAATCTTCCGTGCATAATAGGACTGGAGAATTCTGGCTTTCTGCCATTTTTTCCAATGATATGACTGCATTTGCTATCCCTTATGGGCTTCTCCATTTTTTCACAATAGGTTGAACAGCAGTATGAGCATTGCCTTCATTTTTTCTCAGCGGAGACAACAGAAGTTGTTGGTACTCAGTCACAGAGCTTGCTGTAAATGTTGCTCGATACCTCTTCCAGGAAAATAAGATTTTGGCATAATTGAAACATTTAGCAAAAAGTTCCATAGCACTTTAGTGGTTTGAGGATATTGTTCTTGCTGAAAAATTGAAGCAAGTTGACGTATATTGTCATTGGTTATAGAAAACTCAAATCTCATGGTAATGGGAGAAATAATCTATGGATCAGCATTATCTTATATTTTTCAGGACTGGAATATTTATTCAAGTGCAGAGTTGCAGATTTCATTCCCTAACTTCAGCTATTAGAAGTTTAAGAGTTTTCACCAGTGCTTTCAAACACTCAAATGAGTCTATAGGGAATTTACTTCTCATAAGACTGTCTGAATGCAAAATGGGGTATTATGGCTCTCACAGGAGCCTAGAAAAACATTATCCCCTATGGGTCTGTCACATTTTTAGAAAAAGCTTCATTTGTAAGGGGCATGAATTGTTGACTGTGCATTTTTACATAGTTCATATTCTTTGTTATTCCTGGTGGACCTAAAAATGCTTCTGAAACATACTGTGCCCAATTTAGACTCAGAGGCAAAGTGGGTATGGAATGCAGGATTAGATTCTCTTGTTAGAGAAGAAAAAGAAAGGCTTTGAACTAGGAGACTCTAAAAGGAGAAGGAAAAAAAAAAAGGTCCTTACAACCATATTACCATATTATAAAAAAATTACCTATAAAACTTGAGAAGATGTAGAGAAGAGCCACAAAAAAATACTCCCACATGCATAACTGCAGCTGTATCTAGTTGATGGAGGAGAAGGATATGGGGTGATATGGTCATAATGTATAATCATGCTTCCAAGAAGAAGTGAGCAGGTGTTAAAAATATCTTTAATTTTGTAGGAAAAAAAGGAAAAAAGGATAGCCAATGACTGAAAGTTAAACCTGATAAAAGTATTTAGTTTGAACAATGAGCATAATAAACTTAGAAGCATTAGCTAGAAAAGGTCTTGTGCACTGAAATTTCCTTTTCCCTTTGGTCTGCTAGAGTCTGGAATTGATAAACATGCAGGCTAAACATTTTCTGATCAAAAAAAGAGCAAAGTCAGTAATTGGTTGATAATGTGTAGATGGCTTATTAATTTTATTGGCAGAGTGGACAAGTCTTTTTGTGCTATTTATTTGGGTAATCTATTGTTTTACATAAAGTAAGTCCTAGCCGCTCAGAAGTCAATATGTGATTTCCTGTCAGAAAATTTTATCATCCATGTTCTTTCTCTGTTAAAACAAACCAAAACACAGATACATACACTCTCTGATATTGTCAAACAGTGGTCTCCAAAGTGGGAAGTGCGCGCCCCAGGGCCTGTGCAAGACAGTCCATTGGGGTGCAGAAAGAAAATATTTTTTGTAAATAAACACTTTTTAAAGGGAAGTGTTTTGTTTTGGTTTTTTTCATCCATCATCCTTCTTTAATACCTATTTGTGTGTATGTTGCCTAACATACATAGTGTATTAGTAGAATAGTACAAGTATACAGTTTGTAAATAAATACATCTATAAACATTGGGAGTGCATGCTCAAAAATGTTTTAGTGATTGGGGTGCACCATCAAAAAGGTTTGGAGACCACTGCCTTAAGAGTAAAGCAAGACATCAGATCAACATGGTAATGCTAACCTTCAGAGCCGTTGCTGTGTCCATTTTCTGATGACATCTTTTCAAAGATTGCTCTCCCTCTTTTCACGCTAGACTCTTTCGGAGAAATGCCAGAATGGCCTCCAGGCTGACTCTTTGCTGTTGATGAAAGTGAACTTCTCTCACTTTCTGTTTCCTGTTAGAAGACATCAAGAGGATGTGTGTTAAAAGCTATTGGTAGGAAACAGATGTGGGTTTGGGGGAGAGGAGAGTGTATAAAGAGGCAGCAGATTAGAAGGGGGTGGTATGTAGGGGGCAGATGTTCTCCAGAATACCATAGGGTAAATTTCTGTAGCACTGCAGGTTGTGGATTCATGTGTGCTGCCCAGTTTATGGTTCAACAGACAGTGATGCTTGGAAGTTTTCTTTTGCCATTTCTTGCACGTGGTTTCTTCCACAAGAGAAGAGTGGTGGTGGTAAGGATCACAACAAAAGACATCAGTTGCTCATTTAAACACTATTTGTACATAGAAAAGTTGACAGAGAGTATTTTGTTAGTTTCATTTATTGGTATGTAAGAATATGTAAAACCAACAAATGATGGCTTGAAGACCAGATGTGGATGGGCATTTGTGTTTCAGAAATTTGATTTTCAGTTCTGCTGTGACCTTTCAACTGAATTTAGCTTATCAAAATAGTGGGTCAATGTTGCATACAGATAGTTTACAAAATATCATTAGTGTCTCACCATTACACTGTGGCCTCAGCCCTTTGAGGCAAAGTGAGTGAATTATTGCTAAGCAAAACTTTAATGTGTTGAAGCTGGTATTCCGGGGTGCTTCTCCTTCCATCCATGCAATATGCTACTCAGTATGGAGTTGGACACAACGGCTATAAAATCTCAACTACAGCTCTTATATTAAGTAAATAACTGAAACAGCTGGAGTAGCAAAAATACAGGGGTTTTTTGCAAGGGAATAACATGAAATGTCCACTGCATGTCCACTTCTGCTGTCCCTGTAAAAGAGGTGGTGATATCAAAAAAGAAAGTGGATAGGTGGTTGGTCTGGTGACTACATAAATCCCTGAAGCAAGATTTTGCAGCACTTATTTGTCAGAGCCCTTAACTGCTTAAGTGGCATACGTTTTCAAAATATACTGCCTCCATTAGACTACTTCCTTTTTATTGTTTGTAGACAGCTTTATTACTGTATACCAATTTAATGCCACCCTTGTATATGATCTCACTGAAGTCACTCCTAACTGGTTTTAGATTTAGATATTATGCATGATGTGTAAGAAGCAGAAAAATTTGACCCCAAATTGATTATCCTAGATTGGAGAGTATTTTCCAGTAACTATTTCAAAAAAGAAAAAGGAAAAAAAAAATTAATGCAATGCAACTTAATGAATCCTCAAATAGAACTCTTACAAAGAAAAGAATATAAAATAAATTGTAAAAGCCATTTTCACAGTAACATATAATCAATCAATACATTCACCTTGAATTTTATGAAACTAACAGTGAACAAGCATTGGAAATGTACTTTTAAAATGAGTACATCATTAGCAATCAAGGACAACTGTGCTTCACCCATCTTTAATAAATCTACACTTTTCTCATAGCTGCTGATAGTTTTTATCTTAAATATGTGTTGTATTTCATTTCTTGACCCGTAGTCATTCTTTGCAAGAATATTCCTTCCAGTACATGTACAATAGGCTATGTCTTGTGGAAACTCGTAATTTTATAACAATCTGTCTACTTCTGTGACTTACAGTAGCTTTTACTTGAGATTAGCTGAAAGATTTTTGCATGATGTGTCAGTATTGAAACAAATGACTGATTAGACCATAGAGGCTAAAGATGTTTTATTACCATGAGTACTGTAAGCCCCCTTTTTTCAGACAAAATGCCTATGGTATCACCAATCACCAGTTATCTTGTCACATCAGTGTCTTTGCGCCCCCCTATCCCCCAAAAGAGCACTGCTGCTACTGCTTATATGGAATTGAACTTGAAAGGTAATCTTGAATACAGTGGATAGTTTTAGCAGATAGGCCAGGAGGTACAATCAACACAGTGGAAAACCTATATGTGGATAGATTTAGAGGTGGTATAGGGGATCTTAACCAATACTGTGGGGTTTGTTGTCTTCAGGTTTACAGGAGATAATTGGATTAAAACTCATTTGAATTATTTTCTAATTGCTTTTACAGTTAGCAACATATTTTTGTTGGCTATTATGGTAAGTATTTTTGGAGGGTAATAGGAAGAGAAAGATTTCTGGAGTGCAGAAGGTAGCTGTCTTTCTGCTCCATGACACTTCCTTGTGCCCTTCCTCACCAACTTGTCGGTTACTTTCAGGTTGTACGTCCCACTCAGAAATGACAGGCACAGTGCCAGTAAGATAAACTGTGCCCAGGCTGGGTTACAGTGCAGGCATGACAGTGCAGGTGGGAAGTTGCAGCACAGGTAGGATAGAGAGCTTGGCCAGGACATAGCTATGCTGAGAGGAATGAGATACTTGCGCGTCAAGGGTATCAGGAGACAGCGGGTGGCTGAAATGTATAGGGTATTTTGTACGGGTAGGGCTATGGCTTCAAACTGCTATTCATTTTGTACCCTTTTTCAGAGTTGGTTATCAGTTACAATTATAACCCAGTATTAATTATGGTATTTTGGTTTAAAGCAGATGAAGAGCTGACCATTGTGTGTGAAATCTGTTGTGGACAATCTGTGATGCAGAAATGGCTATGAAGAACAGAAACAAAGGATGGGGGAGGGAGAGGAGAAATAAAAAAAATGCAGCTGTGCATATTGTTAGATCACATGTCTGTCTCCTACTTCTCCAGTTCTGCAACCAGACAGTACCTGGCATAAATGAGAACAGCCTCAGGATCAGATTGCCACAGCATTGTGTGTGCTTTCAGTAGTCAACAGCAGAGAATCACTTTAATGATGTTTTAACTTCCACAGTGTTAGAACAAAATGGAAAACTCAAAATGTACTGCATTTTCAACTACCGTTGGCATCTTTGAGAACAAACTCATCTAGGTGTGGTTTGTTTTTTTTTTTATTCCTACTATATTTTTCTGTAGTTACCAGTAACAGCTAAAAAAGCTCAGAATTTACTGTTTCTTATTCTTATTCTTGCAAGCTAGGGACAAATATAAATTTGATTTGTATTTTTCTTAGCTCTATTATTTTTATTAACTTGTAGCATATTTCTATAATGTTTTTTCAAATTTTCATCTCTGGAGTAGCAATTCCATTACCTATAAAATATATATAAGTTAGTATTTTGGACATTTATTTTAATAGGATTTTTTTTTTAAATGTATCTTTTTTGACTATTTTTAATATCAATTACAGGAATATTGGCCCTACTTAAGAGATTTTCATGTAAGTTCTTTTATGGACAGATTTCTGAGATGTCGGCCACTCTGGCAGAAAGTATTTTCATACAGCTTATTTTCCTGTGTTCAGAAAAGCATGTGTCAAATAAAACTGAAAATCTGGGATAGTACTTACAAATTGCTTAGACAAAAAATATTACCATTTGTCTTTAGTGTTCGATTTTTCCACCTGCAGATTTGTCTAAATCTCAGGTTTTGTTTTGTAGTAAGCATTATTCCCATAATGACTGCAGTGTGTTTTTTATTTGGTATTTTTTTAATTTGGAGATTTCAGTAAACAGTGTCAATTACCAATTCTAGGAATACTCTTCTCAGCTTTCTGCCATGATATTAATTGGTCATCCTAGTCCCGTGAAGCATTTTGTTATAGGTGACTGAATGCAATTTACCATTGCTTCATATTAAGTAGTTTGAGACTGGTGTTTATTGTTCCAAATCTCTTTGTTAATTTGTCTTTTGCTTTCTATGTACTGCTGCCTGTAATAATGTAACTAAAAAAGAATAACTGTATTTTCCTCTATAATTACACTGACATTTTGGGGGACTGCTAATATATTTGTCCACAAAATATACTTACACTGTAGTGGATCTTAATTTTAAATACATTAAATCTCTTTTAGCTGTTTCTAATTAAGTTCTCCTTATTTTCATAGCTAGTTTTAGCTTTTACCATAATGTTCCACAGCAATCCATGTTCCCTAAATCCCTGATATGGTGAATCCCTATACAGGTGAATGGTCCATTTAATGGTGTCTGTGAGGATGGTGCTGTTCTGATGATGGTCTGGGGCAGAGGAACTGCATGCTTAGCACTATGCAGAACTTTTTGCTCTAAATAAACCAATTCTATGACCATGTGGATTCTCTTCTGTTCCTTCCTTTCACTGTCACAGTGTCCCTTCCATGACAGTCTCCAGCTGCCCTAGCCCCATTTTGCAGACAGCATCCCTGCCTTAGTGGGGCTTCTGAATGATGATTTTCTAGCACTATTGCTCCAGCTGAAGTGCTAGAGCTCAGATTTATTCTCAGAAAATGGTATTTCCTACTGTGAAAAAGTTATTGGAAGGTGTTATGATTACCATAAACTCCTTTTTAATTGGGTTAAATTTAATTTGCATACTGTTTTATTAGGGTATCTACCCAGATAACCTAATGACAGTGAATGGCAGACATCTGCTTAATAAGGATAGAATTAACATAAATGCCACTTATCGAGAAAGCACTGAGGTAGTGCCAAGAAGTGCTTAATTAGAGGCTAATATATGCAACTCTTGCAAAAGTTGCCAAATGAAAACTAAAATAAGAATAATTTTCTTTTTCTTTCTGATTAATGCAGGGTTCAATTCATGTCAAGCTTTTGTAACTATATGTGTGTTGGTGGGAGCAGGTGTTCAGTTGGGACATAGAATGTTGTGTGGAGCACCCTGCTTAGCAGCATTTATTCAATTTTTTGTTCGACATAATTTGTTGAAACATGTCTATATTTAAGTAACTTTCCTGTGATTACTTCAGTTTTACGTACTGGCTCTGATACTGTATTTTTGAATGGGCTTCTGAGAAAAAGGTGATGCAAGAAGCTATTTTTGTGTTCTGATCTCATACTCTAGACATGATGAAAAGAATAAAGCACTGGAGTGCCAAATTTCAAGGCATATGCATGCAGTCATTACATTTAGAAATGCCAACGATAAAGATTCCAATTTCAGTGGCCTGCTGAGTGAGTATGCTTCATTTAGATAGTGGATTTTCCACTTGCTATCCAGTCCTGCACTAATCTAAAAGTCAGTAAGCCAGAACACATAAAGTTTTAAATAGAGGAAAACTATTTACCAAATTACTACTACCTTTTCTACATACATTGAACTACCTTGGATTGGAAGAGGAATTTACAGTCAGTATATTAAATAGATTGCCAAAAGCTACTATTAATGTTCAAAGTATTTAATCTTTTTTTTAAAGGACATCTTTAAGTGTATTCAAAAAATGCACTCATCCCCATCCCATCATGTCTTGACTACTTTTGTTACATGTGCTACCTAAAGGAAAGCTAGCTACCACCTAACTTTCATGTTATATATGGTGTCCACTAAAAGAATGCATGTGTAAGAAGTGATAGAGGGGTAGAAGGAATAGGCGCAAAGAGAAAGGGTAAAAGTGTAAGTTGAAAGGAAGGTAATAAATCCATAAATGGATGATGAGGTAAGAAATGAGTGGAGCAGTAGGAGAAGTGTTTAGAAATCAAATCTGTTGCTTTAAAAATTGTCACATAAAATCTTGATCCATCAATGCATTTTGTTGTGATTGTAACTTTAAATACTTGAGGGTTGCTATTCAAATAATTGTTCTCAATAGCAATTCAAGTTATACTTAATGTTTAAGCGCTTTGCTGGAATGGCTCCTAACTTTTACTATTGCCTACAAAAAGCTGGCATCTCAAATTCCAATTCAAAACAAGAGACTGCTTCACAAAGAGTACACAGGAATGATTTGAGGTTAATTCTAGTGCTGAACAAGCTGATAATCTCTCCTGTGAATCACTCAATCTCAGTGAAATATAAAAACATAAAAGATGAAGCAACATACTCCTGGCCTGTGTGGAAAAAGCCTTTGGAAATGCTAGCATGAGACAAGTCTGATTCTGATATATTTCTCATTTGTAATTAAAAATATGACGGAAATCCATTCTGGTGCAATTTAGAAGCAGGGAGTGCATGGAATCATGTCCACCATCTGCTGGAATGGTGATGGCGTTATTAAGATTGATGACAAACCCCCTAAAGTGACTATTGCAGAGGAGTGCTAATAACACCTGCTGAATAAACTCTATGAAGCCAGTAAGCAAACTGTTGAGACAAAGCCACAATTCTCAGTTGATTCTCTGCAATGCACCACTTCACTAAGACAGAATTTCTCAAGAGGCTTTAAAAACCCGCTATGGCTGCCTGGAACCTGCTCATTCATTTTATTCTCAGACCAGCTCCAGAGATGCTTATCCTTTTCAGCTGTTACAGACAGTTTTAAAATAAGACAGTATTTTCATTTGGAAGAAGGGTATAAAATAACTCTGCTGTATACACGGAACAGAGGCCCTGAAAAGAGTTTGTTGTCAACCTGAGGAAAAAGATCTATTTTCAGAATTGCCATTTATGCTGGTTTTGGCTGGGATAGAGTTAATTTTCTTCATAGTAGCTAGTATGAGGCTATGTTTTGGATTGGTGCTGGAAACAGTGTTGATAATGCTGAGATGTTGTCCTTACTGCTGAGCAGTGCTTACACAGAGCCAAGGCCTTTTCTTCACACCCCACCCCACCAGTGAGTAGGCTGAGGGGGGCACAAGAAGTTGGGAGGAGACCCAGCTGGGACAGCTGACCCGAACTGACCAAAGGGATATTCCAGACCATATGATGTCATGCTCAGCATGTAAAGCTGGGAGAAGAAGGAAGGGGGGGACGCTTGGAGTGATGGCGTTGGTCCTTCCAAGTAATGGTTAGGCGTGATGGAGCCCTGCTTTCCTGGAGATCACTGAACACATGCCTGCCCATGGGAAGTGGTGAATTAATTCCTTGGTTTGTTTTGCTTGTGTGCGTGGCCTTTGCTTTACCTATTAAACTGTCTTTATCTCAACCCATATGTTTTCTCACTTTAACTGTTCCGGTTCTTTCCCCCATCCCACGGAGGGGGTGTGAACAAGCAGCTGTGTAGTGCTTAGGTGCCAGCTGGGGTTAAACCATGTCACCATCAGAGAACAGGGCTCTACACTAAGAAAAAACATTGAGGGGCTAAATTCTACCTTGAAATGCCCATAGATTTCACTCTTAATTACCAGAACTCCCACTGATTTGCCGTTTATCACCATAGCAAAATTGATGCAGGGTCCCTGGTCTTACTACTTAAAAAGCAATGGCCTAATCCTTTGAGCTAAAAAGAGTTTGGCATACATTAAAGTATTGAGCTGTTCAGACTCTGTCCCATGGAAGGAATATCAGTTATAATGCAGCTATTTGTATTATGTTGAGTTGAAATGTTATAGAAGTTTTCACAGTATGATAATGAATATTTGTGCTAAAGCAGCAACTGGACAATGGATTAAATAGACAACTATAGGACATAGAGTAGCTACAGAAACTTCTCTTCCTAAATGAATATTGTGCAATGGTCCATCTCTACTGGCATTTTTGGAGGACAAAATAGTTGTGTGTTTTAGAAACACATAAGGAAACTGAAGACACAGTTAAGTAATTTGATAGTGACCAAACGTGTTTTAATGAGCTTTTTTCAAGCATGTGATACTATAGTGCTTGAGTAACATTGTTTAAAGTAGGCCAGATAAAATATCTGTAAAAAACTAAATCAAGATAAAATTTATGAAAACTGCAAATAAAAAACTTGTTAGAAGTAAATCTTACTACAGCTTTTTAAAGCAAATTGAAATAAAATCAGATACAAATCAAACAGAATTTATACTAAGTTGGTACTAAAAGTCTATGTAAATCACTGGGAATACATTACCAGCAAAACGTATGGAGTAAGAAGTCCAGATCTGACAGCTGTGTTTAATATAAAATATATTAGAAAGCACAGCAACAAAAGACTGGAGAGGATACAGGCAGCATAGCTTTGTAACCAGCGTTAACAGGCTACAATTTTCAGGCTTGGTTCAAGTCATGGAACCTGTTTTCTAAACCAGTGTGATTAGTAACCAGGAATAATGTTAGAAGTCTTTTTCCAAATCATGACCTGTGGCAGCATAAAATGCTATCACACCACATAGGATGCACAAATTAAGACTTGAAACAGAGCAAAAATTAAAAACAGTAGCTGTCCTCTTTTATCTCCTCTTGCTTTTTTCTCTTTTTTTGTTTACATACATATATAAAACATTTCCATCAAACATGATAACTTGTCCTTTCTATTTATATAATAATTCCAAAGTAAATGGAAAAGTTTTACCACAACATTTAAAAAAACCCCAAACCACTTTTGTAAATAATCCTAGTCTGTTTTAGCATAATAAAGTTTTATTTAAAGCTTCCACAATAAACTTAGTACATTCTTTGCATTGCAATTGTAAAAGGAATGCTGCTGTATACTAAATTTCCATGTCAGCTCTAAGTTTATACATTTGTTCTTTATTATCTTTTTTTTCTCTTACAATGTATATTTAGGGATGTAATTTTATAACTCTCAGTGTTTTCACCCTTACAGTGGAAATTCAAGAGCCATTATTTTATCAGTGCTACTGTTAATTGCAGATATGGAACTGGAAAAAAAATGTTATTTATCTGGAGTTTCATGACAGCAAGCGTGGGCTTGGGGTTTTTGTTTGTTTCTTGTAAATTCACTGACAATATATGCTTTTCTTTGCACGCTCTCTTGCTGAAATTTACTTAGATTCAGAGGCGTATCAGTTTAGACCTCTTAAGGTTCTTAAAGTATCTCAATGTGTGTCTCTGCCTTTAAGCAAAACAAAATAATGATTTTGAAAGTGGTGTTTTCTAACGTGATCATTCTGTGTCTAGTATTGCTGCAGACATTTACATTCCTTCTGTTGTGATTTTCCACAGTCATTTGCTATTTCATGATTTTTGTAATTATTTTAAATAGCTGGAAATTATTAGAAATATATTGTGGTGTGAAACAGAAAACAAAAATAACAAAGCAGAAACAAAAGCACTAGCAGAGTGGGGAAGCAAATCACTTCAGAAAATTACTAATATTTCTAGTTCTTCCTAAGCACTCTATTTTAGCTGCACATTCTCACATAAACCAATTTTCTCCCTTGACCCTCTGCTTTGTTTCCTTCCAAAATATTGCCTGGCTTCTAAGATTTGATAATTTTCCAGTAATACAGAGCATATGAGTTCCCAGAGTCCACTGATACCACTTTTAGAAGCAGGACAGAAGAAGCATTTTCCTTCAGTTGTTCAAGCAACTGACGCAGATCCCTCTCTTGTAGGCAAAAGCAAAAAGAAAAATGCATGGGTTTAGTCTAACAAAAGACAATTTCTCCCTTAGTAAAAGCTCTAACTAGTTTACACATTTTAAACTCTTAAACGTGTTTATTTCCATTAAACATATACTACTTTTAAAAACTTAAACATATGATGTACTCTCCGATATTGCTTCCAAAACTACAGTAAGCAATATGTGTTCAAGTGCCCATAATTTTTCATTTATTCAGTAATAATGCAGGGCACATCAGCTGAACCTTCCAAGTTGTTTGCTCTGCACATCACCAGGGAGATACATGCTGGGAAGTTTTGGTGAAGTCTACAGCACTCCTGAATTTAGAATTCCTTGTAAAGTTTTCTCGGTGTGCTAAATTAAGATTCACTCCACTGCTTTTGATTTGAGGTTTTTTTTGTTTTGTTTTTAATACAATGCTAATATGGCCTTGACTAATTGTCTTAAGCAAAGGCTTTTGTATCTAATATTCATTGCGTGTTTTTAAATTAGTTTTTTCCCCACACTGTTACTATCTATAAAAGCTAGTAAAATTATGTATTATCAGCATTCCACATATTTTTAAGAAATAGCATTTTCTTTGGTCAGATACTGGAAATGAATAATACGAGAAAATGAAACGTATTCTACAACGGAAGATTAACAATGAGCCTATAAAGAGGGTATTATGTAAGAGAAGTAGCTACAGAGAACTCAAGATGAGGTATAAATTAAGATAAATGATGGTGACTGAGACAGTGGGCATAACTAAGGAGATTCTCAAAACTAGTATTACTAGACCATTTTCATACCCATAGTCCAGCAATGATATTTATTATCTGTGACAGTACTTCATATAAACACCTTCAGAGAAAGACAACGCATAGCTTGAACACTCATGGGTATACAAAGTTCACGACCTGCTTAAACCTGAGTAACATCTACTATTCCAATCTTATTAATCAAGTCTTACAGTTGAAGCAAAGATACCATCACACCATGACACAGAAGAGAGAAAAAAGAAACAAGGTTAAAGTACAGCAATGGTATTTTCTTTTCCTTTTTCTTTCCCATTTGCTAAATGCCTAGAGATTGCTCAGCTTTCAGATAACATGCCATATAACTGTAAATCTAGGCAGCAAACATCTAAAAAAGGTCCCATCTTTACAGAACTTTTTTTGAAAGAGACGACAGAGCAAAACAAAGAGCTGACAAAGGGAGAAGATGTAGAGCTAAAGGAGCAGAAACAGAAACACATATGAGAGAACTTGTCTGTGAAAAGGATCCCTGAAGGACCTCTTCTATTAAGACAGCTGATGTGGTAAAATGTATTTAGCAGGTCATTTATACCTTCTGTACTGTAATGACCCTTGTTGGCATCTACCCATATAGTGGTACTACCGTGCCTTGGACATATAAAGATGGAAAGTATTCTATGCTGTACTTTTTGAAAATCCAGGAACTGTTCTGCTTTCATGAAGACTCAGAAGAGTAGCATGAAACTCCCGAGTATGGTTATTTTGGACACATTTACTTCAACCTCATGACAAGAACTTCAGAAAACATGGTGAGTCCATTTCTGTTTGTACTGGATACTGTCAGAGAATAACAGACTTGTTAACAGTTTTTTCTCAGAAATGTTATACAGCTTGGAGGAAAGACAACAGGAATAGACATATTAGGGATTTTACTTTACATATTTAATAGCCTATTGAAATAGTCAATAATTGTGAGTATGTTTTGGTGCAGGGTCTTATTTGATTGTTAAGCTGAAATTGTTCTTTGACATATTACACATTGTACTCTGCAACAGCAAGTAATGTCTCTTTCACTCCTGTTTAATGTATGGATCCTCTCTCCGCTGCATATCACCACCTGTGGATTTCTCAGACTTTATGTCACAAGCTTATTTCTTACTAATTTACTTAATCCCGATGTTATGTTTCCCTCCAAGTGCTGTTTCCCAAGACATGCTAGTAATGGACGTATTTACCTCCCATCTTTCCACATCATTTTCATGCTTCAAGAATTGATTAAGATACAACAGGCTGGTAAATTGTTCCAAGTACCGGCAGACAGAATGACAGTGGAAGTGTTTTAAGATTTGTTGCTTTCTGCCACAAGTGATAAATACTTAAGAAGTTACTTATGATAAGAAGTATTGTCTATAGAATATTGCAAACTAAAATTAAACTAAATGTGGAGGTAAAGTTAAAGAACATGTTATAAATGAAACGTACTTTTCCAAATGTCATTTTCTGGCCACTGACCATGGAAAGGAGCTGTGCCTTTCCAGGTGCTTTATGGTCAGTTTCCCACAGAGGTTATCAAGCTCTGATGCCACTGGCTAATAGGTTGGAAACCATATGACAAAAGTAGACTTGGGTAAAGTGAGGTATTTACTGGCTTATGTGTCTGGAAAGAGAAGAGGCAATTTTTCTGATGACCCAGAAAGCACAATTCTTCACCCTCAAGATCAAACTGTACGAAACTCAGTGGACATCACATACAACTTCTCCTAAATTAAAAGGTTTTAACTTTATTGATCTCTGCAGATTTTAAAATGTTAAAGATCATTTCTACAACACCCAATTTCTGGGTCATTTCTAAGTGATCATATCTTTAAAGAACCCTTTCATGATTTTTTGTTTGTGTGTGTGTGTGTGTGTGCACGCGCCTTTCCTAAGAAGCCCAAAGTGTCATTTTCCTCATTTCTCCATTCTTTTGGTGTGCTTGCTTAATAGCACACAGTCAGATTAGAGATAGCATCTGCACATGGAAGGCAGAGCTTCTCTGCTTTTCTCTGCCTTCTGGAGACTTGGACGAAAAATTAGTCAGTCTGCTATAATCCTGAACTTACAAGAAGGTAATTTCTGCTAAATCAGGCCCTAAAGAAATATTAAAAATATCAAATCTGCTATCTGTTCAGGAAAATTAACAGCTTAAAAAAAATGAAGTTATGTTCTTTCAAAATCTAATTTCTTCTTGTAACCACTGCAGCTTACAGTGTACTGTGAAGAGCAAAATAAGACATTGTATTTCTTTCCGTACACCTTAGTGTTCTTTCATCAGTGCCATTTTCATAGAAACATACCTAGACACTTCTACTCTACTACTATGAATAGCCTTATATTACAGTATTAGCACTTTGAAAGAAAAACCCAACCTGATGCTTTTAGTTCTTTTGGTTTCCTGAAGCGAATGAGATTCTCCTCTGTTTATTCTATTTCCAAATTACAGGCTCAGCTGCAGAACTTTAGTTAGCACACAAAAAAAAATTATTTCTCTTTAGCTTCACTGGTCTTTACTGAAAGAACTAAAGGCAAAACAATGTTGTATCTGCAGTGATACAGGTAGAAGGCCTGAAAATACCTCAGAAACTGTCAGAAGCCCACTATTACTAAAATGTCTTTTTGGCTATGCACTTTTCTCACTTTCTTGATTTTTACAACACCTGTTAAACTGCTGTGTATATATGCAACTTTTTAGGGATATATGTTACCGTGTAATGATGGAAGTATGATTGTATTCAACAGCATAAGAAAAAATTTGGACTTAATCTTGTAGAGAAAATGTGCTTTGTGTTTTTTAAATGCTCCTATTTAAATGCTTCTCTGTTACAGAAAGAACTTTAAGATTCTTAGACTGCCTTCCTAGGAGAGTCAGTCATCCTCGGAAGTAGTGTTTGATACACTGTCAAAATTGGGTTTTTTTTCGATTAGCTGGCTGTACTCCACGAAAGACTCAACTCATCATAACAAATGAAAAGTACCTCTTTAAATTAAAACTATGACAGCCAAAAAAACAGGCAAGAAGTTTTTTTAAGAGTGGGACAAAAAGAACATAGGGAATAGAGCCAGACAATAATCAGACAAAAATGAGACCCACACCTGAAATCATTGCAGTTTGTTGAGGACAAGTGATCCTAAAAATAAGCCACCCTCATCCGCAGCACGTGATACATGATGACTCTTCATGGATTCTGAATAAGCAGTAAGCAACAAGAACATTGAGAAGCAACAAACGTATCTATTAAATCTCAGCACAAAGGAGACTTCCTTTGGAAAGTTTAGTTGAGGACATATGACCGTAGTCCATCCCATCCTGTTCCTTATAAAAATGCAGCCTGCTTAACAGTACTTTATATGTAAATGAGATTAAACCCAGATTTAATTTGTCATAAGGAACGGGTGACACACAAGTTTCAGTTTTCTGACTGATCTGTCCTACTTTTTTTCTAGCAAGCTTCCTTGTTGCTGCAGCTCAAATGCATCTCTCACTGTGAGGAAAAGTGGATGATTCTACCCTTTTAAGGTGAGATCCTATTACAGATTGTTTCCTTTGCTGTACACACCTCCAAATAAAGCACAAGAAAATGGTAAAGCTGAATTGAGGGCAGGAGAATAAACGAATTCTCAAAGATCTGTTAAAGGAAAATATTATAAATCGTTATTTGGAAAACATTCAAGTATTTGGCCTAAGCATAGTTACTTAATAATCAGGCAACTAGCAAAATTAGTGGCACAGGCCACTAGAGAAACTATTTAACAGGGGCGTGGTGGAGAAGAATGTCTGAAATTGTCACAAGTGTGAATCATTTGTGCTGATTTCAAATCCAGTTTTGTGTAACACCTTGAGGAAGGCAGGTGCACTCTCCAGAAAACAGTTACTTCTGGGTGTATATACAATGAAAGTATAACAGTGTAAATAACACAGAGAAAATAGCTCAGAAGAACTGAAGAACTGCAGGTGATACACTGGGATGGAATGTGAATCACTGCCAATTCACTCATTAAACAGGAAGGAACAGCAGTAATTTGTAGAAAACCTTTATATATGTATATATATGTACATGTGTGTGTGTATATACACATACATACACACACACACTGTACTGCGATAGTTCGTAGGACTGCTTGTGAACAAAGGAGCTTTGGAAAGCTCCATTCCCACCATCGGAACAGCTGCTTTCCCTGGCATATAACATTGTAGAGATCAGTGAGAACTCTGTCAACATGTGCAGTTTCTAGAAAGGCAAAAATTCAATACATCTTCCAAACTGTGAAAAGCCAGTCCAGTTCAGAGGTGAGTTAAATAAGAATAACCAAAGTGGGGGGAGGATTTTTTTCTTCAAATGATTTGTAACGTACCTGTAAAGAGCTGATGCGTTTACTGAGAAAGTAAAAGCACAGAAGAAAAGTTTTCCTTTAAGGAAAAAAAAAATGTGAATTTTTACCAAAACATGTTCTTCATGATCTACAATTCAAGTCCCATAGGCAATGTGGCCTTTCCTTGTTGTGGAATCTTCTGGCCTTAGAAAAATGTTCATGAAAACAAAGGGGAGGAATGCATCGTGTCACAAAAAGAATGAGCCAAGAGAGAGATGAAGCCAAAATCCAGAAGGCTGACCATACAGCACTCCCTTCAGTATCAAGCTTTTCAGTAAGGGTAATCATTTGGCCATCCCCTGCACTCCTCACTATTCACTTTCAAGCATCCATAATAAAAATACAAATGATGCAAATGCTAACAGGCTACAAAACTGACCTACAGTTGTTGCGGGGTTTCCGTTCTTTTCTGCGTTACATGGCTTTGCTAAATTAATATAAACGTTTCTGAAAGTCTTAAGGGAAAAAAAGATGCTGCTTGTTTAAACAATTTTAGTGAAGGTCTAACCTTTTACATTAAACATCTGTTCCCTTCATTTACTTTCTGGCAGCAGTTCATATGTTTTCTGCAAAGGACACAGTTTAATGAATGTATACCAGATTATTTAAATGAATGGTTTTAATGAGATCTTTGAATAGGTTTCTCTAAAAAGGAAGCATGAAATTACTTTTTCAGTTGGGATGTTTAACATATTTAAAAAAAAAATAATCACTTTCCAGCAAACACAGGCCTTGGTTGCTTTAACATTCCAATGCCTTTGAGTGCTAATAAACTAAAGTACTTGTTTCATGGGAATGATAAGTCAGTACAGTAAATCGATGTTTTAATACATTACTACTTCCTAAGAAAAAGTTTTTTCCTGTAGGAAAGGGAGAAATACTTTTCATTTTATCAGAATGGGACATCAGTTTATTTCTACGTAATGGAAAGGTATGGACAGGCCTGATACTATAGGCTTTCATGAAAAGGCTCCAGCAACAGACTTAATTAATTATTAACTTATTAATACTCCTAAGAAGGATATACATCCAAGTTCTATTTGGATAAACTCAGGCAAAAGTAATTTGACTTCACCAAGTGATTCAGCTTCAAAATTATTAAACTTAGTCCCTGACTCTATTTATTCTTTTTTGTATTCTCCTATTGCAATATGAAGTGTTAATTCCATTCAAATAATTAGGACTGGG
Organism: Aviceda cuculoides; assembly: GCA_035590195.1. Taxonomy (NCBI): domain Eukaryota; kingdom Metazoa; phylum Chordata; class Aves; order Accipitriformes; family Accipitridae; genus Aviceda; species Aviceda cuculoides. Next base: position 32,423,957 of record JAVJGG010000001.1, read on the forward strand.
CATAGTTCACCATATAGCCACCAGGAAGAAAAATATGCCAAAAGTCTAAATATCTTTGCAGCTGCCTATAATAATGTCTTTCACTTTTGAACCAGCAGAGGGTTCTTTATATAATTGATCTAATTGTTTAGAAGTCGCTTCATGGTTTAACATTATTTAATTGCCCTGATTTTTCTCAATTGATTTTGTACATATACAAATAACAGCACTGCAATGGAAATGGAACCTGAATGACAGGTTTTAGAAATTTTAATCAGCAGGATTTTGCCGCCTTAGAATAAAATCTATTTTTCCTATGGAATAATGTAATAAGATGGGCCCTGGTGTTGAAAGTCTGATTAGTCAAGAGACAGTCCATTTAAGCAGGGTTACAACAGTTGGCAGTCTTTTTTCTGAGCATAAGGCTAATGAGCATGTTCATTTATGCATAAGGTAACTGTAATATAGTTAGCTGGCACTAAGCCTTAAAAGACGTTTTGTTTAAATTTTAAAAATTCCACTGTGATTTCTATGGCTTCAACTTAGTTTTGCATACAACCATTTGTACAACCAACTTTGTTCTAACCTTCTCTATCGCTTCTGGGTGAAACCACTACAAAAATGCAAGGAAAATGCATCAGTTCATTCCCAATCCTTCACTTGTCCTGCCTATAGAAATGTACTATGGCTGAAAGAGATTGAATCTTAAGCAATTAGTTTGCTAATACCTTTTGCACAGCCTTTCATTATCTTGTGATATAAGTATTTTCTTGTATCACCGATGACTTGATAGAATTATAGTCAAAATGTATCTTCTGAAGGTGTACTAAATTGCTATTGTTTTTCATTACAAGTATCTTAGCTCATGGTTTAATATTTAACTACTAAAATACTTAACAATCATTAATATTAATAAATGCCTTTGTCATCTCTAACATCTAGGGTCCTTATTAACCAGATACACATCAAATGCTTAACATGCACCTTTAAATACCTTCAGTATATTAATTTAAAATATGATACAAAGTCCAGGCTTTATGCACACAAAGCTTGAGATTGCTGTGGATCATATTTATGTCACATGATTTTATTTTTTTCATGCTTATTCACTGTTACCAGTGGAGGAATCAGAATCAGTAATTTCTACACATTTTTTGTGCCATTAGATCTTGGACATAGATGTTGTTGCCGTTGTTAGCACCAGCATCAGTTTGGCTCCAACTTTGCATATTACTGAAATAATCTATTTTATCACAGAACTCCTATGCCTGTGGAGTTTACACATTTTTTTTTTTTTAAACCTTGTCAGTCTTGCTTTTGGTCTGTGTTGCCCAGATTTGTAAGTGCATGACCTGAGTTTAAGTATCCATACTTCTTCAGCATCAGAAACCCTTGGTATGAATGCCTACATTTTTTGTAGGCTCACTTTCAAATTTTTAAGTGAAAAAGTTGAAGCAATGCTTACATTGTAAAAGTCTTCTATGATGCAGATTCCGTTTTTCTACATTTCACATTGATTGTATCTTGGAAACCTCAAGATGTTTTACAATGCTGGGGAAATAAATCCTCAAAGGCAATATAAACCTTATTTCCTAAGACAGCTACCTGAACAGGATAACAGAATTCAAGCTTTTCTACTTGAATTCTGAAAAAGGGGCCTGTTTCTCACGATTTTCCACCCCTTGTCACTTCCCAGTTTATAAGCACTATCTGCTTTTCAATGTTCTTTGCAAGATACTGATTTTAACAGTTGAAATTCCTCCATGAGTTTCAGTAACTTAGCAAGAAGGCATGCTCTGTAGAGAGTACACTTCTTCTTTCACTTCTGTCTGGCCAGAGAATAAAATTGATTTTAACTAGAGCTCTACTCAAATACATTTCATATGCAGTGCTCTTGGCAAACAAATTGTAAGAAAGAGGAAAGTAACACTTCCTTGACCCTTTTCCCCCTACCTCCTACACCTTTTACAGAGCCTTTGCTTCCCTTTTGTAACAGAAATTATAAATTTTCACTTGGAGGAACACCTAGCAGAGAGATATACTTGGAAATAATTGTTATAAAGTGTATCAGTGAAATAATAATACTAATGGTCAGATTCTAAGCTGCACATGAATTCAAAGCATTTGCAGATGGAGCAGTAGCAAACTTTGCAAAGAAACCCTAACGAAGTAATATTTAATTGATGTAACAGTTCTGAGACTGGAAGTGAGGAGTTCTTTTACTTTCTTGGTAATTATTGTTTAAGTAAAGGTCTGCAATCCTGCCAAGAGAAGAATGCTGCTTAAGTCCAAAAAATTATTCTCTCATTCAATAAGGAGCTCTTTGTATCAATAACATTAAAAAAGAACCAATTTGCTCCGACAAGAATGATCATGTCTGCGATATTGAATGCACTGCTTCATAGGAAAAAAAGTTTATTTTGGTATTATTAAAAAATGACTAAGTTAGATCAACCAAAAAGTGTCTCCACCTTAAAATCATTTGAGTATGCCACTTTGCAGCAGTCTATGACTATTTTATGTGGTCTTTAAAGTGCTCAATAATCCCATAAAGTTTTAACCTTTATTTTATTAGTAACTGCTACTTTTTGTGTTACGTGTCTAAAGCCAATGAAAATATTTTTCATGAATCACATGAATTTTTATTTTACTGTTCACATAAAAAAGCTTTCTAATATCTTTTAATAGCAGGATTTTGTGTATGAATTATATCATAGTCATTATGCATTATTCTGAACTCTAGTTTCTGGACCAGAAAACCATGTTTAAATCACTCTGGGCATTAAAATTAAATGGGTGAATGACTGACTACATGGACTGGCAGGCTTATCCTGCAGTAGTTAGATGGTGGTAGAACACAGTGACATCAAGTTTTAGTATATCTTTGAGAAACGGGGTAAAAAGGGGAGGTTTTATCTATTTATTTATTTTATTTAACCTGGTAACTGAACAAGAAGTGAGAATTTACAATGTGAAAGGTAAAAAATATTCCATCAGCAACCAAAACCTGCAGGGACATTTTAGTTTTCATGCAGAAGAGGTAAAGCATGGTGAAAGACTTTTTAGCCACAGAAACAAATGAAGTTGCCCTAGTTAAGTTTACTAATAACCTTTTCAGTATCCTATACTTCTCTGAAGCATTTTTTAAGCTTCAAAAAAGCCTAGCTTCTGTCCAGATAGTTCAAAGAAATCACAGACATGTCTCAGACAAAAATCTGATGACAAATAAAGGTTGCAATTTGTCCTGGCCTGTCATGTTATGCCAGTGAAAACCAATGGGTGAAGTGACAGCAGGTTTCTCAGTTGAAAGGGAGTCAATACTGTTCTACAAATAAGAAGCAATTGCTTCAGAAATTTTTAGATTGTTTGTAAATAGTTTCATTGGGGAATTCTGCTCTTGTGCCATAACATCTTGGTG
>JAVJGG010000001.1:32439075-32466413 GCA_035590195.1 Aviceda cuculoides
ACATTCCAATCCTTTTATTATTACTGTTGTCATTTTATTAGTGTTATCATTATTAGTTTCTTCTTTTCTGTTCTACTGAACCGTTCTTATCTCAACCCATGAGTTTTACTTCTTTTCCCGATATTCTCCCCCATCCCACTGGGGGCTTGAGGAGTGAGTGAGTGGCTGAGTGGTGCTTAGTTGCTGGCTGGGGTTAAACCATGACAGCAGGTTACCTCTCAGTGTTTCTTAACATCTTGGAACATTCCTATACACAGGCATGCAATAATGTGTAATGTTTCTATTGTGGATTGTTATTCACTTGCTGAATTCAACAGCTAACCTTTTTGACTAAACGTATTTCAAAACTAGTTTTTTGGAGTACTTGTTTGGGGGCATAAAATTTATTTTACTTCTCTGAGTTAAAAGCTCATGTCAAGAAGGTCGGTATATTCAGTGAAGGTATGAGCCACCAAGGTAACATTTTTAGGTTTAATTAAGGATGGGGATTTGGAGGGGTAGAGAGAAGGGTAAATAACACCCAAAACATAGGTTTATTGTCAGATTGCTCACATAAGGGGATAGAAAAATAAGGTTTGAGGGATTCCAGATTTCTGTTTGTTAGCTTGTGGCACACATGACCATTGCCAGCAAGAGCTTAAGGATTACTGAATTTCAGCTGACTGTACTTACTGATGCTGTTGTTATATCCAAGACTGTAGTTAGTGTAGAAATTAAGTCTATAGTTTGAAAATGAAAGGGCTACTCATCTGGCTTATTGATGGATCTTCTTGATTGCACTGGATTAGGATGAACACTTGTATCTGAAGAGCCTAAGTGATACTTTGCAATTTTGGTGCAATTTTCTAGACCAAGGGCTGGAGATTTTAAAAGTAAAAAATGAGGAGTCTAGTTACACATTGCATCTTCTTTAGAACATGCACCAAGAATAAAAGATGATGTTTGCAAAGGCTAAACAATTAAGAGGATTTTCATCTTTCCATTGTTCTCTGCCCTTAAGTAAACTTTAAATCTAATCTACACCTTCACTTAAAATGTATCAATTGTCAGATGTTCAATATGGACAAACTAAAAAAAAGCCCTTGATGGATGAAATGCCCTAAACTTCAGCCTGTTGGACTTGAAGATTCAGTAAGAAACTAGCATTTCTTAACATTTTACCTTCAAAGCCTTAGCACTAAATCAAAAGGTGTCATGGTTTAACCCCAGCTGGCAATTAAGCACCACACAGCCACTCGCTCACTCCACCACCCCCACAGTGGGATGGGGAAGAGAACTGGGGAAAACAAGTAAAACTCATGGGTTGCGATAAAGGCAGTTTAATAGGACAGAAAAGGAAAGGGAAATAATAATAATTAATAGTAGTAATAATAATAGAATATACAAGTGATGCACAATACAGTTGTTCACCATTAGCTGAACAATGCCCAGCCAATCCCCGAGCCACAGTGCCTCCTGGCCAACTCCCCCAGTTTATATACTGGGCATGATGTCATATGGTATGGAATACCCCTTTGGCTTATCTGGGTCAGCTGTCCTTGCTGTGCCCCCTCCCAGTTTCTTGTGCACTCCCAGTCTCTGCTGGCAGGGCAGTATGAGAAGCTGAAAAGTCCTTGACTCCTTAGCAACAACGAAAACATCAGAGTGTTATCAACATTATTCTCATCCAAAATTCGAAACACAGCACTATACCAGCTACTAGGAAGGAAATTAACTCTATTGCAGCCGAAACCAGGACAAAAGTGCACATAGCCAAAAGAGCATTAGCAAAATGAAAATTAATGTAGGTCCCTTCCTATCTGCTAGCGTATTGCTGGTCTTTCTGGAGCACTGAACAGTTCCTATATTGCTCAGATAAAGGCTTTGCAAAGGCATGAAATACTATAGGCCTTACAGAAGCTTTAATGATAGATAAACTGTTGATACCAGCTTAAATGTCCTAATGATCTCATAAATTGGAGTTTAAACACCCTAATCAGGAGGCAGGTAAAATACCAAGATGCAGGATGATTGACGATGCATACAGAAGGTTGTAGTAACTTTTTCAAATAACATAACTTGCTTTGATCATTTTGTAGAAAGAGTAAGAAATCATGTAGCTTTGTGTTGCTCTATGGCATGCAATTTTGACTTTACACCTTAATGCAGGCATCCATGTGTTACCATCTCAAAAGAGCAAGTGTACTTGTATCATGCTAGGTGTCAGTACTGAGGTCTGTGAGGCTACAACATGCATTCAGATTAAGGCTTTAGAAACCTGGCATTAAAAAGGCTTGTTTATGATCACAGATCAGGTTATTATTGCAATTAGAGTACTGAAAATGAATGACTGAAGATGTATTATTGCTCCATCTGCAAGAATCCCTAGGCTACTATGAAGGCGCTGAGCACTAAACATCTCAGAAATACATGGCAACTCCTTTCATGCTTACGGATTTCCAGGGCAGTCCCAGTGCACTGTCTGAGCAATTTTTAGTCTCAGACAATGTTATAACCAATTAATTTACAGTCCTGCAACAATGGGCACAGCCTGTTATGCATGAAAGATGGTATAGCAAGTCCTGCCAGCTCAGGCTGGAGGTTTCTAGGCAATGGACTTTGACAGTATCCCACACACATAACTGCTGCAGGAGAGATACTTGCTTTTTCCAAACAGAGGTGGGCTTCAGAGTTTTAAGAATTACTTTTGGCGCCAGGAGCTGTTGCCACCACTCCCATCTTCAGTTAGTGATGACTAAAATCTCGTGTTATCTGGTGTCATGGTTTAACACCAGCCAGCAGCTAAGCACCACACAGCTGCTCACTCACTTCCCCCCCACCACCAGTGGGATGGGGGAGAAAATCAGGAAAAGAAGTAAAACCTGTGGGTTGAGATAAGAACAGTTTAACAGAACAGAAAAAAAGAAACTAATAACGATAATGATAACACTAATAAAAGACAAAGGTAATAATAAAAGGATTGGAATGTACAAATGATGCGCAGTGCAATTGCTCACCACCCACCGATCGACACCCAGTTCGTCCCGGACTGGTGAATAACTCCCCCCCGGAAACCACTCCCCCCAGTTTAGGTGACGTCCCATGGTATAGAATACCCCATTGGCCAGTTTGGGTCAGCTGCCCTGGCTGTGTCCTGTGCAAGCTTCTTGTGCCTCTCCAGCTTTCTCACTGACTGTGCTTGAGAAGCTGAAAAGTCCTTGATTTTGGACTAAACACTACTTAGCAACAACTGAAAACATCAGTGTGTTACCAACATTCTTTGCATACTGAACTCAAAACACAGCACTGTACCAGCTACTAGGAAGACAATTAACTCTATCCCAGCTGAAACCAGGACACCCACCTTCCACACAAAGAAACTTAAGGAAAATATCTCTTCTTTCTTTTAGAGAAGAAAAATAGCTGTGGGAGTGGGACCTTTGGGAACAGTTGTAGAGTTGTTAGATTTCAGGTTTGGATCATTTTTTTTAAAAATCTTTAAAACTTAAGAACAAGATCAAATGAAAGCAGGCTCTGAGGTTAAAACAGACAGTTGCATGCTCTAAAACCTCCTGAACTCCAAATACTCCTTACACATCCATATATTCTCTGAAGTGCAGTGATTCTTCTGTGTGTACAGAGAATTGAGGAGGATATATGAACTGTTGTGATGTTTTTCTTTTCCTTTTTACTCCATTCAAATGCCCATCAACTTACACAGTTTTCAGATAGAGTAAATTATGTACTCTTGTTTTCTAAACCTTTGAAATAATTATTATTTTCAACATATAACTGCAGAGCAAGTCCAGTTGTTTTGTACTAGCAGTGTTTTTTCTGAATAAAATTTACTTTAAAGAGTATGATATTAAAGGGCATTCTGAAAGAGAAGCTTCTGAGAAAGTTCAGATAATTCTCATCTGCTCTTCTACTAGATGTGTCAGAAAACTGCAGTCCTTTTCCAAAGTAATAAGCTTAACAAAGATAAGCCTTACCATGGAGACTAGAGGCAAGACTTAGGATACTTCAGTCAAGGGACGGGTTTGTAGCCTCAGGATTGGCAAATGCTGACTTGGGAAAACAGCTGTTATTTAAAAGATTTAAGTATTCAGGCTTGCTGACAGCTTTTAGGTTTTAAAGTAGCCTGGAACAGCTTTGGTCTACTGCTTTACTTCTTTTTCAGTCTTACAAATGCAGCTTCTAAGGTCTACTTGAAACAGCACTGCAGGCCGCCTTTACTTGCTGCCAGGGTGTTCTGCAAGGAACCTCTCTCTCTGTCCTTTGTTTCCATTGGATTTGCAAGAGCGCTGTCAGAAGATGACAGCATTTAGTATCTCGTATAAATAAATCTCTTCTCCTCTGCATCAGGAACCGAGCTTGACTGCCTGTTTCTGTCATCTTCTTGTCTTTGGGCTACACTTCTCACCTTGACAGTGGAAGAGATTTCATTACTAATAGTAGTAGAAATAAATAAATTGTTTTTCTCCAGGAAAGAGATAATGCTAATACTGTCTAAAACTGAAGACAGAATGAAGCATTTCTTGATACTTTCTCAGATGTACTGCTGAGTAAGCAAGCAAAAAAAAGGAGACATCATCTTTCCAGATTGTTTTTATGAAGCACCTGAAGTCAAAGTTAAGGCAGAGTGAAATACAGTATTCTTTTTCAGCTTGCTATATTTGCATTCAGATGCAACCATATTGTTCAGTTTTCAGTTGTGTGCACAGAGAGTCAGTAGGTTGTAGGAAATCACTGACTCTTGTGAAAGAAACTCGGCAAGAAGTTCTCAGGGAGTGATTATGACAAGTTTTACAGGTCAGAGTAACAAGCACATGTAATGGGGCTTTTAGAAGGAAAAATTGAAGGAGGGAAGACATTTCAAATACCATTATCAATTAAGATAACAAAAATATGAGTAATTTTTAACCCGGAGGAGTTCTGCTAAGGACTGAACATGACATCATGTAACTGAACAGAAAAAGCCATAGCTAAATCAACTCTGAAGAATCCTTGTTCAGTAGCACTTTATAGTCCTACAGTGATGAGCTGCTAGAAACGGAGTTAAAATCCTAACATTTAGAGTCAATGAAAAGCATACATCAAGCAATGCTGAGTAAAACACATACAAATAATTAATTTGTTCTGTTGTTGTTGCTGATGGGTTTTGTTTAGCTTTCTCTTCCCATAATATTTCCACTTTTATGGATGAGATATAGGTAAATGGTAAAGAGTAGCACTGAGAAATAAAATGTAACTTGCATTTTTATTTATACCTCTTTCTTAATCTACGTTGTGCCCAGAAACATAAGTTTACAAATCCAACAATAAAAAGAGGAAATCAAGTATTCTCAGCTTTCTTTGAACAGTTTGTGGAGCCCTTCTAGTGCATTGTTTTCATTTCTTATCCCGGCAGAGAGGGGGATTAGACCTTATAATAAGGTTGAAGAGATTGTCCTTTTTATTGGCTTGCTCTGATTGTTAAATGTGACAATGAGAACTGTAAAATCAATGGAATCCTTTCTTTTGTGTCTATCTGAAGAAAACTGTTCCTTCATTTTATTTAGACATTGGGTAGTCACATTGCTGACACTGCAACTGCAACTTAGGAATGTACATCTAAAATCTCAGGTTGATTCAGTATGAATGCTTGTTAAGATGATCTTTCATATAGAAGGAAAATGCTTCTTACTGAAAATGTCATTTAAAAGCAGGTTGACTTTTTGTGTGCAACTTGAAATACCAACATGAGTAAGAAATTTCAACAAGGGTTGGGATTTTTGTTTGTTTTGGTTTTGTCTGGAGACTACTCTTGTGAGCTGTGGACTCACCCACATCCTTGTGGCTAAATGTGTGGGCTACTAACTTGTCTTCACTTTGTCTCTATGCTTGACTTTTTATGCCAAATGAAATTACAAATTTTGTCATATCCATGTAATACCATAGTGCTTCTTCCAACAAAGTTTAATGGTAACTAGCTTTTCTCTAGAACCAGAACAACTGCACCATCATACCCCTTAAGAGGAAGATTTCCTTGGGCACAAAGGCATCTAGTTTAATTTGCTTCGTTTGAGGCTGCCTGACTGGAAGAGACAAGGTTTCTGGTGTGCACCTTCTAGATGGTGGTGGTGAGATTATTATTTGTTCACTCTCTTCTAGGTCTTTCCATTAAACTTGCTGTGGCAAGAGATTTGAAGATTGAAATGCCACTACAGTTTCATTTCCCTGCCTCAGTGAAGCATTTTCCCTCCTTTCACCTTCTTCCTCATTGACTAGTTTCATCATAAGTCACAGTATATTTGTTATACTGCCATTACTCTTATGGAGGACCTGTTTTCCAATATATACAGTGATGTAGCATATTGTTTCTGAATGAGTTTAATTTATAAGTAGCTGCTTACATCCTTTCTCAGTTAAGCCTGGTGTTTTCTTATTTTCAAGAAAGGCAATCATAAATTTTGTATTCTGTCTTACAGCAGGACAAAGACTTTCTACCTCTTGACTTAAGAAGACACATTCTTTTGTGATTACTAATAAAAATGATGGCCAATTGACTTTTGTTAGCTCACCAAAGAAATATTCATTCTGTATTACCACAAGATAAGTAAGGTGCTGGGAAGGGAGAAAGAGCATGTGTTGTGTGAGCCCTTGCAGAGCAGTTCCCCAGCCTCTGCAAGAAAAGGACAGTGGTAACAGGAAATGGTAGATCTAGGGCATGAGGTATAGCTAGACACTGCATTAGAAGGCATAAGAGTGCTCTCTGGTCTGCTTACACAGAATGAATATTTCTTTGAGGACTAGGGGTAGAGGCAATAGTGGCCCTATCCTTTCGGCAGCACTTTGGTTTTATGCTTGTTTAACCTGGTCATGACATAATATCATAGAATCATAGAATCATTTAGGTTGGAAAAGTCCTTTAAGATCATCGAGTCCAACTGTCAATGCAACACCACCATGCCCACTAAACCATGTTCTGAAGTGCCTTGTCTACACGGTTTTTGAATACCTCCAGGGATGGTGACACCACCACTTCTCTGGGCAGCCTGTTCCAATGCCTATCCACAGTCTCATTGATTTTCCATAAGACTTCCCACCTCACAGTTATGTATCCAATTTAAATCTCAATTTTTTTCAGCTGTATTTTCTTACTTCTTGTAATACAGCTTCTAAATACATTATCATTGTTGCTTAAATCTGTTTAGTACATGTTGACTGTCAGTTATATATCTTCTCATTCATCCTTTAGCAAGACTACAAGCTGCTATGTATTTTACATTTTACATTTTTCTCACAAATTAGTTCCTTTCCAAGTCTTCAATGATTTTTTGTGCTCCTTTTTGAAATCTCTCCAATATGCTGGTTTCCCTTTTTTTTTTTTTTTTTCGGGGGGGTGTGTGAAGAAAAGAACCTACAGTACTCTTTGATACTTTGTATTCACTTCTGAATAGAAAAATTGTCTGATGCATGACTCAGTGCAGTGACTACATAGGCTTGAGTTTGAATTGCTTGGATGACTGAACTCATTTCTGTGTGCAGAGGTTCACAATCTGCTTATTGGCATTTTTACTGCTAGTCCATGGGATTTTTGCTTTCAACTCCTGCTCTGCATTTGCTTTCATGGAGTAAAAATATTTTACCAGAAAGTGATAAGTTTTCTGCAGTGTGTTAATAACCACAGTGGAGACAGTGGTCCTGCCAGGATTCAGAATTCTTTTAAAATTCAAGGACTGTTGTTTAGGGTGCATCGGGACATCATTTCAGACATTGGCATTACTTTTGGTATTCAAAAGAAACCTTAAAAATCATCCAGGTATTGTTTAATATCAGGATTGGTATTTTCAGTGTGCATCTGATTAATTTATCTCAGAGCTTCTCTTCTTGCCCTTCCTTGTCTTCCCAAACCATACAAAGCAGCATTATATAACAGTATTGTTCTGGGGCAGCTGTACTTTGAGTGTGTCTCCTAAACCTTGTCCCTACCGCAATGCCTATTTTATATATTTATTGCTACATAGCTATTACTATGAAAAACAAAATATTGTTGGGATTCACACAAACCTATTGCAGAATACTTACAAATTGTTTCCTTGGTTTCGCTAAGTAAGTTCAGAATGCTTTTCCCACGAGGGGACTAATAGGGAAAATACTAATAAGGAAAGACTAATAATTCTGTAAGTATGTCTTTCCTTTTAGCTCAAGGCATCTTGTTACCCATCTAAGTCATTCACAGGCTGGGATGTGTAGCTGCCTGAGGATTGTGACAGGGAGAATACACCAGAGCATTTCTCTTAAGAACTTTTAAATAGAAGTCTGGATTATGTACAGAATAAAGCGTTTAAAAGAGAAAGAAAGCTAAGGCATCAGTATGCAATATTTTCAGGTGAATTTGGTAATTTTTGTTATGTACTCCTAGTCCTGTATTTATGTGACCAACATTTGCCCTATGAGGGGCATAGTCCAAACTGGCAATGAAGGAAGTGCAGATTTTATATGAAAAAACCCTACTAGCTTACCCAGAGTATACTAGATCTGGAAGGCCCTTTCCCTGCTTACACATGGGTCCACCATTTTATGGCAGGGGGCCACCATTTTGTTCTCCATCATAGCCCACAACTCTGCCGGTGGCTGGCTGGCAAGGGCGGCCGCCCCTACCCACACAGGCAGCAGTGTGTCAGGAGAGGAAGCCCCAGTTCCAGCGCACAGGGAGGCTGCCACTTTCCACAGCGTCATCCCCCACATGGCTTTGAGCGGTGCAGAAGGCCTTTTCTTTAAGGACTGTTTGTTTGGTTTTTAAGGTACATTATCCAGCCAGACTGGGATGGAGACTGATTTGGCTAAGGGTTTTGGTATAAATGACGTATCCTGCCTTTAAGAACTAAACCATGAAGGCCCTGGGAACAGAGCACCTCATCCCCTCCCATGTGTACAGGCCCCAGCCTCTCAGGCTAAAGTCATCTGTTACCAACGACTCCCAAAACATCCACATCTGCAAAGCTCTTGGGAAGCTGGGATCTTGTTGGTCCTGAACTTCTCTGCTTTTAAGTGCAGAGAGTTTGAGTGGTTTAAAATTAGTTCAGTGAAACTGCAATCAAATCCATTTATATCTGTCTGAATAAGTATTTTGTTTGCTAGGCTTGACAGCAGTTGGGCCACTTACAGTGTATGTGCCCAAATCCTCTAGGAGCAGAGTGTTTGATTATAAGCTCTCTGCCCTCGAGATTGTGTTTCTGTAATGTTTGTAAAGAGACTGATGCAAAAGTGCTGTAAATCTCCTTGGAGCTTCTGGGATTTGCTGTTGTTTTTTTAAAAAAAAATTAAATCATAAAATGAGACTGATGAAATGTGAAATCCAGGGACCTGTCTTTTTACAGGCATTGTTATTCAACTTATTATTCATGATGTAAACATGCCATTAGCATGTGACTGCTAAAGAAAATTCTGGTTAGTTTCATATGAGGGAGATGCACAAACAGAAAAAAATTGCTGGAGTATCTGTTTTCCATTTATCAATGGATAGGCTGTGTCCATGTTTTTCATATTTGTCATATTAGGAAATTCCTACATAAAAGAAAAAAACCTGAAAACTGGTTATGTGTAGAGTCTTTTCAAGAAACAAAGAATTCTCAATTGGAGCTCCTGTATTTAGATAGCTTAGTGGGAGGAAAGGGCAGCATAGCATAAATTCAAAATTTGACTTTAATATGCCTTAAGGGAAAAGACACTGAGGAAAAGAGGGGGGGGGGGTGTTAGTTAAAAAAGAGAAATCATAAGATTCTGTGTGCCACAGCAATATTTTTTAATAATGCTGCTGTTATTGACATTAGCAACTGCCATACGGTGACAAGAAATAGAATGTTATACTGGTCTGGTAGAGTTGTGCATATCATACATTATGCTCTGTGCATAAGCCCCTCTACTTGTTGTGTGCTCATTGTGTGCTGGACTTAATATCCTTAGCAACAGGTTTATGTTAATCACATGAGGTGTAACAGATGCTTTTTAAAGTAAAACTTTATAAAATTATATTTCTAAATTACAGTGCTTTAATTTTTGTGACATCTCTCATTTTTCAGAGACTCCAGGAATTCTCTGAAATAGCTCCCAGAGTTGTTAAAAGTGAGAGACATCCTTCAGGCGACAGTATTGTAGTACAGATTTCTGATGGTGTCCTTCAGCTCTACCATTAGCAGATCACTTGATATGTCACCAATGTGTATGTTTTCTGTGTGAGGCCATAAAATCTCAGGACTTTGAGGCTCCTTGAATGCTTGAAATTTAACTCCATCAGTAAAATGTTGATCCAGTTATGTATGCAATAAAAATATTGCTAGAATCTACTTATTTACAGCTCTGTGCTGTTGTTCTCTTCACTTGCTAATCCTTCAGTGGTGAGATGAAGCCTTCTTGCTAAAGAACATTCATGTTTCAGCCTGATAAAAATTTTTAAAATATTCATTAAAGAGACCCAGAAATTTTGCTGACACTGTTTTTGGAAGAACTAAATGCTCTGAAGCACATATTGAATTGTACATGACTGCTGTGGTAGAAAAAAATCCACCTGGAGACTTCTTTTTTTTCTGGGCTCCATGACAAATTTTATGTCCATCTGCACTTTAGTCTCACAAGAACATAAATATCAAACTATTCTAACTTTCACCCAGCTGGAAAATATATACTTTATGAGAAGAATGACATTATTTAACAGTACTGTATTCATAGGTTATGGATCTCATGTGGATAATAAACTTGAACCCTACACTGTATCCAGTATTACATTATTGAAAAACTTGTCTTTTAGAAAAGTTTTTAGATTGTGTCCTTGCTTGATGAAGAACTCAAAAAAAGGAAAAAGTTCACTTCACATGTGCATGTAGGTAATACTTAAAAGTCACCTGGATTTAGAAATTAAGGGTTTGTTTCTATTGAAATATTAATTACCTATTTATCCACATAGAGCTTGATATAATTTCAGGGTAGTGAGAGGAAAACATTCTATCTTCTGGTCAGCATTAATCATCCTTACTTGACCAATAGAGTCATTAGCTCTGGGGGTTGTCTCAGTGTCAACAAGGAAAGTGTTTCTTTGTAACACAAAAAGCAATGCCAAACCCTCTTGTCTGGCAAAATGATACTACTTGGTGAAAAATAAGTAATTTAGGAAAATACAGTTTAACAAGGAGGGGGAAAAAAATAAAAGCAAAAAAAAAAAAGTTAAAAGGACAATAGGAACTATTCAAATATGGAAAATAGGAACCAAGAAGAGAAAGTCAATTAATGAGTTAAAAGACAGGCAGCTGTCAGTGCTGTGAGATTCTGTGTTTTCTCTTACATGCTAGCTTTCTTGTGGACAGCAAAGGATGGTAGAGCTAAAGTATATGCCTGTTTAGAAAGTTGAATGCATTTTCAGTGCAGAGATAAAATATGTTGTTGTCTCCCTCACTTCCCCCCAAAGCAAAACAAACACTAAATTGCAGAAATGCCTCAGCAAAATTTTACTGTCAGCACTCTAGGAGTCATGACTTCAGCAGACAGTTTCTGCTCCTCTTGCTGCAGTTCAGGTTTTTTTCTCATTGCCTAGGAAAAATAATGTGTGGCAATCTCATTAGTTCTTGTGTAGTCTTTTCTCCTTCCAGATGTTCCTATCTACCTATATGTTCAATGTAAAATCCTCCTGTCCAGCTCTAGTTGCATTTTACCTTTGCTGATATCAAGCTTAGTGGTTCTTCTCCAGCCTCTGCTTCTATAATACTGATTCTCCTGAGTTTACTTTGAGTGTATTTTAACTGTCCTTTAAAAACAGAAATCATGTAAAAGCCTGAAGCAAAAGCTACTCCTCTCAGGATATTTTGTCTCTTCAAAAATAGGTCAAGATACTTTCCTTCATTCTGGTCTAAAGAAGATAATAATTAGAGGAGTCTAAATACTGTATTAATGCAATGGTAAGGATTCAGATTGCTTTGAAAGCCAGAAAGTTCAAAATATATTATTCTTAGGATAGTAATGTTATTATATATATAAAGGTAGAGTTGTATCACACAACAGAAAGTAATGTCATGTCAAGGTCATTGGAGTGTATATTTGAGAAATAGGTATTTCTGATTTATTTCAAATAACTCTGCAGTCTTAATATATCATTAATACAGATTTTCACCTTTAAGCTCTCCAGTTTTTAATAAATTGAATAGAAAAGGGCTAAAAGACACCATTATGTTTCATGAAGGGCTTAGGGCAGCCTTAAATGCATGTATGGAATTAAGTGTAGAAGAAGCTCATTTTATCTATCCTTATTAAGTATTTCTAATGGATTTGTCGGTCTAATATGAGTCAGTGTGATTAAGTAGCATTAATAATGTCTTAAAGGGTCTTTTTTCTTTTTTTTGCTAATCTTTGGTTTCAGATCATCTGTAAGGTAAGAATGCTGGTTGGGTAGGTATTTCAAGTACTGTCTTTTTTACATCCTTTATTCTTTCTTAATTGTCCTTCATGTCAGCAAATAAAAATTCTGATAACCTGATTTTATTTTATTTTATTTTATTTTATTTTTTTACATTATCCCTATTTAATTTAACCCTCTTGTAACGGTTTCAGGATGAGATCTTGGACTTTGAATTCTCCATCCACATAATTTTTTCTGGATAATAACTATCTTACATAAGTTTTGAAACAAGACCCTGAAAATTCTGTCTCTTGAGAATTTAGGAATTTTATTAAAAAGACAGGATGTTGAGGCTGATTCCAGAGACTGGAAACCAGAATCACGTGAAAGTGATAGCCCAGATCTTCCTGTGCTTGATATGTGGATTTTCATCTGTTGTAGGAACTGCATTTTCCCTGCAATGTTAGCATTGCCCTCAGTGTGATAGCAGTGTTTTGCTTTGTGCATGATGGCAGCATGTATTAGAGTGGCCAGTCTCTAAGGTAAAGAAGTTCTGTCTTCTGGTCAGCAGAAGAGAAAATGGATTTCTCGTTGTTTCATAAGCAGATCATCTAGGGTAGATTCAGAACAGTTTTAGTTTTCTGGCAAGGAACAATCCTGTCTAATCACTACAGACTTGCTGGTGATTGGGACTGTGTCTGACCCTTACCATCATCTCTGGCCCTGACCTGGACTTGCTGCTTTGCATCCTGGCTCTTGTTGCTGAAGTTGCTCGTGACAGCCTTATTGCTGCACTTGTTCCCAGCTCACCTTCCCTTGCAGAGCAGCTGCACTGCAGTGCTCCCTGGCATACTCTGTGCATGTTTTTCACTCTTTTCTCCTTCCCTTCTCTAATTGTTGGCCTTTTTCTCATACTTCTTCATAACAACTCCTTCACTTTTTCTTCTACTTGCCAGGGAAGGATATTAAGCTCCTTCAAAGGAGAAGGGAGTCTGTTGGTGGAAAAGTAGTACCTGAAACTGCTACTTGCCACATGAAGAGGATACAGCATAGTCTATGTTTCAGCTTAAAAGAACAGAAGTGGAGTATATTTCCTAATTATTCCTTCTGCCCACATTCTTTCTGTGTGTGCATGTTCTTGATAAGCATCTTATCTAAATAGAACTATGGAGCACGGCAGACACTTGATGTTTTTTTGTCATGTGGCAGAGGTATATATGCAACAGAATAGAGCATGTTTACCAGAGGATCTTCACCTGAAACAGCAGAGTTTTCCAGGGAACCAGTCTAGGTGAGGGCTGATTCTTCACATACGCTTGGAAAACACCGAACTCTCAGCTCTTATTGCTGCAGTTATGAAGTACACCAGTGGGTACCTAACTGAAGAGCATGCAGAACCGGAGAAGCCTAATTCAAGCTTTGCTTATGAAGGTGTATTAGTAATAGTTTTAGGCAAGCAATTTATGAACAATTACTCAGAAATTAAATCAATATCTAAATAAGTCTTGCTGAAATTAGCATTTGCTTAAGTGGTGTGATTACCTTGCAGATAATGGGGGGCACCAGCACGCTCCATCTACTTAGGAACAATTGTTGCTATATTTCTTTTTCTATGTGCAATTATTAAACTCAGAAAGCATTGGTCTTTTTGCCTCTTAGCCTGTGCTGACAGTGAAGATGTTCTAGACATCTGTGAGGTGATTCTCTTAAAGCTAGCTTAGCTACCAGCACAGTGAGTGTAGTCTGCATGAAGTACTTTGCTGCCACAAGCAGATCGTATCTTCTAATGTAGCATGCTTTAGAGGAAACATGGCTTCAGTTCTTCCTCTGTAGAACAGGAATAATGTTAATTCCCAATCACATGTTGGAAGTGGCACTGTGGGGATTAACCAGTTAATGTTTCTACAATACTCTGGTGTTGAAGGGGATAACACCTCTACATAATGTTATTGATTGATAGGTGTGATTCCACACTAGGACTAATGGCAAAGGACAGTTGTCATTCCCACATTGCCATTAGGGATGAATATATTCTTTTAACATGTCCTCCACCCACAGAAATTTTCAGTCTCTTTTAATTTACATGGAGACCGGCATTTTACTAACAGCTTTTTAGGAAAATTGAGAGCATTAAGGAAAAAGAAGCTTAGTGCAAAGAATCATATTGTATTGCCAGCCAAGTAGCATCAAAATTGCAAGTTAGAAAACAATCTAACTGTTAAGGGGTTAAAAAAGAAAGTAAGCATCTATTTGAAGGATGCAGTATGGACCATAATTATTATACATAACTACCAGTCTCCAAGCCAAGCAGTGTCCCTACCACCTACTCAAAAGAACACAATGAAGGACGAAGGCAGAGTCTGTGCACTAATTTACACGAGGGGCAAAGAAGAAAGAACCAATCATTAAGGAAAATAACAATGAATATGTATTAGTTAAGTGTATAAATGAGAGAATTTTTGAGACAAGGGTGTGCTGTCTTCAAACAGGCACCCATTCATGTGCATCAATGAAATTAGTTTGAAAATACCTCGACTGTGGGTGTTATTGGCTTCCACACCAGGTAAATGAACCCTGTTTGTGGAACAACAGTTTGAGTAAGCTTAAAGCTCAAATATGGTGATTTAGGGGGGCATCTAATCTCTTTTCCTTATTAATATTTGTCCTTTGAATGAAGATAACTTGAAAATTCACAGTAATGAAGATCACCTGTATTAATTCCAATATCAAATTCTCATATTCTCAAAAAGCAAAGGGCTTGGAAAATCTTGGAAACTGCAGCAGCAGAAGAGATTGAATGAGCAAAAAGTAGAATACATGATAATTAATGGGGCAAGACTGAGCAAAAAAAAAAGAACATTTGCGCTTTGCAGTCCCATTTTATTCTCAGACTGGTTTAATGCCAACCCACTATAGTTTAGAGCAGTCTTGGAGATATTCTAAAGTCTTCCAACTGGCCTCTAAACTGCCTGCCAACAGAGAAGAGAGAAAGCCCGGCAGTGCCCCTTGTGCTTCCTCTAGTGGGGCAGGCAGCTGGAGTAAAAGTGCCAGCTTTGTGTCTGCCAGAGGGGCTCTGTACCAGTTCTGCAGTCATAAGGAAGTTCTTGGCTGGGGAAATTGAGTTGGTTTCTGGTCTCAGTGTGGCCAGAGCAACACAAAGAGATCCAGACAAACTGGAGAGAGTGAGCTTTTTAGTCTTGTATATATATATTTGATGCATTTTGTGCTATCTTGGGAAGTAAATCCAGACGTGTACAGAAAGGAGCTGGTCCAATACAACTTTATTGCCAGAGCTCCATCAGCTTGCTTAATACTATGTAATATTTTATGAGTTATTGACAAATTCACTGTTGGGGTAGTCAGGCTAACCATATGGTTGCTTTATAGGAATGCACCAGTTTATTTGTTGGACCGAATTTTTGATTAAGACATTATCAGTTAGCTGAGCTTTGAGTTTAGTTATCTCAGAAACTGCTCTTTACTAGAGCAGCCTCCAGGCTTGCAGTGATAAAGAAATGAAATGAACTTAAGGTCAGGAATTTACCTTAAAAGTATCAAGTGAATGGCTGTATTAGATCACTGTGGAGACTTCACTCATCTGCCTGGTGAATATGCCAAGTGGGATGATGTTGCAGGGTACTCCAGAGATATTAGAGACTTGTCTTCAGGTTTTACGTGTTTTGCTTTATCCTCCTTCTGTGGTAATACATAAGAAGACATCATTTATGCAGTGTGTCAAAAAAACATAGTGGATTTATTTTGCCTGTCTGATGTGATGCCTCTGTAGTTCGTCCAACTTAGTGGCATTACTGTTCTGATTACCAATTTAGATTCCTTGTAGGAAAGGAGGATCAACGGCTTTTATACCACATTTTTTCCTCTTGGTCCCTACCCATTCTGGCACTCAGGCTATAGAGCAGAAACAGGAGTGATGAAGACCTTGTGCTTGTTCTATGGCTGCAAGGGATTGCCTTTTCCCCTTCTTCTCTCCTCTCTGGTGTGTTTTGTAGGCATTTGAGGGCTGCTGCAAGTTATATTATTTTTCCCTATCCTTTTGGACCCTAAGAGGGAAAGAGAGGACCATCTGCGTGGTGGTTACCAAAAACAATTTTTACATTATTTGAGACCCCCGTGCTCTCTGATATCAATGGCCTTTGTGAACTTGGGCAAGCCATCTGGGCAAGGCTTTATATTTAACTATTTAATGAGCAGCAAGAGCTTTTCCATCAGTTATGGTGTTCTGTAAACTCAGTGCCTATTGCCTTTCTGTAGTCTGAGAAAATATGTGCATGGCATTGGATTCTACTGTATTTAAGGATGTTTTGAGCTCCAGTGTTGATTTATTGTAGGCAGGTACTACTTCAATATCATAATGAAAATGAAAGTTATTTTTACAAGATACACTGGAAATCTTGGACAGCTGAAGTATATTTAAGATAAAAGATGGTTTGAGTTGGCTATAGTAGAAGTACTGTAAGAATCTACTAAAGCAGAAAATACTGTTTATATGAGTGAACTATTGTCTGGCTTTGGCAATGCAAAAACATCAGTAAGATGTATACTGTGAAGTTAGATACTATGTCACTTGCCAAATGTCACTTGGCACCCTTGAAAATGCTTGGAGATCTGCTGATTTATTAATATATTGTCTGCTGCTGTTTATATGATCAGTCGCCTGCTCTCCTTGAATGTCTAACAGCCCTCTGGGAATTAATCCTATATTTTTACTCATGCTAATCAAAAGTTGGTATACAAAGTATTTCTGCTGTCAAGGGAGCTATATCAAACAAGAAACACTGCACATGATGACCTGTCTGTGAATCAGCTTCTGTGTGACATCTCTCTTTTTGTTTGTTCCTCTTGTTTTTCTCCTTCTATAACATCACAAAGCAATTCTTCAATTAATTATTATTTTAAAGCTGAAACAGGAAGTAAATATGCATTCTGAAAGCAAGGACAAGAGGCATCCTTCTCTAATTCCTCATCTGAAATTTTGACACTTTTCTGGTTAGGATGATTTTATAGGCACACAACAGACTGCAGTTATTTTGTGTATGGAAAATTCATTGTTAATTCCCTGCTTCATGGTGCTAATTATTAAAGCCCAAGTACTGCTTTTTAGCATGCTGTTTGTCCTCCAATTACTGCTCAGAAGCTGAAGTGTCTTGGATAATTATCTTAATTCTTCTTTGATTGTTGGGTCAAGGCAATTAAAGTCTTAAAAAAAAAAAATTAAGTATATGTAGCTTTGTCCCTCATAAGATGTCCCAATAAAGTAAATTTGTCAGTTATTTTTCTGTCCTTTTAAGATGATAAAGTGAGCAATCCATTGTACATAAAAATGTCAATCAACCAGCTAAACAAAAGAACGTATATTTTAACAATGTGGTGATTTTGAATGAGAAATGCCATTAAAGGGAAGATTAAAATACCTCTAGAAACATGGAATGATTTTGTTCTCTGGTAAATAAAATTGCCAATTTTCTAATTGCAAAAAACCCCCAAGCACCCAACAACAAAACAACTGAAAAACCAAACCAAAACAAAGCCCCCAAAACCCCAACCCCCCAAAAAGCCCCAAACCCTAAACTACTAGAAATGTGAACAGAAATATTTTTTTTTTTTAAATAGCTCCAAGACAATTGTGTCCCAAGAGAAATAAAGTTGCACATGATACTGGAAAATCTTGTGGTCTGAGCTGAAGACTATGAAGGAGTCAATGGAGATCTATAGAAAAATGCCACTTCTTGTACATGAACTATTGGCCTGGGCCAAGAAGCCTTACTGGAAAACTCTTCTTCTTCTGTAGACAAAAAAGGAAGATGGAAGCTCAGTATGAGCTCTGCAAGAACAAGATATGGCTTCTAACAAGATGTATCTGACAAAACAAAGTGAAAAAGATTTAATAATATGCATGCATCTGGGTGTGTGAGAGGAACTCACACAAATATTCATGTAAATGAAATGAATATTTGATACTCATGTACATGTATGTTTGTATATGTATGTGTGCCTGTATGTTTCATGTATAAAAGCAGAATGTTTTAGGCAAATGAAAAAACCAAAAAATAGTAGATTATCTGATGTATCTGTAGGAAATGTATGGGGAAATTAATGGAGGAGGAAGCAAAAGTTTAGATCTATTCCACTTATCTGCTTAAAATTCACCAAGATACAAAGTTATTATTTGGCAAATTTAAAAAAGAGTCACTACAAGCAGGGTAGCTGATAATTTAGGTATCTCATAAATTATAAGAGATTTGTTACAGTTGTGCTGATTTCTAAGCTGATTTCCTGCTTCTATGTGAATCTATCAGGAGGGTAATAAAGCTATTTAGGCAGATAGAGGAGATACAGATGGAAAATGGGATTAGGGAGCAATGAAGGTATGATGACTCACCCATTCTCAATGAGGTCTTAGGGGCACATCACATTGGAACTCACCTGTAAAGAACAAAGACATTTATCAGAGAGAAAAACTGAGTCTAGAATGCAGTTTCTAAAACTGTTGTTGAAACATTTTAATGTGCGGGATTCCCATACTCTTTCATATTCATTAATAATAGAAGCTGGGGCACACTAAGCGACAGCTTGAGAGTACCATGCATAAAAATCTGGGGATTGTTAGCTTTTCTATTTACATCTATGAAAATGAAATGTGCAAGATGTTTGCATATCCATTCAACCTAAAATTGGTTCTTGTTTGTAGGTGCTTTCCTTCTCTTACTACCAAAATATAAGTTCATCTCATCTTCCATATTATATCAACAACTTAAATATCCCTTGCAGTTACCGAATAGACTTGTGTTCAATTTGTCTTATACTGTTGATGTGTGATGTGATTAATGGTGATCCCGACAGCAGTATTATGAGGTTAAATTTAGGTTTAAATATATTTGCTTCTTTTTTGTTCTTTTTTTGAATCACAAGTATGTCCAACAGTTTGGTTTTAAGCCTCTGAAGGGAAGGGAAGGGAAGGGAAAGGCCTTTGGAACACTTCTTTGGGACCCAGCTAAGTTGTTTAGCAATGAAATTTGACTTGAGAAACAGAAGGTGAGTTATAGGAACTTGTCGTTGTAGCACTATTTGGAATAAAAATTTACTTTCTCATACAGAAGTTACCAGTTTATAGCCTGAAGTATATTTTCCCTTCATATGTGGCTATATTCAAGCAACCAGGGTTTGTGTAGCTTAGTGATTTGTCAAACTCCAGTGAAAAGAGAAGCACTTTAAAGTGCTGCATGGAACAATGCATTGGAAGACATGTTATTTAGCTCAGTGACAGCTTTGGCAGGATTTGGTAAGATGGCAACTCATTTGATATATAATTCATTTTGTACCTCAGGTGGCTGAACTGTCTTGTCCCACTAATGGTACCTTAATTAGACGTTTCCATTACAAAAAATCTACCTATAGTTTTACAAGCATTGTGTTTTAATTTGTCTTTGAAGACAAATACACATCCCAATTATTACATCAAATAAGGACCTGCTGAGTGACTTATATGAAAAATAAAATGCTAGAACTTGAATCTTAACACTTCTAAAAATCTTCCTTTTGAAATATACCACAGATTAGGCAAGTGCTGTATTAATCTCTGTTAATCAGCATACATTTTAATATGTAGTTTTGCTAATGTGTTATGTTTGTAAATACAAATTATTTCATGTGAGCCAAGGTTTATCTTAGATTAGATATCCAAATTTTCTTTCTGAGGCAAGCCACAGTCTGGGTTTCTGGTTTCCTTTCTTTTCAAAGGCATGGTGCTTAAAGGTATGAGATCATTAGATATAATATCTGTTAATACAGAAACAAACCTCCAGGATTCCAGATGGTCAGCACACTCCCTGACACCAGAAAATATGAAGAAATATAGTTCATATGGTTTCTTTAATCACTAAGCTTAAAAAGAAGAGAGGTATTTTCCTAGATTTTTCCACTGAAGAAGCAAAGCTCAACGATTTTGCAAATAACTATAAAGCAAATATTTCAATTAAACTATGGAAATTTAGAATGCACACTTTGATTTGAAATACAAGATAGTAAAATCACACCACTTGCATGCAGAGACCTGCATAAGATAAATAACTTATATTGTCATAAACAGATGTTGGATGTGTTGATGGAAGCATGCCTTCAGAAAAACTCATAACCAGATAATGAAGGATATCTTTACTTTCTGCTGTCTCAGAGTTATATCACAAACATCCAGGAAGATGTTTCAAATCCAGAAAAATTTGCTTTGAAAATGAACTATCTGCACGTTCCTTTTATCGTCATTGTGTGCCTGGCCTGAAAGGGGAACCGCAGTGTAACAAATGTGCCACCTCCATGTGTAGCTTGCAGTCATGTACAAATACAAATCTTGAGCTCTCTGGAGCACAGGAATTTCTTTTACAACGTGTAGTATCAGGCCATTTCCATATGCCTCTTCAGTCTTGTGCTCAAAAGAATTTCAGAATAATTTTCAAAATAATTTTTTCCTTTGAGCACAAGAAGACCAGAGAAGGACATGGAAATGGCCTTACACTACATGGTTGAGGTGGACTATGCGCAATGGATTTCTAGAGGTGTAGCAGCATTGAGACACTTTTGATGACAGTTTAGTGTGCATGTGGAAATAGGAAGTGAAATAATACTGCATGTTGCCTCACAAGGCAGAGATAAGTTACAGGGAGCAGTTGCAAAAGGGACAGAAGCTGTCCATCACTATGCTGTCCTGTTTATTTCTGAATGAACTTGTGAATATACTATCACGACCAAGTCTTCAGTGTTGCTATAGACTGCACAGGGAGAAAAAATCATGGTTTAGTTAATTCACTAGACCTGATTGTCCATGGTTTGGGAGATAGTGAAGCTATTAGAGGTTGAAAAAACTTATTTCCTGGTATATGTAACTTTCTTAGAGTGGGACAAATTACTTGATTCATTATGGCTCCTAGTAGTTCGTTTTCTTCAAAAGGGGTCATTATATGGGTTATCCATGAGTCAGGCCATGTGTTCTTTAATGGGTCAGAGACATGCTCGTGATCTCTAAAATTTCTGCTTAGTTGATCAGGCTGAACTCTTCTGAAGGCAAAAGTGCAAGGATGTTGCTCCGGCATTCAAGGCAGCTTGTCTAGCTTCTGTGAGGCTCACTTGCAGATCTAAAGGGCTCACTGCACTTACCTTCTAGTGGAGTATCAATACTGGCACAACAGAGGCTAGAGAAGTGTCAGTAATTATAAGTGATATTTTGTCCATGCAGTAGTTAGTGTGTACATTCTGAAATACTGATAATTTCCTAGTGCTACTATTTTTGCCTACAGTGCTCTATTGTACACAAACAATTTTAGTCACCCTCACAGTCTGTAACTATTCAAAATACTGGGGTTTTTTCCTACTTTGGTGCTGTCTTAGTGTCATTAGCTTTTCTCTGCTGTAGCAGAATGCAAGGATTCATTAAAAATTTGCAATTTTATTCTGGTCAAAACTGGTATAGCAGTAGACATACAATTTTTTTAATACTAAAATAGTCAAATAGTTAAATCACTGTGAAAATATTAGGAGTTTTAATGTTAATTATGCAGAAATAGGTTCAGCATAACATAGATCACATCTGTTGTTTCTCTTGTATTTTAAGATCATTTCTTAAAGCCTTATGCTCCCTTTAATTAGACAATACTTTTTTTTCTAGCACTATTCAGTGTTTGGTGTTGGCTCAGTGATAAACCTATCATTTATGTGGGTAGTAACTTGGCTGTTACTACCTACATTTATAAACACTGCTCTACTACAACACAGTCCTACCAGGTATTTTGTATTTTGGAGTTATTTAGCCACACCTATGGAATATTTAAAATCTTAGTCCCCTACATGACAGTGCAATTAAAAAAACAACTAACAAAATTTACCATTTTACCCTCTTCGTCTTGTATTTTTTGAGTTGTTGCTGGTCATTGCACAAAAAAAAAGTTCTGTCTAAAGCTCCAGCCTAAAGTTTGACATTGGCTACAGATTGCCCTCAGATTCCAGTGTTAAATTTTAAGCCATATATTATGACATATGACTTAGAAAATTATTTCAAACTGTAGTTAAGCAGTTGAATAAATCCTTAGTCAAACAGGTTCAGTTCTTGCTGAGATTTTTTTTTTTTTTTTAAATATCTTTGAAGACTGTTTCCTTTCCTTGTCTCCAGTCTTCCTTAGTCATCTTTTGGCCACTGTGTGAAGCAGAAAAATAAACCCGATGTACCTTTCATTTGATCCAGCACAGTTCTAGGATTTGTCAGTATTCTGGATCTCTCCTGCTCTCTTCCTCTGGCAAATGGTAGGGGATTTTTCAGTATTTACTCGTTGGATGTTGGGAACACATGTAATGCATGTGATGCATGAAGTGAGAAGGGGTTCAATGATAATCTTGTCCGATATTTTTAATACCCATTTTCTATTTCAAGGGCTGAACTTAGAACATTTCTGGCTTGGCCTGATGATCCTTACAAGTTACAAGTAAATAGCATGTAACTGGCCTTTGAAAGTATGGTTGTTTTTGTATTTATGCCATCCAGTCAGTATTTTTGGTTCAGTAACAGTGCAGTCAACTTTTAAGTTAAAAACAAATGAGTTCACAAATTTAAAAGGCAGAAAAAAGTCATCAGCTTTTAACAAGAATCAGAAAGTAGAAACCCTGCACTGTAACAAAAGAGATAGGTATAAATGTTTAAACAGAACCATTACAAAGAAATGAAACATTGTTTACATTATGAAGCAGAAGTAGTTCTGCGATTAATGGAGTTTACAGCACATACCTTTGTAACAGAAGTCCTGCACAGACATCACACTCATTGAAGCAATAGTCGTTACATAGTGAAATGACATAAAATGATATTAAAAAAAGGGTTACACCAAAAATATACAAAATTCAGTTACAATTTATTTTAGATCATATACAACATACATTCTTATGGGAAAACCCTTTAGTTATTTTTTCTACACAGCAACTGTAAAATGGGAAGCATCAGAAGATAATACAGTTTTCTCATCTAATTAATCTAGAAACCAGAGAGCCCTTCAAACTAAATTTTCAAGGGACAATGAGCTCCCAACAAGAAGACGAGAACCCTGCCATTTCTCTCTTGTTGAACAAATTCCTGCTCTTTTCTACTTAAATAATATGGTATTGGAAGCTGACTTTCATTTCAATGTAATTTTTATTCATAACAAAGAAGGTGTTCAAGGTTCTTTGTCTTTCAGTAAAAGAATCATCATTTTCTTTTAAAGTTCTTCATTTTCTTCCTTTTTCTCAGAGAGAACTGAGATATAAAAATAGTAATATATTTAATGGTGCAAAGTGCCTAGAGGCTTACAGCCTGCAATTTAATCTTTTATTCATAGTTTTCCTCAATAATTATAGTTATTTATTGATCTTCATACAATTCTTCTCAATATTGCTTTGAATTTAAAATTAATGACATGAAATTTTTTTTCTGGAGTTTTGAGATCAGTTTTCCAGTCATAAAACCAGATATCCATATGCAATTCACAGTGAGCATTTTTTGCAAAGTGCTCAGAAATATGAATTATTTAATACTTTCCTTCTTCTGTTTCTGTTTGCGAGGACTTTTTCCTTGCTGTAGACACAGTAATGCCCTTGATTTGCTCTTCATACATATTTAGTCTAACTTAGATAGTGGTTTTGTGAGCTACCTTAAGTTGAATGACGAACAAAATATTTGTGAAGGTTATAAAGCAGAATTTGCCTTTGCAACTTAACCTGCTCCACGATACCTAATTTCCACTGGATTTTCCATTGGACAAACCAAACAGTGTTCTGGTGCAGATGATGAACCAGTGACTTCTCATGTTCACATGGCACTGTTGTTGTCTGTGCATCTCCTAAGTGCTCTTATGCTACACTTGCCACCAGAACTCGCAAGTTGTTGTAGTCACCTGAATTCTTCCTTGAATCTACAGAAATGTAACTGTTTCATTTTTGTCTGGTTCTGATAAGAGACCACAACATACAAATCTGATCACTACAGTTAATTGCTTAAGGTACATCAGTTTATATCAACTTGATCTCTGTATACTTTTCCTGATAGAATTTATTTCCTTTTTTTGTCTTGCAGACTGAAATCAATCTATCATCTGTTTCATCTGGAGATGGTGTGTTTCTGTATAGCTTTTTTTTACATTATATCTTTGTAATATTCCTTCTGCTCATATTGCTTTTTTTTAACAAGTGTTTTCCTGCTGTGTATCTTCTTTTTAAATATTCTATTAATTTCTCCAGTCTGTCCAATTTGAAATATTTCTAAAAGTTTAATGTACCACTTGGGCCATGCAATTATTTGGGAGTTTCCATTTACAGCTGGGCAGTAATATACTTTCTCCTAGATCCTCTAGCTAGGGGTATGCTTCTCTGATCTTTGGTTATCCTTCAGCAGTATCTGAATTCTGCCATGGGATCTTGTTAGTATGTCTGTTCTTCAGTGAAGACAGTAGTCAAACCACCTCACCAAGCAAGGTGAAACATTCTCTTTTACTTTAGTATAACACATATTTTATGCTGCAAGCATACCAGTTAATTAATCAATTGCACTTAATGCATATTTAATTGTGCATCTTTATGTTTGGTGAACAGTCATGAACTGTCATGTTTAGTTCAGCAGGAGTGCTGGGTTCAGCAGCTTGCTCCAATGTGTTGAAGGTCATCACAATTTCAATATTAATATAGTCTTTAAGTGTTTACGGTTGTACATGCAACACCAGTAACAAAATAGTCACTCAGATGCGCCACTGAGTCAGAGTCCAAATTTAGGTGTGCATGTATGTTTGCAGCTGAGGACCAGGAAGCCCTCCTGTTAATTTCAGTAAGTTTTGCATCATCACCCAGAAGATTTTTCATGCACTGTCACTGATTCTGCAGTACATCTCACTTCTTATGTTTAGATTGGAGCAATAACAAACTCTCGTATTTATTGAAAAGAAAAAATAAAATATTTTTAAAACAAAATTGAAGAATTTTTTGCAGAAGTTTGTTCTAGTTGCTAATAAGCAATACTGAAGTCACCTGTTGCATCTTTTAGAAAATTCAGCTACTTAAAAGTAATGAACTGAATTGTTGAGAGACGCCAAATAAGGTGTACAACCTGCATAAGAAATTAATTTTCCTTGTCAGATAGAAATGCGTATTTCATTGCAATGCAACTAACTTAGCTCCAAAACACATTTACTTCCATGGTAAAGGCAAGGCGATTTTCAAAAAGAATGCTTTCAAAAGCATCTGTGTTTCCATTCAGGACTGGTCAATCTTAGCACCATGCCCATGAGATCTGTGGCTGTTTCTGCCCTGATCTAGCCTTGCTAATGTCTGCAGATACACTCATTTTTGCAGTCACTTGCCATCCATCCTATTTCTGTTTGTCTATTTAGCCATCCTTTTCATCTGGTCAGAACTGTAGACAAGCATCTCTGGTGGGCAGGTTGGCTCACCTGCTATTTCTCTAGTACCTAGCATGTCCTAGGTAGCCTAGGACCAAGAATCCTAACTAAAGTTGTGAAGCATAATTGTAAGGTATTCTGTGTAACTGTCAGAAATCATATTTTACACCTATTAATTGTTAAAATATAACTTTCATTTTGACTGAATATCTGAATATGTTGGAATAACAATATAAAAGGAAAGTATGAAGTATTTAATAATGATACTAAAAAATCCATATAAATTTCTTTGTCAATCTTAGTAGCGATGTTCTTGGGGTTGGGTTGGGTGATAGGCTTTCAAGAACACCAAAACTAAGAATGCATTTCTTTGCCATGGGCAAGACTCCATATGTACAATGAAACAATGCCCAGGTTTGGTCTCCTCCTAGAGCCACAACTGAGTGAGGATTCAGGGAGGGGACTTCTGGATGATGGCATAACAAATTATTCACACCACAGAAAGACTGGGATGCAAAGAACTTATTTAGCTCTATCTTAAGAGTGTTATATGTGGGCAGGGTGGGGGAACTGGGATATTAACTCTCCCTTTCCATGCTTTTAAATGTTTGGTTAAGCAGAATACATCGTTAACAGTTAGCCTTGATCAACTTCTGCTGGCAAGTTTTATGTTTGAAATTCTAGCTGTTTTTTATGGCTGCACAGTTGAGATTCTTCACTGAACTGTTCTTAGAGTTCTTAGAAGATTTTAAGGAGAGTCCATGATGGTCATTTTCTGTGATGTCTTGTATAACACAAGGCATCTTTCTACATGAGCACCATTAAACTGTAGTCAAAAAAAAGCTGTGCTGTTAGTTAGAGCAGTTCTGTTTATCTTAACATTGGCATGAAATTGGCTTATTTGCATCCCTATTAACTTTTTTTGTTTCTTTAATGTATGAATTATTAACAACAGTAGAGAGAACTTGTCAGACAGATGCTTTGGCACAATTTACCCGAAAGAGCTAAATTATCTGGACCATATCATTTGGAGGTGAACTGCAATGGCAGAAGGAACCATCAAGGATAAGGAGAATTTGGTACAATATCATATGTGAGATCTTTCATCAAGTAAAGATGGGATGATGATGATGATGATGATGATGATTATTATTATTTATTATACTGGTGTTTGGGGTTTTTTTCTCTTCCTCCCTTCTCCCCCTCCCCCGCTCTTTTCCAAATGTGATAACAATGAAGTTTCTCATTATTGAGATGTTCATAGAATCATAGAATCATTTAGGTTGGAAAAGACCTTTAAGATCATCGAGTCCAACTGTCAATCATGCCCAATAAACCATGTCACGAAGTGCCTTGTCTATGCACTTTTTGAATACCTCTAGGGATGGCGACTCAACCACTTCCCTGCGCAGCCTGTTCCGATAACTGACAACCCTTTCAGTAAAGAAATTTTTCCTAATATCCAACCTAAACCTCCCCTGCTGCAACTTAAGGCCATTTCCTCTCGTCCTATCTCCAGCCACTTGACAGAAGAGACCAGCACCCACCTCACTACAACCCCCCTTCAG
>JAVJGG010000001.1:32466564-32507274 GCA_035590195.1 Aviceda cuculoides
TGTCTTTCCTGTAGTGAGGGGCCCAAAACTGAACACAGTACTCGAGGTGCGGCCTCACCAGTGCTGAGTACAGGGGAGGATGCTAAAGCTGAGGTGGGTCAGGAAATTTAGGTTATGTGCAGGTCATGATTTCAGTGAGATGAGCATGACTTTTCACTGTTATGTTTATGGAATTATTTTAGCTCTGTGCTAAGTATACAGTTCTTATATTTCTGCCATTCCTGAATGGAGAAAATTAGGACAGAAGAATAATCTGTCATTCTGCCTCATGCAGTGAAGTGTATCCTGGATTTGGGGGTTTCAATTAAATAGTTGGGTGTTAATCCTGTTTTGTCTTATCCAGTTCCTGGTTCATAACTTAAAGTCAGAAAGTGACTTTAAAGGTCTTCCCTGACAGGAAAACACATTAGTTAAGCTAATAAGCCTTCTACATACAAATACTTTGTCTGTACAAAACCACTTATGACATCTAAGACTAAACAGAGCCATATAATATGTATACAGTGTGGAAAGTAATCTAATCAATTATCTATTCTTTCTGTGAGAAAATGATCAGGGACCATTTCAACATATAACTTCTTCCTGGATTAGCTGCTCAGTCATAAAATGCATTTCAAAGTACCCTTAACAATTGAGTAATAGTGAACATATGGTAAAAAGAGAAAATAATCATAACAAGAGTAAGTACTGAGAATATAGAGTGGCAGATAATTTGAAAATGTAAATACTATGGCACTCAGACAAAACTAGAAAATGTATCTTAAAGCATCAGGAAGAGAACTTCAGTGGATGTAAGATACAATTTGGTCCATTTTCCCTAGAGAACCGTAAAAATATACTTGAAATCTGTGAGATGTTTTATTAAAATGCAGCATATCCCTCTTAAATTAAATTTTGGTATAGGAAAAATATCATTGTGAGCTTTGTATGTGAAATTTTACTCTAACTCATTCCTAACAGCAGAGCTATAAAGCATTCTAAGAAGAGATTCTTCATCTTAGTAGTACAGCTTTCAAAATGGACAAAACACAAAATACTGCCTAATTTTGTAATTAATGCAAGGTCTCTGTGTTGTCTTTTGCACAAATACTTCCAGGAAATGAAGTCATTACGTAAAATAAGGTGGTGTGCAAAGACTTTATAGGGGATGTGTGTTTACATGGTAAGGCAGTATCAACTTCTGCCCATACTCCAGATTCTTTCTGATAAAGCACCAAGTGCTAAGACAGATGTGTGAGGGCTGTTTACTCTCATATGTTATATTTGTACCATGACTGTATTGAATATGTGTGTGATGTTTTGTTACTGCCTGTTTTATAGGAGAGGCACAGAGCAGTAACTATAAAATGTAAGATAGAATCCAGCTATCTTTCCACTCAGGAGAGAAACTTTCCCTGCCCATGTGAAACTGCAGTTGCCAAGGCAGCTTCTGTTTGCATTCCTGGCAAAATCTGTAAGTTCTCACATCTGCAATGAAAGTGCATTTTGATAACCGGAGGAGGTGCTCTAACTTTCTGGTTCTACTCAGATTCCTAAAGCATAGTATTTTTTTACCCGGCCCCCGGCCCCCCCCCCCCCCCCCCCGGATTTTATGTCACGCACAGCTTGCAAAGGTCAACATTTTGGATGTTTGGGGATGAATTCAGAGTTCGTGTCTCAGCTAGAAAGTAAAATGTTTATCATTAGCTCATTTCTTGGCTTCTTGTGGAGGCTGCTGTTAGTGAAAACCCTGTGTAGCTGCTGAGTCCCTGTACTTCTGTGAAATATATTGAGCACTCTAAAAAGCATGAAAATAACTTGTGGCCTTAAGGATGTGTGCAGAAAGAAGCCTATCTAAAGGTCTGTACTGCACATTGGTTTTGTTTTTGGTTTTTTTTTTTCAATAAAAAATCATTTTAAGAATCAGTTGCTTTTCACTAGAGATCATAAATTGTTTTGAAATTATTTGTTTCAAAAGCAAATGAGTTGCAAGGGTAGCATTTTATGTAGAATATTTGCAACCGTTCATAATGTGGTAACAAGATCATATTGTTCAGACTGTAATCTTTTATGTTCCTAGAAGCACGGATAGAAATTCAACATTATATTTCTTTTGGGCTTCCCAATTTTTCTTTTCGGCTTGACCTTCAAGCTTCTGTCCTTTCTGCTTGTGGCAGTACACATATGCAAATGGAACTGATGACAACAGCAGTCAATCTGTGGTTTTAGGTTGTTTTACCAGTAGTAAGGAATGTAATTGAAAAGAATCTGTTCCCATTGTTAGGGATTAATTGTTAAAAATTACTAATGGCAAAGTAGCATTAGGAAATGTTAAATACACATATCATAAGTGGTTTTCTGAAGTGCTTTATTTTCAGCCACAAACTGCACTAACACTAGGTCAGGTGTGTATTTCCTCTCTCCACCTTAGTGGGAAGCTTTAAAGCCAAATTATCATGTACAAGGGACTGTAATATTCATAGAAACATGAACGGAATAATAGACCCCGACTTAGCTGAGCACTAGAATTTGAATTAGGCACTTTGGCGGAAAAGCTTAGATGACTCTTGTGACCCTTCCACTGAGGCTTTGACAAGCCTGATATCATACTCAACCTCATCCTTACTCTGTGCTGCATCTCTCTTAAACTCCCAATTTTGCATTTTTCCTAAGGATGCAGAAAGGAAAAATCAGAAAAATTCATGTGTTTTGTCTTGTAATAAGAAAACTGTTCTGATACATTTTTGCATGATATAAGCTGTCAAATAGAGTTATCAAGCAGTGAGTACACATTCATTTAGCTGAAATATCTATAGATTTGAAATTAATAATGAAAAATTTAATTGTTAAAAGTATAAAACTAGCAACTTCTTTATTTTGTATTTAATTAATTGTTATGAAATACAAATCTTTAGTATGCGTTTTAAACTTCTGCTACTAATACTATTCAGAATTAATGAATTCTTTGAATTTTTTGCAAATTATCCTATATGTAATAAAAGTTAAGGATTTTATAAATTATTTTGTTAAAGAATTGTATTTACCTAATAAGAATTAT
Organism: Aviceda cuculoides; assembly: GCA_035590195.1. Taxonomy (NCBI): domain Eukaryota; kingdom Metazoa; phylum Chordata; class Aves; order Accipitriformes; family Accipitridae; genus Aviceda; species Aviceda cuculoides. The sequence continues at coordinate 32,469,602 of JAVJGG010000001.1, forward strand.
TTAATATACAGCAAAGAGGCAGTTATTTGCAAGGCTTGTAGTACTTAAGTATACAGATCTGAGATAACTGATGCTGGCAAAAACATGCTCAAGTCATCTTTTCAGTTTGGCAAAAAGGGATTATGTGTCAGACACTGAATTCTCAAGGTCCTTATCTTCATGGATACTGTAAGACAGAGGACACAATGAATACTGTTTGTAATTTTCCTGAGAGACAGACACAGCTGGAGTAAGGATACTTATTTTTTATTGGATGGTAGGAAATAGCCTTTGAGCGAACTGTTTGGAGTCCTCAAGCCTCCCCACTTTGTTTTCTTCCCAAGCAAGTGGCCCAGGGAGGTATAATACAGAGAAACATTGCCCATCCTATAAAAAAAACCCAAAAAACACCATACCACCCCCCTCAAAAAAAAATCAGCATGTATATAATACATACCACTAGATACAAGAGACATTTTGATTGAAACACAACCAATGCAGAAGGGCTAATCAGTCCTTTGTAGCATTTGCAGGGCACTTCTTGTAAAGGGAAGAAATTCCTATGTGTATTATACAAATCCTATGGTATATAATCCAACTTAATTGTCTAGTGTGCATCAGCGCAAGTCTGGCATTTCATTTCATTCACAGCCATATTTGATAATCCATTCAACATACATTGTGACATAGGTAACTGTAAGCAGAGTTAAAGTTAGGACAGGATTACTGTTTTTGTAGTGAATAAGAAATATTTCAGGGTTTTATGACAGGATATAGTATATCCAGAGAACAACAGTTTATTTAGGAGGAACCAAGTGATTGCTAGATCTCGATTATAATAACAGCTGAGAAGTGTTAGAACAAGGTGCATAAAACTGATGCTGTCACCCTTTCGCTTTCACCTTTCTGGGTTTGGACTGTGTTGTCTTCCACGTTACAGCATAAATTGGAGTCACTGCAAGGCAGCTAAATTACATGATTTGTGGCCTGTGCAAAAGATTCAAGATCACTGTAGAGACTAATCAGGCCTAAAAACCTCTCCAGGTTCCCCATAAGTTGTTCAGCAATTAGTTGCCACTGACATATACGGACTCTATAGTTACCAAGGATTATCATTGTAATGGTGAACTTTTCATGTTAGACAGAACAAATATTTTGCCTCTGATGGAACATAACATCTGTAATATATGTGCAAATGTGTCATGTTTTTGTTTGGGCTTTTATGGGTTTTGTTCTTTTTTCTTTTCTTGAATAATACAGCTATTTGATGAAGCTTATTGTTGTGAGTCAGTGTGGACTTCTTAGAGGACTTAGTAACAGTTTTTAATAGTACTTACATGTTTTCCATAACTTAGGAAATATTAAACCCATGAAACTACAATTTCAGTAAATGGTTGTTTGTTAGAAAATACAGTTTTCACTATATTTTGCCTACAAAGCAGAAAAAGAGAAAGAAAAAAATTTTTGAAATCCTAAGAGATTTGTAACTGAATAACAATAATGTATAGAATAAACCTCTATGTGTACTTTGGGCTTAGCTTATCAAATCACAGCATAACTTTACATGGAAATAAAGAGGTCTCATTTATTTCACTGGCAGGTAACACATAATTACTTATGATAATATGTGTCAGAACAATTACTAAAAATTAAGTGGGTTCAACTGGAAAGCAAGCTAGTGATGCACAGATAAAGCACCTGGTTAGCACTAGTTCAAATAGCAGCTTAACAGTTGTGGCTGTTACAGATATATCTTTTTCCATCTTCATGCACAATGTAAGCGGTGGTATTCATAGGCTTTAGAAGCTTGAACTTAATAGTAAGGCTAGATCCTCATATATGGGAAGAACAAACGTTATACTCCTTTGGAAGATGTTAATATACTATGCAGAAGTAGTTTGGCAAGTCTATTTGCCTTTTAAGTTCAGTAGATAGTCATAAAAACCTTTCTCTGGGTTTTTGTTAAAAAGTATTTTTTCAGGGACATTTGAATAGATGATATACACTGATATAGTTACAGTCGAGTATAATCAAAGTTTGCTAAGGGCAGGTGACCTCAGGACTCCAGGCATGGCTCAAGGCATGGCTCTTGTTTGAAACCCATTGATTATGAGGCAGCACATTAATTGTTATGACAACCACAGTTTGAACGACAATCAAATCTAACTGCTCTTTCTGTCATTATTTCTCAAAAGAACTGAACCAGACAATTTAGAAGCTCAGCTGTAAGTATTATCTGCTAGTTTTTCTGCTTTCTGTGAAAATGTGAGGGTGGATTACTCTTCCCCATAAAATCTAATTTGTGATAGATGCAGTCTTCTCACCACATGCTCTCTCTTCGTCCTGGTCTGGTAAGCTTGACTAGCAGCTGACCTGCATTGTAGCTAATCAAGATGCTTTGCTTCACCTCCCTTTTGTCAGCATACAAAAGCTCATGTCAGGAAAGCTTTCAGAGGTGATCAATCTAGAAAAATAGATCAGCAAAAGGAAAACATGGTGAATTAATATTTCATTGCACTGTGTAAGCCTGTTGATTTACATAGCAAAACAAACAGCTTAGTCTGTTTTCTCTACATATTTTAATTATTCATTTATTTTGTATACAGACAATATGTATGTGTTTATATGCAAGTATCATCACAACATTTGGGATGATTTGTGCAGTATTTGGGAGCATACAAGTTCCTTGACCACATAATGTTTTGGTAACTGCTTCCCAGAATGGAGTGATATGTCATTTCAATGTATTAATGTACTCTCACTAGGGCATTCTTTTCCATTAAGGATTATTACAGCTACAGCAATTTGTCTCACTTTATTGAACTTCGATGTGGCCATGGGCTTGGCAACAGTGTGACTCCCGGGGTTATGCAGTCCTGACATCCTAGATACTATGGTAAATGTTTGAAACAGCTTTTCCCCTGGTTTACACTACTAGGAATATCACTCTCAAACTGGGAATCATCGTTACAGGGCAGGGTTGTATTGACAAAGGCAAACGGTAAAAACACACACACACAGCCTGCCTGCCTGATGTTTAGCATAGATGTTTCTATGGCCTATGGGAGATTATTGTGTGGGTCTGCAACGAAGTGGAACATACATTTCCCAAGAATTTAAAAGCAAAGTGTCACGCAGTGAGTGACCTCACAACAGTGTAATCTGCACGTGACAGCAGCAACTATGTGAAAGTAAAATTGGAATCAAAGTGATTATTGATGCCTGTGGAATAGTGGCTTGTGGTTATCAGCTACCTGTTCAATGAGAGAGGAATCAGATCTTCTAACTGTATAAAGACAGAAGTTCTGAGCTGAGACTGTCCTTTTTTTTTCCCCTACAGGAAAGCACGAGGTAGAGGCACATGCATTCTCCTTTCCCACATTTTTATCAGATGTGTTGAACATTTTTATGATGTTCTTATGAGCAAGCCACTAGGGATAAATAAATTTGCAGTAAACTGCAGGCCTTGTCCTCATGAATCTGGAGTAAGAATCATTAAAATTAGTAGCCCTGTACCCACACAATATTGAGTTAGATCCCTGCAGGCAGCATTTGTGACTGCATACCTGCACAATTATACACACTGTGATCATATACTGTGAGAGTTTTGTCTTGTCCTACCCACTGAGGAGAACTGGAGCCATGACTCCTTTCAAAGGTTGCAACAATATTTTAAATGATAAACATTAGATTTTAGTGTAAATATTCTGGTGGTTTTAAAATATTTTGCTATATTCTAAAGGCATTTTCTGTTTTGTATGTTGTATCTCTATTTTAAACTAATATTTTTTACCTTTTGCATAAACTTCTAATGAAATAATGAGACTAACTTTTTAAATTGAGTTGAATCTTGAGCAATTACTTGCTTTCACTTCTATTCAGTGATCATGATTTTGAGATTTCTTCCTGTGCTCTTTCTCAACCTTCTTGTGAGTTATTTTAGGTTATTACTGAATGAAGGGGAGGTATTTCTAATTTTGGTTTTCAGAAAGAGAGTCAACCACTTGAGCTTCTGTCTCAATGTTCATTTCATGTCTCTTTTGATCATTTTATAAAATGTACAGCAAAATGTGATGTAGTTTGTACAAACTCATTTGAATTTCAAAATTGACACCAACTGTACAACTGTACTTGTTTAAACATACATAAATTAGAGATTGACAATTTTTTCTGGAGGTATATTTCCATTAATGTTGCTTTGTTGCTAACAGAACCCTTGTAGAAACTCCTATAGAATACCCATTCAAGTGTGAAAGCTGCAGTTCCTTTCTAAATATGAAAAGTAATTAAATTTAGTTGCTTATTTGGAAAGTCCTTCTGTATCTAGAAATCATCAGGAAAATGTTTTAATTGAAAGAGGAGGATGATAGAAAGAAAAACATCTCCATTCTATGTTCCTAGAAAAAGATGAGATGGCTCTCACATCCACGCCAGCTGACCCAACAAAATTTTAACTAAACCCTGCATGTTCTTTTAAGCAGCTCAAAACTTTAATTGATGCTTATATTTTCGCAAGAGGTAGAGGTAATCTCTGCAAAGAGAAAGCAAATTTTGTCTACTGAAATTAAAGGCTATTGTGTTTATACTTTCAGTGGCTTTGAAAGACTCAGCTTTTGCTTTGCAGTGTTCCAGTCCAGCTGTTTTTGTTTTAGGATTCCTGATCAAAGGATAGTATTAATCTTGGGTCAGGACAAAGGTGGTATATGATGTTGTGTATATAACTGTAGTATTTGTACTTAAACGTGAAGGGTTCTACCTTCTTTAAATGTCTGTGATAAAAAAATACAGGATTTTCTTGTTGCCTACCAGTGCAAGTTGGCACATGTATTCTTGTCATGCATTACAAGTATGTCCTTCAGGCCACTTTAGAAACATTTGCTTGCTTGCTGAGTGGGTGGAAATAGGATTTTATGGTCATTTGAGGAGCCCTCCAAATATTTCAATTTTCATGTGACTTAGTCACCCAAGAAGTGATAAGAGCTATTCTGTTCAATAGCACTGTATTTCTGGCTTAATCTGCTTTCATTTTACTAAATCTTTTAATGTGAGTTGTGATGTACATCCAGTGGTTCTAAGAAAGTGTTTTCCTCCTTTTACAGTATAAGAAGTTTTAGGTGCTACATATGACTTGATTCCTTACAGAGAGTCAGCAGATTTTACTTTGGCAGAAGGTATCAGAGCAGATAGTTTCAGCATGGTTTGAATTTCAGCAAGGACAAATTTTCTGCACATAAAACAGTCTAAATACACAGTGTTCATTTATATTATTCCAAATTCCCAGTGTTTTACTACAGTTAAGTTTTAACACATCTGATGGAATTTGACTATTGAGAATACCGAGGGACCAGCTTGAAGATTAATTTCTGAAATTTCCCCCAGATCAAAAAAATCCAGCACCTTAATTGACTTCCACAAACGTGATACTTTTTCCAAGCTATAGTGCTAAATATACATGCAGCTTAAGTATGCATTCCAGCAAAATATCAAATTCTTTCACATTTGAAACATGTTATATTCTCTTTGACATTTTACCATCCAGTTTGAATGAACTTCCTTTCAATATGTCTGACTGCTTTTCCAGAGTCAGAAACTATTTCTGAAATTCTTCAAACCATCATCTACTACATCCCCTTACTTTGCCTTGCCTTATGAACAATATATGATACCATAAATTCAATTTTTAGCTACTACCTCTACAGCTTGCTTCTCCTGTGATACTGAGGGACAACATATTTTTATGTATAAACTATTTTTTGAGCCAGTGACTATCCAGGGATAGTTTCTACTCCCATTAACTGTCCCGTTGCATTGTGCAAGAATTTGTGACAAATATTCCTATGTTAGCAGCAGCATATCCAGAAGTGGAAATCTTCCTTTTCCCCCCATTTTTAATATCTTCCTAAGATTTTACTGCAATAATATATGCGTGTGTGTTGAAAAGCCTGGGAATAGAATGCACTCTTTTCTACCATTACCCCTAAGAGGAAACTATTTCTGTTGGTATTCACAGTGTAGTATGTTGTTGACGGTATACACTCATGAGGAGTTTGGTGAACTTGCAGTGTTGTAAATAGTACTAGATGCTTATGAGTGTTCGGTAGGTGTTTTAGGGCCCACACCCGTACTCCACTGCCATAACTCATGAAACCATTATCAAGAATACTTGACAATTAGGTTTAGTTAGGGGGAAATCAGACTGTGATCTCAAGAGCACTTGGAGGCCAAGAATTCTGTCTGTGAAGCTGTTGGAAAACCAGCCTGGCTGGTGATTTGCACCTGGGGATTCTTTCATGACTTCTGCAAGGACAATGGTGAGACTTCATACATAATCGGAAGCCAGAGATTTTTAGTGAACAGAGTAGCTTACACTTAGCCTCCATGAGGTGGAACTGAGAGCTTGAAGATTTCATATCCTCTATTCCTTTACCTATTACTATCAGTTCCCAAACAGTTTTATGCTGTGCCTGAGGACTTTGATCTATGCTGATGTGGACCTTGTGTGTTATTTCAGAGGTAAAAGGGCACTCTGTTTGGCACCATTCTTGGAAAGCACCCAGTCCATCAACACACACAGTGTATTTGTCCAGTGGAGTTACCCATCCTGAGCTTATTATAGAAATAGCTGTAGTTTCTATCCTCTGCTCTTCTCATCCTCCTCCCTTTTACTTCCAGTAAAAAGTGCATTGCTACATAGAAAGTCTTTTCATTAAAGCAGCTAAGATATCCTGTGCAAGCTGTCACACTTGTCCTGGAGATATACGTTATTACCACTAGAAAAAAAAATTGTCTCTGGGAATTACTCCCTCATCTGGACCTTAAGTTCTAGAGCTTGACAGACTTAAGATCAGAGTATAACTCCTATCTACTCTGTCACTTAGATTGATTTTAACTCATTTAACCAGGAAGGATTAAGGAAGGTGAAAGAGTCTTATTGTCAGTGGATTTTCCAAATGGCATAAGATGATCACGGGCTTCAGTGATCTGCATTAATTAGAATCTTTATGTGCGTAAACAATAAGATGAAAATGTTTCTGAACTCCCAATTATTTATACAAAGAAACTGCATTCTGTTTTCTCTTAGAATATGTCTAGCCTTAGCATGACAAATGATTCTGCTCACATTTTTCATATGACGTCTGATCCAGTTAGAATCTCTTCAGAGAACATTAATACATTTATCCTTTTGCAATACTGAGGGGAAAAAAAGAATGAAGAAACCTCAAACAGAAATTGATATCCATAGTTAAATGATGACATTTATTCTGGTACCCAAAGGGCATATATCCATTTAAAATTCTCTACTTAGTGACCATGGGAGGTAGAGAGGAAGAAAACCTTCAGAAGACCTATGGATGGCTAACTGTGCCCTAAATCACAGCAACTCAAATTCTGTCACTTACTGAAAGTGAACTGTCCCCAGATGTGAGGAGGTGTTGACTTAACTTTATGATTCAGTTGCTGAGGTGTGATGATCAATTTGAGTCTTAGATAAGGCATTGTCTGATCAAGGACTTACGCTATTTATCATTTGTGTACAGGCCACATTTGAGATCAGGTCTCCAATTCAAAGTTAAGACAATATAATTGCCTAGCATAGTTAAGTGTTTTCAAAACTTTAGTTTGAAAACCTCTCTGCATCTTCAAATATCTAAATACCTTTGCAATGTTGGCTAAAGGAGTATATGTGGCTCTAGGTGAAGTTGAGGGCAACACTGGGGAGGGATCCAAGATCATTCAAGGCCCAGTACAGCGCATCAGCACAAGTCATCCTTCCTCCTGAAATTTCTCTCAACTGTGCCACAATTCTATGCTCAATTCATTCATTTTTTAAAACAGGTACTATCTACCTTAGAGTGAATTTAAGATTTAATATCTTACTCTTTACTGATCACATTGAGATCTTCATTAAAAAACACTATATTGTCCTGAGTGTGCCCTTAAATGTATACATTTTTATGACTTGGCATAGTTACTCCATTTTCTCCAGTGAGAGAGCAACTTCATATCCAGTAGGTCTACAATATTATTCAAACAGCTATGGACTCCATTGACAAAATTTGTAAACAAAAAAGTACAGAAAAGAGCATTTCTTCAGACAAGGCAGTCTAGTGACACCAGTAATAATATTCAAAAAATGCACATTCTAAGGCGGAGCAGACTTCCACAGAGGACATCCAAGTTTTAAAAAAAAGGCTGATTACATCCTATTTTTACAAGAGGTTCAAAGTGTTTCACCTCTCATTTTCATGCTTTCAGGTTTAATTAGAATTTCCCTGATAGTCCTTTCAGTATTTTAAATCTTCTCAAAAAAATCTAAGTATATGAAACATGAGCATAGTTTACATTACTATAGTTTTCTCAGGAAAAGCCTTTTGTTTAGAGAAAGTTAGACATAATCAGGTACTGACTGTAGGCAATCCATAATAAGTGTTACTGAAACTGCAATATGCATTAGAGATTAATTCATTGTGATAATAGGAATCTGAAAGCTAGATGCAAAATGAAAAACTTCTGTTGCCAGGGTCAGGTGATAGTTCGGATTCTATTTTTTATTAATTGGTCAGTCTGAATGTCTAGAGCAAGAATAAAGACATTGTTTCCCTGCAGAATTAAAAATTCCAGCCTAAGCTCTCCATGGCAATGTTTCAGTCCTGTTGCTCCAGGGATAGGGAAAATTTTATAGGTGGGACCTCTCTGGTTCTCAAGAGAAAATATGGTAATTCCACAGTATTGGAATTACCTTCTTAACAAGTGTTAATAAATGCCTTAACTAGACTCATGAAATTTTTTAAGGAATCACGTAAAGTTCTTCACAACAGGACATTAAAAGATACCTGAGAGAGCAAGAAACTTCTCATTTTAAAGAAGACGAACATTGCAAAGGCAACAAATATGGTAAATATGAGTAGGTTTGTAATGAAAACCACAGCTTAATAAAGATGAAACATCCAACCAATTATGTATCATGGCTTTATTTGATGTAACATGCATTTGTATAATAGAGATTTTAATATATTTTATTAAGTCTATATAAGCTATATATTATATTGTTATATTTGAAATCTGAAGGAGCAGTACTGTAAAATGTTACATATGTACATTTGGGGAGAAATTATTTTTTTGTTACTAGACTAAGTTGTGGAGGATTTCTTTCAGCATTAAAAGAAATTGTGATTTCACTATTTATCTCAGATAGAAGTGGATCAAGACTGCGTTTGCCATAAATGGCCCACCATTCCCTGCTCTCAAGTTCCCGGATGCTTCTGTGACACAGGAGGCTATTGCCTGACGATTGCAGAGTTTGAGGCTACTAGCACCATGTGGAGCTATTTTTTCAACCTGGACAAAACATGCTTAGCTTGCTAACGCTTTGGGTTTTTTCACAGATTTTTGCCTGATTAAGAGGGTGGTTTTATCACATAAGATTTTGTGGTTAGGTGTAATTGGGAAGTTAACTTCTGGAAAATGTGAATATCTGATCCTTGTTTCATTCAAAACCCTCCTTTAAATTTTTTTGTAGTACGGCTGAACATTAATATTGATTTTAAAGTGTGTGTGGTTTTTTTTAAACTAATATTTCCTTTCTCCCCCTTCCTGTTTTCAGATACATTCAAAACCTGAGAACAAGAAAGCTGGATATTTTTAGAGCCAAATTTATGTGCTTGGGAGTTTGTTTTAATCAAAAGTAGGATGTTTTGGAATTTCAGTGCACTCTAAGGAATTGCAGAAGCATAGATTGGGCAGTGGTGAATTAAAGTATCATCTCTATTGTCTTCTGATCAATCAGATCCACTGAAGAGTCCAGAGAGACTGACAAAAAAAGAAAAGTCAATCATCTAGAGAGCAACACTGTAAATGTAGTAGTCACAATGCTTTGAGTACAAAGCCTGTGAATAAAGCTGCAGAAAAAGGAATGGAGGCAAACACAGCCCATAAGGAAATAAAATACCCAGAAACTGTATTTTTCTATTGACTGTGCCATATGCCATACCAATGAGCAATAAATTATTTTTTCAAGGAATACTAAGTATGATATAGAACAGAAAGTAATACTGAATGGTTTGATAGATGTGAAACAAATGTTTAGTGAGACAAGGGATAGTAATGAAGGGTAGTATATGACCTTGCTGTTTTAATAGCCTATCATTGATGGGATATACTAAGGCCATAGCATGTATTTGCTGGTGGATGTTTCATCTTTTTCTTTTATAGGGAAGAGAATATAGCTGGATGACTCCTGACTCTACTTGTCAGTACTTAACTGTAAACCTCTTCTAAGAATCAGTAACAAAACTGTCTGTCCTTGACCTTTCTGTACATTTTTCATTTAATCCTTTTGCAGGAGAAAGGGGTGGGAGGGAGTGACAGGAGAGAACAGAAATGGAAGGGAAGGATAACAGAAAAGGATGTGGTGTATTTCACAGATATTAATTGAGAAATCAGATTTTTTTCCTGTTTCTGCCACTAAATTGAAGCATGGCTTTGGGCAAGTCAGCTAATGTTTTGGGCTCCAGTGTGCTGTATCTTGAGGATCATTTGCTTCTAGGTACAAGAAGTACAGAAGAGATGTAAATATGTTAAAATTAAACTAGACTCTCTCTAATGGCTGCGCTTGTAGATTGAAATGAACAGCTTTTGGGTTCTCATCCAGCAAGGTCCTGAATTACATTCCTGTTCTCAAGCAAGAGTTGGGTTCAATGAGTCCGTGTCTAAAATTAAAGGTATGCCCAAATGAATGTCTGAATGACATCATCACTAAGGGTAGTAGCCTGGATACCCATTCTTTCAGTATTAGCAAATATTAGACACCTGATACATTACCACTAAGGTAAATGACAAATAATGTTTGACTCCCATAATTTCTAATGTCCAAAGTAGTATATGAGCTAATTTTGAAGTGCTTAAGAACTTCAGGATTTAGTGAGTCACATTTTTAATAGTTAATTTTTTAGAATTAAAGCATTTGGTTCCACCTTGCATGTAAAAAAATAAAACCAAAACCCCAATATTATGCAAACACACTTTATGATTTGTATTTGCAACAGTACCAGCAAGGAGAAAAAGACTGTAAAAAATGAAAGACACAATGAGATATATTGGATAAGATTTTAAAAGCTTTGCCAATGAGGAAGCACGGAAAATCCTGCACTTGATAATGATATAGTATTGGCTCAAGTGTTGGAATTACTTTTGCAATATATTTGTGATATTGTTACTAAAAAAAGATGGCTATTCTTCTTCCCAGGATCTGCATTACCATGGTAGCTTTCTCTGTTATGCATATAGGACTGTTATGAATTTTAAGAGATCTGAATTTGGCTGAGGATGAATGAGCAGATGTAGTCTGCAAACACTCTGCTTGTGACTTCTACAGGAGGTCACAGCAAAAGAGAATATCTGATCAATCACCCTGTCCCAAACCAGCCACACAAAATCATTGCTTCTGATATGTCTGGGCTTGACAGATGTCTATCTGATCATTGTGTATTACTATTCAAATGTCTTGGAAATTTTCAAGATACAGACATAAGAAGCAACACAAAATATTTGACAAAGTGACACTGGTTTATAAGATAGAGAATAACTGAGAAAGTGACATGAGACAAGAGCCTTCAATATGCTTCATTTTTTCTTGAAGCCTTGACTTTTCCACATGTTAATTCTTCAACCTGTTACTCGCAAACCAACAGAATGAGGCACTGCTCGATGTTGGCTATAGAGGACAAACTTGGAAAGCAAAGCACAGCAGCAAAGATCCATATCTGACTTTATGGGACACAAGCCTCATTTTTAAGGAACTGGCTCTGTAGTCTATCTACATCTAGGCAAATGATCACAATGGAGCAGCTGCTGGTTTTAGATACCTCTTTCCATCCTCTAATAAATTGTGTGGCTGCTGTTCAGAACCTTTATGCAACAAAATGTAATTTTCTAAGTCTAGGTAGAAGACTGGTCTTGATGTGCAGGATGGTTCTGACTTTTGTAATAACAGTAACTATGGTGTCAGAGTGTATGCAACGGGCTTGATGTCCTTAAAGGCCCTGGATTTGCTGTTTTGCCACTTAACATCCCAAGATGCTTTTACAACAGTAGGTATTAACCTCCATTTTGCACCCTAGAAAACTCAATACACAGGAGGCCTAAGAAAATGTCTTGGTATTCTCTGTTGACAGTGGAAAATCAATATGTTTTTTTCCTACATTAAACAGTTTACTGTTTAAACTCAAAATACAAATACCTGTTAATAACTGTGAAAGAAATACTATAACTCAAAAGTTAAATTTCTGTAACTTAAAAGATAATCATTGGGGCCACCAGAAGCTAGGAAGCTGGTTATTTTTGTGCTTACTCATGCCGTCACTCCTTATGGCATTTACTTAGGTAAATTCAAAAAGGATAAATTTGATTCAGGATATATTTTTTTTAAATACAAAGGAACAACTATGAGTTCACAAGTAGTTTTAGCAGTCTTTCTGTCCTTTTGGCCGCTGAGCTAAAAATGGGTCAAACAGGAAGAAATAACTGTATTTTTTCTTTTACAGCCTCCACTGTGAATCTTTTTGCAGAGTAAAGCAGAAGAGTAATTTTAATCTACATAGCAGGGCCTATATTAAAAAATTATCTTGCTTTTGCTGTTAGTAGGATTAATGTGCATGGATAATTTTTCTCCTTAACGTAAGTTCTTAGAGACATTTGATCCCTCCTTTCCCACTCTCCCCTCTTAGATACCGCTGGGAAGAGATTACAGCTAGAATAAGAATTTGAATGAATTCTTGTTTGCCTTCACTAAAAGCCTTATAGATTTTTCCATTATTTCTCTTTCCCTTTTCTACTTGCCCTGAATGTTGGTTTGTAGAGAACCTTCCTAGCATGCTTGATCCATTCTGCTAATGATTGAATTTGTGAGGTAGGATGTAATTTTAAGTAAAAGAGTCCTGAGCAATGCTTACTTTGTGAGATCCGTAGAGGTTTGGGGAAAGAATATGGCCTGAACTGTTCAAACATGAGTATCAAAGCAAACAGTGAGAACTCAGATCCAGCACACTTTGCACAGTTTGAACTTACATAAATACTGAAACAACAACTAAAAGAAGCAGAGGTTTGGAAGACTACTGGCTTTCCTGGCTGAGTAGAAAACCTTCCCAATAGAGGCAAAGTATCATTAATACAGTGATGGCTATCTGAAAAAAAATTATTATGCAAATCTGAACTTCTGGTGACCCCTTTATTAACAAGGTATTAGATGCCTTTGTTTAAAATCGTAAACTCCACAGAATCTATGTAGCTATAGCTGTACATTTTTTAATCTGGAAAAAAAAGCTTATCTGCTACCATACAATGGTAACATGGCAACGTATAAACTTTATTTCCAGATGTTCAGACATCTAAGTATTTTTTCCAAATCACTTTCAAACACCTGCATAGTAGAATTAAATGAGTATAATAGAAGAGAAAGAGTCACTTAAATTCAGAGATTGAGATTGTAATTTTACGGAAAAAATTTATTAGAGAACAATTACTGAGAGGACACCTTGTGGCAGTCAGTGGTTGAGTAAGTGCACATGCCTGTAAAAAGAGTTTATGTAGCTGCTGCTTTGAAATAAAAGTATTAAGAGCCCTGTGGTGCTCTTCTCTGAAAAGATCAGATTGCAGTTTGGTAAAGTCAATTTGTAAATAGAATATAAATTATCACTAGACAACTTGACACTATTTTCTATTTGGGCTTGTTTTTCTAAAATTAAACTTCTTGTCAGTATTTGGTTCTTAAAACAATTTTCATAAAATTTAAAGTCCTTTTTGCAAGCTCAGGAACAGTTCCTGTTTGAGCAAGAATTCGCAAGAATGGTTTTGATGTCGTTCAGCTTTTTCAGGAAACGTTACATCTTGTTATCCAAACATCCTTTATTTATATTTTCTGTGCTATTTTTTTTTTCATTTCAACAAAGAAATACTTATGTTCAAGGTAAGTAACATTTAAATGGTGACTGTTGTTTTGAGAGTCCTTCAGAGTCACCATCTGGTAGGATCATGGTCAGTTCAGACTGGGAAGGTGCTGTTTTCCTAACAGGTTTTCGAGTTGAGCATTTAAGATCATAAGATATTGAGGTACATGAGGTTCTCCTTAAGGTGCTCCTTCACCCAGGCATATGGTATTTCAAACCTATACATGCAGTAGTGAATCCTGAGGAGCCTAGGATTCATGTCTGGTTTTGTAGATGGGTCTGGGGCCACCTATAACATTTAATTTCTTTTTAATGTCAAATGGTATTCTGAATCAAGACAAATTTAAGCAGAAGATCTCAAAAGGATGGGAGAAGGTTGTCCTGTGATCATTTTTACTCATATTTTGACTAAAAAAAAAAATCACTGACATAATTTGTGATGCAGATACATACTCCCCGTGTATTTACAAAAGAAAGTCCTATTAGCTTCAGTTGCAAAAGAAATGCTGAAGGGTGAGAATCTTCATGTGAATACAGAAATACAGGAAAAGAATGCTTCTGGGAGTCTTAAGGATTTTCACAAACAATGTACAGCAGAAAAACAAAATCGAGGAGTTCGTATTGTAAATGTGTTCTTTTGAGAATTGGATCATGGCAGGAATGTTTGCTGGGAGGCTCTAAATCTCAGTCTTACTCATCATTCTATGAAAAATTATAGTATTTAAAAAGCCCAACTGGTTTTTAAAGATATGTAAGGGCAGAAAATCAATTTGCGAATCATGATAAGTAATGGTAAGTACCATCAGCCTGGCACTTTGTGGGAACTTCATATTTTTTTATACCTATGTTAACATCAGGGACAGTAATCTCAGGTTCACACTTTTGATTCAGAACTAGATTTCCTCAAGTTACAAATCTATAAAACCCAGAAAGAGCACTTCTTCCCAGGTTGTTTGACTGTGGGAAATTAATCCAAACAAACAGATTAGCGTTACAGTCCCTTGTAGTGAATGTAGTTAATGAATATGACAATAAGCTGAAGCACATCTAATAAAATTGAAATGAAATTATTATTACCAAGTGATAGTGTATATCACCAATTTTTAAATGGAAAGACATCAAATATTAATTTAACATAAAATGCAGGGGTTTCTCTTGGAGCATGGTCAAAGATTAAGGTTTTTTGTTTTATTATTCAGTCTCACAAGAATAGTGTCAAAATTCAATCACCCTTTTGTTTTATTGATAGCCAGAATTCCATTAGACCTGGTCAGGTTGGAGGGAAGATGAAACATGCCAGGTTTTTATCTCTGTGTCCATACTTCTTGCAAGTAAAAGCATAAAATAGGATTCTGCAAACATCCTTGGATATCTTCTCTAAGACTGCTGTCAGGGTTCTAGTATGCCTTTTTACAATTTCAGCTGCTAATCTACTCTATGTAATAGTTACAGTTACAAATTATTGTTTATATGTTTTGCTATTCTAGGTCAACTGCATGGATACCTGTACACTTTTCTGCCTGTCACTTGGTATGGTTCTCTCCTGACAAATCGAGCATTTAATTCAAAGAACAGGCATTCAAATCCTGATATAATCAGGTTGTTCAGGTAAAAATCTTTTTTTGGAGCTCTGGTACCTTTCTTCTGATGACAGCACTGAACCAACCCTTACTGATGTACTAGGGACGGACTAGATACGTTAGGTAATGCTGCTGAGGTTCAGTGTAGTCAAACAGCAGAGATTTATTATTGCTCTGATGTTACTGAGCACTTGTTTTACAGTATAGTATAATTTAGGATCAGTCAGTCTCTTCTCTGTGGATCAAAGTTTTATCTAATTGCTCATGTTTAATTTTTCCTTAGATGGTTAAAAAGAACCTAATACAGCTCTACAGTTTGGACATTATTACCAGTGTAATACCTTAAATAGCTGTATTAATATTATCTTATAATAATTCTATATCCCCTTCCACTCAAGATATTGAGACACTGAGTCTCACAAAAGGTTTTTATACTAAGTTTGCGTGTAAATGCCCGTTTTGGGTACAGGAAAGGCAAGTCAGAGTTCATTTTAAAATGAACCCTGTCTCTTGGTGTCTTAGAGGTTGTATTTTTTTTTCTTTTTTTTTTTCATGTTTGGCATTCTTTTTTGTAACTAGGCATTTTAGTTACTAGGACACACTGCCACATTAAGTGGATCACTCTGAAACCCAGTACAGTTAATGGAGGCAAATATAAGGATTCAATAGTGCAGAAACATGTGAAGACAAAAGACTTTAGCGGATACAGAATATCAGGTAGTAATGCTGAATCAAGTTGGGGTTGGTATTTATTTTTATAATTTGTGTATTTGGTGCCCATGGTATCACAGACAGTGAACAGTATAACCATGCTGACAGACAAGAGGGGAATACTATTGCCAGAGGAAGCAGCTCTGTCCACACAGCCCTGCTTCTGGCTCTGCAGTACTGACACCGCACAAGGGACCAAAGGAAAGAACATGCTGAAAAGCCTTTTCTGTGCCCTTTATATCTCTTACCCCTTTTAGTATTACTTAGTATGAGATTTACTTTTACTTAGTATTAGACTTCCATATTTACTAGATGTGGAAAAGTGATTGAACCATTATTTATTTAAGAACTGAAAACTATTTTTGATCTGTGAGGTCTAGTAGGGTGTTTAAAGAATTTTCAGGGTTAGGAAAAATTAAATTTCTGATCGTCAGGTCCTGGCACAATCAAATATTCAAAATGCATTTTTATGTTTAAATATATGAATATGTAATTACTGAAACTTGTATATACATTTATTTGCTTATGTGTCTAAAGTATTACAAGAGAAGTATCAACTCAGTGTGTTGTTTTCACATGATTTTGTCAGAGGTATTTGAAATCCAGATTTCTTTGTGCATAGCAAGAACGCTTATGTATGTTTAAGAAACAGCTGTTTGCAAGTTATCTAAAAGAATATGAATAGATAAAAATACACATTTTTCATTTCACATATAATCTCCTGAATACTCAAACGAATTATCAGGAACAATGTGAAATCAAAGGACAGTGGATGAAATTCTGAAACTTCTTACGTCAATGGGAATTGTGTTACTGACTTCAATGAGGCCAATATTTTACCTGATACATTGAAGTTCCAATCCTTACAAAAATGCAATAGGTAAGTCATTAATCATAACCACGTAGAGTTACACTAGTACAAAGCTGTACATTAAATTCTGATAGGAAAAGTTATTGTTTTCTCTGTACCCAGAGGAGGGTGTTGGTGAAAGTACTCACACAAAAATGAAATTCAAACGGGGCATCTTATTCAAGATGGAAAATATATGCTGATTACAGCAGGAAGTACTTGTTTTTTCCTTTTTTTGAGAGAAATACAGTTATGAAGCACAGCCTAAGCCCGAGCCTAAAAACATTCCCTGGATGGCTTTATGTTTTCTTCAGATGTCCTACAGCTCTTCTATCAACAGCCATTACTTCAAGGTTAAGACATATGTGACACTAGATAAGAAATTAATATGGATGATTTGAAATAGAAAGGTTATTTTAAATTACCACTCTTCACAAATATATTGAATCTTTAAAATCGAAAGCGTGCACTTTTGCAAAAGAACTATGAAATGCCCTTAGTAATTTGGAACCATTTCCTGTGATAGCCAAAGTATCACAAACGAATATTAAATAACTTCTGAATCATTGGGTTCATTCTTCATCTTCCTTTGCAAATTTTTGAGGTACAAACTGGGTGATTTTCAGTTTCAAGAAAGTACTTAAAAACGCTTTATTGGATGCTGAGAGTAATACAATATTTCTGTAACTACCAAACTATAAAGCTAGAGGAATAATAATTAAAAAAATAAATCCTTGGGAAATTAAGAGAGTTTGTGTCTCACTAGTTTTTCTAACTGCATTTTTAATATACTATTTTTCAAACAAGTAGTCTATAATTGCTTTTACTATTAAACAGATTCTTAGATAGTATGATAATCAGAATGATATAATTATCCAGGACAATAGACTGAATTTTTAAAGATGAGGGTGGCTTACATAGTATTATTTGTTTCCAAACATAAAATAAGAGAAAATCTCAAATACAGTTATACTTTGCAGGCTAAAAAGTTATATCCTGGAGAAAATACTTCTCCTATTAAACCGGGATGGGGTAAGTATCCTGGGAATTTAAAAGAAAGTTCTTCTCCACGCAGCTGTAACTATTAACAGCATTCTAAATTTTTTATAACATTCATATATAATAATCTCACTCACTGAAGAAATATTCAAGAAATGTACAAAAATGTGAATTGTATTTTTTCATGTATCTTGAAAATGTTAGGTCACTTTTGCACTGTTGCCAAAAACATGAGGAGACTGTGTCAACTTACTCTAAGAAGGCAGACAGAAAAAAAAAAATTAATCCAGTCTAGCTATATGAAACTCTTTAAGGGGATATAAAATAAAATACAACCAAATACTATAGGTCAATACTCAGGAAAAATACATGTGGCTGTTAGTCTGTCTTCAGATTCATCTACAGTCTTCATCACTCAGCCGCTTCACTTAAACTCATTGTAAAAATAGCTTTCACACTGAAGCACTGAAAAAGCTGACACAGATAGAAGAACAATGCTGAGTGATTCTACTATTTTAAAATGATATTATGTATAATTCCCAAAATCAAAGGAAGGAGAGCAGTCTTCTTCATTCTACCCCACTTCGTTAGGGCAGTAATATGTGCTGTAACTATCCAAATAATTCAGTCCTTTGTTTTCATTTTAAATTTATCTCTCTGTCCTGTAGTTTACATATGAGCATTTCTGCTACAAACAAAATGGTTGCACTGATATTATACCATCATGCCTTCATTCATAAGTATAGATGTTAAAACTCATACTACTGTCTCAAGTACAAAATGCTTTGGCCGTGAACCCATAGATGGGTTCAGTATGGCCAGACAGATAATAAGATGCCATCAGGTAAGAATAGTAAGAAGCAAATAAGGTATATTAAAGTACCCAAAATAACCTGTGGGACAAAAGTTCATTTCTATATATGTGAATGTTCCTTCTCTCCAAAAATGTTACTCCTTTAAAAAAATGCATATTATCATGATGATGGCCACAGGGACAAAAATTTGGCAGAAAGCACCATTTTAGTTTTTGTGCAGGTGACCCAGTCCCTCCAAGATGTGTTTCTGCTCCAGTCCAGTTCAACTCCCTTTTTGTCATGCTGCTGAGACAGCTTGTGTATCCTGCCACCGCAGCCACGCTCATCAATCAGACTCAAGGAAAAGGCCTGTGAGATTTGAAAGTCTGCTGGCTTTTGCATGGAGCCAGCTTCAGGGATTTGGTACAGTTCATAGGTAATGTTATCCTCCTCTGACACATCAGCACAACTACTTTAAAATATACTTTATTGTTTAAACAATTTTATGGATGACCATAAGAAGTTAAGCAAAGGTATTGCAGTGTTATCATTCTGTTATCATTAGCATTGCCCTCCTAGGAGAATTAGCATACTTCATGTAACACAGCATACAGAGGCTGCTTCAGCCTTCAATTCATGCAGGAATTACAGCATGATAGCTACACCATGAATAAAATAGCTTTTGTATTTTTTCACTAATATGTTTCAAAGTAGTCTCTTGTGAAATGCTCTTTCTGTGCTGTTGATTCCTTGATGGTTCTTTTTTGGATTGGTCTCTTAAATACAAAATAGGCATCTGCAAGATATGCAATTAAAATGAGGACATAAATGGGGATTAATTTAAAGGACGATTATGAGGGGGACTCTAAATCTAACTACATAAATAAGGACTACAAATGTAACCCAGTGCATTCATTAGTCTGACTGGCAGAAATAATTTAGCAGCCAGCTGAGAAATGACATTGAAATTGTTTTCTTATACTATGCACTTTATCAGATGTACACTAAAGAATTCCAGCTCTATCCAAAGCATCACCTTGACCAATTCCATCTTCCACTTACTGCAAAGGAAAGCAAAGTCCCTCCCCCTGCCATGTTGGTGTAACTGGCCTGAAGAAAGGATATTTGGGAAGTGAAGGTACAAGCTTTGTTGTAAAAAATCTGACCATCTTTCTACCCCTCATTTACAAAGATATGCTGATAGAAATAGGACAGACTATGAATAATTTTAATGACTAATCCAACTAACGCTCTAATAGCTTTGGGCTTCTTTCTGTTCTGTCACATTATTTCACCTCTGTGTATGTCCATGCCATCTCCTCCGCAATTCTGGAGATACCGGCAGCTTCCCTGCCTCATCTCCCTGAAGTCACACCATTAGTAAAAGGCAAGAATTCACAAAGGTGCAATTACTACTACTGTAGAAATGGACATAGATGACACAAATCTGTGTAACAGGTTTTAAGTATATGCTGCTATGAGGCAAATGCCTACGCATTTAAGGTAACACTGGAGGAGCCTCAGCTGAATTCTTCGTACCACCTAAACCCGTTTCACTGTGCATTTGCATTGCCCATCCTGCAGTTCAGAGTTTATGTCTATTTAAAAGATGACAAAAGGGGAGTCACACTGATTCCAGAGGTGTATTTGAGCAGAACTGGCCAGCCATGTTCAATCTGGAAATCCAGGTAGCCACAAAGACTGATTTCTTCCAAGCATGCTCCTGTTAGTAGGAGAGGGCAGCCAGAGCAACACTACACTGCCATTTATGAAGAGCTTTCAGAACCCCATGCTCAGCTGGAAAAGCTTTGAAAAGCAAACTAGCCATGCTACAAGTCTGTGGGAGGCAGAAGGCAACAGCAGTTACCTTTGAAAAACCTGACTTAGGAAGCACAACTTGAATAGCAGACCTTGGAAGCAAAGTACTTGATGAAATGTCTTTTGATTCCTATAATGTAAATGATGAGATAAAAAAATGAGCTTAAAAATATAACCAACCCATCAACTAAGGAGATACAGGAATTCAGCTGCTGACATTGCTACCTGTATTTTGCCTTCATTCTGGCAAACAGATTAGCAAGGTCTTTAGTTAGCATTAAATTCAACTGGATAGTTTAAATGACACCATGATGATTAATTATCTCAGGACTCATTCCAAGCCTGATGCAAGGGTGAAATAGTTGCACAGTGTCTAAGGATGACATTCCCAAAGCAACAAAAGTAATTTAATCCTGACATCCAAAAACATGGAATAGGTCTATTCCCAAAGACAATTTCCTAAACAGCACAGTAGCTGTAAACCACTGTAGTCTGTGTATTTGAAACCAAATTTTCTTCCTCTTAATTGTTACACAGATGTAGCAACAGGTCATATAGTCTTTCTTCTCTTTTCTTCCATGCCCAATAAGCCAGAATATATTTACAGTGATGACTTAAGTGCCTAAAGAGACAGCCAGGTCACTGGGCTGAAACCAGAACTGATGGAAGATGTTACAGAAAATAGGATTTCTAGTTGTCTTTCTTTTTGTGAAGATTCCTCTCAGAAGAGGAATCTCAGGCTGTCTGTTTCATCTTGCACTCCATGTGTGCAAATCTGAATAATCTGAAAAATTATCATATGTTTATTTTATGTGAATACTTACATACCTATTGCCATGGAAACCCTGTTCAATATATGAAAAAGCTGTATAATGTTAAAAGGACATTTCCAGTAGTTCTTTTTTAATACTGGAAATAATGGAGCTTGACTTACTAAGGCTTTCTATATTATTTTTGCCTTTGAATGAGATACAAACTTTAACTAAATATTTATAACACTTCTGTCCCATATGGATGCTCTGGTGTCTAGTAACTCTCATACCCAGGCTCCAGTCTTTTTCTCACTGAGGACACTAATAACATCTAGCCCTTCTGCGTACCTGATAGTTGCCTGAACCTTTCAGAGTCTTAATAGCTAACAGGTTTACTTTTATCAAATATGGCTGAGATTAGCCAATGGGTTTAAAAAATCACTGGGAGGAAGGCAGGGAAGCAAAACCTCTAGTCAATAGTATTTCTCAATATCCTTAAGAAATAAGCCTAAACCCAAAGGTACTAGCAATATGCTTTCACCCGCATTTCCATACTCTATCCCCTGTGTA
Source organism: Aviceda cuculoides (assembly GCA_035590195.1). Lineage (NCBI taxonomy): Eukaryota > Metazoa > Chordata > Aves > Accipitriformes > Accipitridae > Aviceda > Aviceda cuculoides. The sequence goes on from JAVJGG010000001.1 coordinate 32,491,598, forward strand.
TGATGATTGACTCATAGACTCTCTTCTTTGTGGAAACTTTGTTCTTGGTGTCTTTCAAAACTTTTCACATTTTCATCTGCTGGTGACCACAGGAATTTTTTTCTTATTGACTTGCTTGCTTGCTCAGCAAGCATTGAATTCTAACACATGAAGCCGTGCGTCCAAGACTTCGGAAATGCAGGTTTGAGAATTCCTTTTCCCCCACCCATCTCTTCCCCAGTAGCACAAGGACTACTCTTTAAAAAGGATGCTTTTGGAGGAGCCTGTGACTCTGTTTTTTTTTCAGATTTTTTTTTTTAAACATTGAAGGTTTAAAAGGTTTGCTTTTTTAAGTTTTTTTGTTTTAAAAAATAATGCTATGCAATTAAAGTAATATACGTCTTAATCTTTTTACTTTGTTTTCTCTGGGTGGCACAGCCTTTATGCAATACAACTTTCTTGCATCAATATACTCTAACATGGAGGTTAATACTGGATGCTGGAGGCCTCACTAATCTTGTTGCAGCTGCAGAAGAAAGGAAGTGGTGCTTTTAAACATTTGTTGTTGATTGCTATGAAAATATCTGATTTACTTTGCAGTCTTTCAAGATTTAGTCAGGTTGAGCAAATTCTTCATGCTACTTGTCCTACTGGAGACAAAGACTCCCTTGAAGGAAGGAGATGGAATTCCTTTTTCCAGCTATTCCCAGACTAACTTGGAGAAGAGACTGAGTGCTGGGTGAGATGGTGACAAAAAAAGGGGAATACAATATGAAACTCCCTGCTAACTTGTAATCTTAGAGGAACAACTTCTACATACATGTTCACTGAAGAAAACATTACATTGGTCTGCAGTTTACAGGATACTTTCCTATACTAGATAGAAATAATATCCTTGGGTCTGTGAAAGTCATTTAGAACTAAAGTAATCTGGGCATATGAAGGAAACTTTCTGTGCAAAATAAACAACATTTGCACAGACAACTGAATTTTATCCTTTTCTTCTACCTTCCTGCATGGATTTTGTGTGACTGGACTTACGTATTAACTAGAGAGAAGAGAACCCAGCAATGCTCTCCCTACTGCTCCAGTCAGATGATAGTCTTCTGACAACACAGGATAACTATTTCCACTTCAACCTGTAGATTTTTAGAACTATAGCCCTCTTCTTACCCCTCCTATATCTTACCACTTCTGCTGGGAAATCCTTGCTTCAGATATCCTTCCTGTCTAGTTATACCAGCATGAACTTCCCACCGAGGAATCTTCCAGTAAGTGGTGATGTATTTCTTCAAGTGATATTTTCTTTGGTAGATGGGGACAACGACCTAAATTTTGTCATTTTAATTTTTTACTGTTCATCTGCTTTGCACTATGAACCTCATGTGTATTCAAGTAATTTCTAAACAATGTGGGTTCTGCTGTAAGAATGAAAGGAGGGTTTGCCATAAAGTATTGTTTCTGCTCATATAGGAGTTACGAATAGTTTCTGTGGCAAGTTCTTGACAAAATTCTACTGGAGACTGACAGTCTCGTGTGATGTTCCTGAACATCTTTGCACATGTCCTGCATGTTTGGAAAGTCACCAGCATGAATATAATTCCTGTTTTAGATGTGTGATGCGCTGAAGTTACTGGAAATCTGCATGTGTATGAATATCAACACTCAAAAGTTTTAAAATAAAACTACCCCTTAAAATTATGAATTCAAACTGAAACTGTATGTTAGTCTGCATTTGTAACTGTTTTTCATAAGCCCATATGCAGAAACACATCCCCCTTAAAAAAAATATAGTAACAAATATATCTTTGAGCTTAGGTACTTGGGGTATTACAAACAGCATTTTTTTTAATGTCAGCTTTATCATTCATTCTTGCAATCTGTTCTCCAGTTACCTATATTTTTATTCTCAAAAGGTACCAGTAAAGAAGTAAAGACAGTGAACAGCTTTTTTTTTTTTTTTTTTTTTAAACCTGTAAGTAGGCAATGAAGCCATGGTGAGACACCCTGTCAAACTTGTATGGAATTTCTGTGACCCCCTGGGATCCTGGTTGAGAAGGTCAGTGCTGAAATTCTACTTCATTTCACAAATGTGTGGCCATATGCTGCCATCTGTCTGCTCTGCAGCTGGGAGTCAGTAGTGCATCATTAGTTTTATGTACTAAATTGTAGCTGGTTTGTGTGTTTCTGAAAAGCTGTTAAGGCTTCTGCTGTACTATTTACCTCATTTCAAAGCAGTTACTCTTGGTCTGCTTTGGCTCTTTATGGGAAAGCAGACTGAAAGGCTGAAAGGTTTGACATCTATAAACAGGTTCTTTTTTTCTTTGTCCCCAGAAACAATGCCATTCTTATCATATTTATGGAATGAAGGAAGAACCAAATTAGTGTTGTCTGTGATATCTGTCATTCTCACAACTATCATTGTGACAAGGTACCACCATATTCCAACATACTATGTGAGATCTCAAAATGCTAATTCAAGACAAGCCTATGATGGGCTTTTTCTTATCTCATTTTTCATAAAAGCTGAGACTGAATTGGGGCTACCAGTTCTGTATATTAAAGACTATTACACCTCATTATTGTGACAAAGATTGTAAGGGGAGAAAGAAATGGCACAATATTAATTTATTCTTTTCTCATAATATGATGAGACTGACATTGTAAGTTTTATAAATTTATTCCATTTTCATTGCAGATCTTAATATTTCAGTCTTTCCGAGGTGCCATTTTGTGCATTTGAAGTTATGGTGCATGACCAAGTACACAATGAATACAAAGTACTTTGTATATCTCACATCACATCCATTTGAACACGCCACCAATAAGAAACAATTTTGACAATATCAAATTAGACAAACTTGAAATTGTCAATATTATCTTTAATATTCATTACTTATAATTGTACTGTATTTTAGTGAATTCAAATCTTAAAAAAATAAGAAATAAGAATATGTATTTTGTAGGCAAGAAGACTAGTTTCTATGCAGATGCCATATTAGAGATTTTCATCTATTATCCAAACTATTTAATCTAAAAAAGGTGTTATTCAAATACTGAACATTTACAAAACTGCTCCAGAAAGTTGATTTTTACATGCCTATTTATGATCCCTATAGCTAAACCCTAGATAACCCCATCTGATTAAAAGCAAAGATATTTGTTATTGCAATAATCAGAAAGAATAACAGTTACATTTTTTAAAATAGGAAAGTAACTTGATGAACTGTGCGAATATTTTCCATGTAGTCAGCCATTTCCTGACAGTAAAACAAATCAGGAGAATATATCTTATATAAAATGCTGTTTCATTATCATTTAAACTATAATTTTCCCAGAGAAACGGCATTCTGCAGTTCACCCATATGCAAAACCGCTTGTAAAACTGAGTGATTAATGGAGGGTCATCATTTATATCAGAAAGTAGGGCAATTAATTCTGTATCATTATATTCCTGTGAGGAATATGAAGGTAATAAAACCAGCATTCATTCTGAGTTGTTTTCAAGAATATGTGCTATTAACAGTATTGCTAAACTTAATACACACGCTGTTTTCTTGCTGGCTCTGAGTTTAGGCCTGACCTCAAAGGAGAAGACTAGTCCTCCTAGTTTCTTCCTTCTCTTGCAAGATTCCCTTTTCAGGTTATTTCACTACATATCAAGTGGCACAACAGAAGTGTCTCTGCTATGTAAGGCATAATGGAAGAATTATTGTAGGAGAAAGGAAGGTAAAAGCTGCTTTAGCAGCCTTCCTCCACAAGACATTTGAACATAATCACTAGGTAACGCAACTTGAAGCCAGGAGCTGGCTTTAAAAAAAACAAAACCAAAAACCAAACAAGAAAAAGGAAAGATCAGAAATGACATCTAGAATTTCCAGAGTGAAGTTCAAAACTTTAGGAATGCTAAGAAATTTGTGCTGAAATTTTTCATAATTCTGTTCTTTATGTGCTAAGCAAATTGAACAGAGTTTTTAACTTTGATTTTTTCATGAGAAATATCAACCAACATGAATGCTTTTTAGTGAAGACTGGTTTTGCTTCAAAATAGTTCTGCTTTCTGCAAATAGCACAATGAAATTATCAAAACACCTTGCCCATTACTGTTTTAGAGGAATGTCACATCATAAGCAGAGTAAATACTGGTTTTGTTGTTGTTGCTTAATTTACTTTTTTTTTTTTTTTTCCCCAAGTAGATCATGTTCCTTAAATTCCCAATATAAGCATTATGAAAAATTCACAACAGAGACCTGGAAACTCTGGAGAAAATGTTATCCAAAAGACACTTAAAATGTAAAATTTTTTAATAATTTTTCTACAAACCATATTTATAGAGGTACCCACCCTGTAACTCTGTCTCAGTGTGTATGTTTCATGAAAATCATGTGAAAGACACAATTCTTTCCTAGTTAGGGTTTGATTCAAATGCAGTACCTTTAGCAGTAATGGCTTAAGCTGTTGCTTGAGTGCCTTCAATGTTTAAACAGCTGCACAGCCAATTTAACTCGATTTCAAAGTATCCATCATCAGAAAGTCCATTCTGGTTAAAGGGACGGTGGATGTTATGCAGCCTGAATTGCTGGTGGCTGTGGGTGTGCGTGTATGTGTGAAATCTCATAATCAATATGTGATGCTAAATAATATGGCTTATAAGAAACTAGTTAATCTTATCTTCTGAGGCTATTGTAACAGAACTGATGATTATATTCTGTTTATCGGAGCCACTGAGAGTGAATTAAGTTGTACTATTTTCTGCAAAGATTGCGGGCTTTTCCTTTGTTGCAGGTCTTATTTGGTAAATCTGTCTGCTCAGTAGATTCTGCATGTACCACTGCTTAAAGTTACTGCAAAAACTCAAGAACTTTTCCAGCATAGAAGCCTGAACCAGAACTTCTAGTGCTTGGAGGCTTCCTGCTGCCATGATCTTAGAGTGAAGACTCTTGCATCCTTAGCCTTGTCTTAATCTTTTGTTCTCCATTTCTAGGCTGCCTTCTTCACAGTAGGTGTCTTAGCACTCTTTTTTTGTGATGTGATTGTTGTTGTAGATGCAGTGTTCTGCAGATTAGCGATCACAGCCATACTAAGAGCTCAATAATGCGTTTTTTCCAGGATCAGAAACTCTGCTAGTAGATCTTCATGGGTGCCAGGAATCAAATCAGTAGAAGGAGCTCCAGAGATGGGACAGGATAGGATGAAATTAAATTAAATTAAATTAAATTAAATGGGACAGCCTGGATTTCCTACCCATGGGAAACTTCACAATTTCTGGGTTTTCCCTTTGATTCAGAATGAAAACTTTCCCAGCAGAATGAAATTTGAAAAGTCTGACCAGATCTATTTTGATCTCTTCGTCAAGGGTGCTCTCAAAAAGGCTCCCAATTACAGGGATTTTTTTCATTTCTCATCTCTTCTATTTCCTACAAACAAATTTCTGGTGTATTACTCTTTCCCATTCCTTCCAGTCTTCCTCCTAGTTTTTCCCCTCAAACTTGTTCCATACAGTTTGCCTTCTGCCAAAGTACTGCAACTTGTTCTTTCTTTCATGATGTAATCAAATTTTCATGATGAATTGAACGCATGGGAAGTAAGTGATATTGTTTAGTTTTATGTTCTTATAAATGTGTATACTTCTCCCTGTGAAAATAGTACAGTTTCACTGTATTCAGAGGAATTTATCATCTAGTACCTGTAAGGGAACTCTCTGATTTGTATGTGAGACAAGTCCACAAAACAGATCAAAGACTATTACTGTTCCGTTCAGAATGCTTGAATGGACCTTTCTGCACAAGAAAACAAAAAGAAAGATCTGGTTTCAGCTAATTGTATCTCAGCAATCATAATCCTTTGATACTAATCTGAATGCTCAGGTAAAAGACAGGCTCTCCAGCAACACGGCAATCCCCTTTGAAGATGTGATTGTCCTTATATTCATAGTGCAAATGTTCCATTTTTTTTCTGTTTGGTTTCAGCCTCTGAAACAAAAGCTAGACTAGAAAGCCCTTGCTGAAAAGAAAATTCCTACTGGAGAATGACTGCTAAGAAATAGTGTCTCATTAAGTTTCCACAAGACTTTCATCTTGCAGTTACTATCAGAAAACTCAAACCAGCTCACAACTCTCCTACACTTAGGCCTTTAAAAGCATAATCCTTTTATGAAACGGACTTGGTTGCTCTTGGTTCCTTTAATGTGGAAACCCTCTTTGTCTCATGGCCTGCAAGTCTGCTTTTCATCTATTTGTATGCTCCTCTCTGAAAGTGTAAGACCAGGTTAATAGTAAATGAGTGTACTTGTCAGGATTTCCAGTTGCTGAGAATCCCTAATAGCAAAGAGGGGTGCTGTACAGATGAAAGCTTAGTTCTGTTATATGAAGGTAAATACTCTATCTTGATAATGTTGAATGGGCTGGAATAATTAGTGCAACAAACAAATATATCACAGTTGTACTTTAACCATGTTAGAACCAGAATGGTTGTGCCATCAACATGTGTATCTAGTGGTGTGTTAAGAAAAATTACTCTTGTCAATATAGTACATCTGACAGGCACATAAGGGAAGGTAAAGTTCACACTTGGCAGATGCTATTGGTCAGCAAAGCCTCACAGGCACTATTTAGCCAATCACTGCCATATGGCTTCCTGTCCTGCTGCCTGAATCAAGTGGAACAAAGTGAGAATTTTGAATGTTCAGTGCTGGAGAGAGGAAAGTCATAAGCCAAGGGAGGGGCTACCTCTTCCCTGTCTTCATTCTCTCACCCTCCTCCAAATTCAAATCTTATAGCAGTCCTTTCAGCTCACCTGTCAAGTTCCTTTTATTTTTATGTCTTGCTTATTTAGATAAGGCGAGTCATCCATTTTTGCTGCTTGAAAATAGGATGCTACTCATCTCTGGGTAAGTAGGTCAAATTTGGCTTTTTATGATTATTGACATTTGCCTTACGGCCCTGCTGTTGTACTCTTGTCAGCTGTAATGCATACGTGGAAGCACTCAAGGTACCATTCAAGATAGATGGGATAATCATTGCAACCTGCTGTTGCATTGAGAGATGTAGTGCCGCTACTATTGCAATGTAGGTCAACTTCCAGTGGACACAAAAAGCACTATCACCATTTATATCTTTGATCTCTGGTTAGAATGAGTGAGTATTGAGACTGAACTATATGCCTCCCCAAGGTCACCCCTTATCCTGGAGACAAGGAAAGCTTGCTTTGCTGTAAATCAGAGTTTTCTGTCTCCAGGAAATTCAGTTCAATGCCTTCCATGACTACTAAAAGCTCTGTGGAGATAAAAGTAAATGAAGTAGATTACCAATTGCTGTCTGTTGGGTAACTTGAGTATTTTGCATGTTCTTCTGAATTCTTTCCTCCTGAGTGAAACAAAAAACCTGTGTGACAAATAAATTGTTTCATATTGATAGTACTAGTAGTGGTAAGTTTGTTAGACTATTGGTATTTATGTCCTGCTAATGTAAATACTGTTTTACACATGTGGTTGCCTACCAGGTGTTAGTAGTCATATTTTTTCATAAAGGTGTAACAAGGAATATTATGGAAATAAAATACACAGAAGGGAACAAAATACAGTATGTCAGCTACTGCTGATTATCCAGTCTCAGCTGTCAATTGCTGCTGGCCTTATTCTTGCAACGTATGCATTTTTTCATAGCTTAAATACTCCTTAAAAACTCAAAGTTCCCTAAAACTTACTTATTTTTGATACTGAGAGGACAGCCCTAGCTTATATATTATGTATGCATATGACAAAGAAAGAAAACTTGTCAACCAGTCTAGAAAGGTGATAGTCTCAGAATTAAGGGAACAAATACACACACATAAGCATTAGTGCCAGTTTTCTCTACCAGAGTTGTGAGTTGAATGTTTCCAGTTCTCACTTCTGTTGGATTTGGGCCATATAAAATAACTGATGTGCATCTTGGTCTAATGAGAGTAGAATGTGAAAAATAAATCAGGCCAAGTAAAGTTTGAGGCAGAAAAAAGGAGTTAACGGTACTCTGATTAAAAAAAAAATAAAAATAAAAAAGTGAGAAAAGGTAAAACAGGTATCTAAAGAAGCTGTTGCTCAGCTCAACACAGCAGGAACATGAAGTTCCTTTCATTTTTCAGATTTACTGGCAGTAAATTGCAGCTATTGGAATTATTAATCTTTAAGTAAGATATTAGCTTGAATGAAAATGGTTTTCCTTTGGAAATTGGTAGTTTTATTCCTACAATTCAGCAGTGACAACCTGGATCTTCTGAAAATAAATACAAAATAATCTTTGATACTAAAAATTATGATTAAAAATTAATTTACTATGCAAGGTCAAGTCATCCAACTTTACCGTCATTCTGATTTAAAAACAATTTCGAATACATTCACCGTTCTATTTACATAGGATGTTTAAAGTTTCCTCTCTTGTGAATTATGTCTGTGGGCATAAGGCATGGAAATGACTGTCATTTTTTTTCATTTTATTCTTCAGTGATGTTTTCCTTTGAACTACTGCTATTCAACAAAAGTGGTTCAGGGAGTGATTCAGATTCAGAGAGGTTCCCCTTGGTATTTCATAGGAATGGCTGAAGTCTCTTCTTAAAAGTTAGCTACACTACATAAATCAGGAGTAATAATGTGCTCTTCAGAGCAGCTACATCTGTAACTAAGATCAGAATCTGAGCGTACAGGGAGATAGACAAGACAATGGCTACAGATCAGACTTCATTTTAAGGAAAGAAACAGAAATGCAGTGGCCACAGAGCAAAGCATATGCAACTGTAGATTTGCAAAATCAGAAAAAACCCCTCTATGTTTGTACATAATACTGGATATGACTCAATATACAGTGGGTTTGGCAATGTGTTTACTGGTTTGGTAAGAAAGGAATGGTACAACTTGTCTTGCCTTCAGTGTTATGTATAGGAAACGTTGGTAAATACTCTTCATCATTCAGTATAAATCTGTGCCAATTTCCCATGTCAGAACAGGGCATGTCTTACGCTCTTGGGATGGATGTTGGGGACATTTCTACCTAGCCTCCTACCCTTCTTTCTGAAAGGGTAGCCAACATATGTCCTTTCTCTAATGGTTTTTGTCCTCTAAAAATAGATGAGAGGGGAGAGATTTTTTACCTGTGTAGTGAGCCAAAACACTGCACCAGAGTTGTTTTGCTTTGCGTGTTTCTGCACGTGTGATATAAGACAGGTCGCAAACAAGGAGTAGGGCTCCTCAGAGGAGTATGACTTCAGACTCAAGGAGTAATCCTGAGATCATAACCTGAGGAAAGTGGAAGAAAAACCTGTCTGGCTAGAAGGAACATCATTAGTCAGAAGGGAGCTGTAGCTAATCTCCTATTAGCAATTCATGTTATCTTGGTGCTAAGCTTGTGCCTGTCTCATTATTCCAGGGAACTGGATTTTTCTGTCTGCAGCTGGCACAAATTTCTAGTGCAATGCTTGGCAAATTGCTAAGACTCCCGTTTTCAGAGAGCAACTTGCTTTGCTTTTTTTTCAGTGTCTGAGTAGATGAAATGAGCCCTACAGTCTGCTTTGAAAAAATGCAGAGCAGTTACAGCTACAAATTTTCAGTAGCCACATACAAAGCATGCGAAGCTGCTGCTTAAAAAAGCTGCTGTTCATCTAATTTGAGTGGATCTTCAGAGACAAAGCCTGCCCTGCCTAATTCAATTTCCTGTTCCAAACCATGGTTTTCCAGAAAGAGACTCAGCCAGACTGCTTTAACATTTAAAAACACCAACAGTCTTCCTCCTGACTAAGACACAGTCAAAAGTGGTAACTTAAAAATGCTTTTGAAAAAAGTATTCTACTACCAGTCCAGTCCGGGGTATCCAAACTCTATCTTAAGTATCCTGATAACAAAAGAGAAACCTAGAATATGTAAAGGTCAACAGAGGAAGTTAGAACCAGCGCCAATTCCTTGTAAATGGAAATTGTTTTGTTGTCAGTAGTAGAGGAGCAGATGAGTGAAAATGTTGTAATTTCTTGGCAGAGCAATAGTTTTTTGCAACAGATGCACGCGTATTTTAAGTACATTTCTGACACTTTTAAATGGCATTCCTTCCTTCTGGACACCCTAGCAAACGGATAGGCATCTTAATGGCAATTTAAAGATGACAATTTACAAATTAAATAATTTTATCCACTGTTTACAGACTTTTTACCATGTAAATGTTGTCACTGACATCATCACAGACAAAGCAGTAGTAATCAAACTAGACATAGTAGCTAACTCTCTTGTCAATATTAGCTCCAAAAATCAGAAAACGTGACCTTACTGTGGTAAGATAGAAGATAAAACAAACCGGGGAGGGGAATGTTCTTCTTGCTTGAGGGTGTGTTAGCTAGACTCTATTGCTCTTGCTAGCAAGTCTGTCTTGGCTAAATAAACCTATTTTACTAGACAGTACTAAAAAAGCTTTGTAATTCTGGTGACCTAATTACATTATTTTAACTTTCAGACTACAAGGAAATTTCAACAAACTGAGTTGTTTTAGGAAAACATCAATATAGAGTTAATGCATGCTTTAAGTTAGACTTGCCTTACCAGCACTAAAATGACAATGAAGATAATTTAATAGCTTTGTCTCATACTGAACTCTAGATAGGGTTTTCTCCCCTCCTAAAGCTTCTACAAAGGCCTTTTTATTTTTGTATTTTTTTGTATTTTATTTTTTGTGTATAGAATTCAGCTGTTAGATAAGGGTGCCCTCTTATGGAGATTGTGGGCACAAAGTCTTGTTAAAATTTTCAAGATTTTTTTATGGGCTTAGTAGACATGGTTTTCTTACAAATCAACCTAGTGATCAGTCAATAAACTATAGTAGGTGGACAAGTACTAAAACATGTAATTTAGAAAGTAGAGACTTCCTTTGAAATGAGCACTTAGCTTCTTCACAGTACGCTCTTATGAAAATCTCTCTTTAGGGCAGTTTTACCTTCAATTTCAACAACAATTGGATTTCTTTTTCAATTGCAGATAGAAATTGTGAAAGTACAATTAAAACTGATGGAGAAAAATTAGTCAAGCTGCGGGGAAAAAAAAGACTTAAGAAATGTGACTAGCTGGGGAAAGGCTTGATTTAAATAAAGAAATTTTTTAAAGCACACAATCTGTGCCCACATTCATTTTCAATATTAATTTAATAACAATTACTTAGGGTTTAAGTCAGAATACAGGTATGCATTTCATATATGTAAAGTAGATCCAACTTTATCTGTATTACTGTGTGTGTTTTTGTGTTGGGAACTGAGACAAATGCTTATTTGACGTGGTTGTGAAAGGGAGATTTAGGCAAACCATTTTATGAGTAGAAATATTTTCTTCATTTCCTACTAAAAAATTATTTATTCTTAAAAATATATTTCTTTGTTTTCTTTCTACATAAAAGTGCTTTTTAAATGGCAACTAAAATACTCTTAATATTTTTCAGCTATCCACAACTTTCCAGTCTTTTCATGTTCCATCCTCACAGGTATGATGGCATATGCAGCAATGCAGAAGTTTTTCCATGTGGACATGTCAATACAATGTGACTAGAAAGATACATGCAAAATCCAAGTCATATTCAGGTGAGAGCTGATGCTATAACGCAGGCCGAACTAATCAGTTATGATACAGAAATACTGCATTAATATTTCTATTATTATTCAAAATTACACAGAATGGTTTAGATGTTAACATGCTAATAAATTGCTTAACCAAGGCTTAACATCTTTAAACATCTGTATTCACTGGTAACATTTAAAATATATAACACTTAAAGTAAGCGTATATCTTTTTAATACCTAAAGATCTAAATAGCTTGTGTCCAAGAGTAAAAGAAATTGCCTGAGGAGATCTTTGAATCACTGATGTTGTATTTTTTGTTACTTACCACTGTATAGCACATTTTACCTTTTGCTTTATAAGAAGGGAAACAGAAAGCTGCAGTTGGAGTTACTGCAACAGACAAATGCAGTTTTAGTGAGAGCATTTGTAGAAAACCGTTCTACTGCCCCCATAGCTGAAAGAGTTAACAAACTGGAAGGGGTAAGAAAATAGTAGAACAAATAATTTGAAATCTGGAAATACGTGTGCTGGTAAGTGGCTAAAGAACTGTCAGTTGAGCTTGTCTAAAAGGACTGTCTGGTCTACAGATATTTAAGACTACTCATGATAACGGCTCTACTCCAAACAGACAGAATGGGATCCAGTCTTCAAATACCTGGCTGAGTGCAAGTTATGACACTTCTACAAAATACATTTTTCCATCCATTTCACCTGTTTTGGTATTTATAATGAAGTGAGAAAAGAATGTGTTTGCGGTGTAAAACTGGTAATCAAATGTTGCAAGAGTCGAGCCACCCAATGAGATTCTGCACTAAATCCTTAGTTTGATCTCTCTACAATGTTGGCTCAGTCACTCGTATTGAGACCAAAAAAACAATACAAAAGGTGTTTTAGAAAAACTCATTTTCTTTAAATTTTCTATAGTCAACAAGAAGTTGAATGCAACCTTCTGTAAATGAGTTGCATTTCTGGATGACAATTCCACTAAAATAAGAGAAAAAAACCAATATGCAAGTCTTCAGCAAGAGGTAGGAGACCACTGCTGCTGGACTGTTGAAAGAGGGTGAAGGAGTAAAAGCAGTACATTAATTCCCTTAATTCAACTCACTGTCTCAAAGCAGTGTTTTCTGTATAGCCTCTGCAGCTCAGTGAGACCTTTCAGATATTGCTTCTAGGTTGCTTTGCATAGCAAGAAATTATTTTCGTTTAAACTGAAATGGATGTACTATAGGAAAAGTTTTAACTGCAAATTTCGACTGCTGTTCACTTTTCCAGTATTTTTTAAAGTTAGATAATTTCATAGCCATATTCTAGTTCATTAGCAAATTTCAAAAGATCTTAATACCTCAGTGATAATAGTCCACTAGTTCTGTGGCACAAGCTAATGGCAGATACACTGTGGAAGAGCAGAGGAATCACACAGTCAGCAATGCATTAGCTTCTACAATTGGCAAACGGTTTGATGCAACAGCACTTTAGAATCAGTTGAAGCTAGACCTGTAGTTCATGGGGCTGCTGCAGCAGTGTCTCATGATACTTTTGGCTTTACTGCTATTTATTTACATACTGTGTATTTTGGCATGTATCTTTTCTATGCTAATATTGACTTATACCATCAAAGACCATCTTGCATTGTAGTTGATGTTGAATTCTTAGAATACGGTCATGGCGGAATGACTTCACACACATGACAATTCTTCTGTAGGGTGCCATCTGAATGGCTTATCTTAAAATACAGGAGAAGCTACAGTGAAGAAAAGCCAGGAGAAGGTAGGCGATATAATGCCAGAAAGAGACACCTAACTGGACAGTGTAAGTCGTGAAGTCTGATGGTACAATTTTTAAAGAAAAATGACAACTATTGACCAAGAGTAAGGGAAGATTAATATAAGGACACATTAAAAAAAAATCCAGTGAAAAATTTTTTCTCACTGTTGACAGGCATTGAGGAAGTTGCTGATCTTGGCTTATTGTAGAGACACCAATGAAACAGCTCCTGGGATAGCAGTATTTCATGACTGACAGAAACAAGGATTGCTGGAGAAGAAAATAGGATCATTTTAATTTCACATATATCCAATCCTTGTGAGGAAACCATCCCATTAATACAAACATCGTGACTTTAACACGGCCCAATGCCAAGCTGGAAATATGACGCAAGAGGCTAGACTTTCTGAAGCCAATTATCGACCATCTCCTTGCTAATCATGTTCATGAATGAAAAGGTAGCACAGTAATGCATTATATGGTATAATGTTATTTGGCAGGAAGCGTGGGCAGAGGGTAAGTCTGTTCTGTTCTCCAGGCTGATCTATTGTAAGTAGGAAGGTAGATAAGGAACTGAAGGACTAAAAGGGTCAAAATTGCTTTTTTAGCTTTTGGAGAAAATATGCTGGTACAAACTGTAGTGATTTCCATTCCATTAATACTTCCATTTGGCTCATTTATATCGAGATAGCTACTAGACATTTTCTTCCAGTATGTTTCTATTCAGCACACGTTTGTATCCATGCTTTACTGCTCTCATGGTATACCCAAAGTAAGCTGCACATTGCCGTATGTATAGGATTATTGAGATTATAACAGTACAATCACTGTGTTTCTTCAGGTGGCAATGCAGCTGTTAAGAAACGTACTGATTAGGAAGCTATATCCAGCTTGAACACTGAGTGGTGCTACGGTATTAACTATTGCAATTCACTCAATCTCCCTCCGAAACAGGTTGTACCATCTGATAAACCCCATCACTTTTCACTTATTAATTAGCAATTACAGTTATGATCCTATTACTTTTATTAGATAGTAATAATGGCTTTATTATTATTATTATGGGGCGTGACTAAGACTTTGCATGAAAACAGGGACCAAATAAGTAAATTAGCTGTAGTCTCTGCTCATTGTCTGTGCGACTCCAGCACTGAGTAATTGCAGCTTAGTAATGAATCCAGATCCCACTGCAGTAGATGTTGTTACATAAACAGATGAAAAATGCCACAGCTGTGTGGGGACGCTTTTGAATGACCCATTTCAATTTAATGTAAAAAATTACTTAATATTAATTTAGCAATCTGTGTCATAAGGAAATCTATTGGTTGTATAATGCATGGTAATTTTTAAAAGCATTGTCATTGTTAGCCAACTACATATTCATCATTATCTGGAATACCGCAGGCCTGTCTTGTCCCTAAGACAAACATGACATTTCATCCAGTAACAATGGATACTGAAGTATTTCAGATTTCAACACAGATAAGGCATTTGGAAGGAAAATGTACATCAGCACTAAAATGTCAAAATGATAAGGAAAAGAAAAAAAATTGTAAATAACTTAAAACAACAGAGTAAAAAGGGGAAAAAAAAAAAACTTTATTTGGGTTGTGTTTTGAGAGAGAAGGAGAAAAAATAGAATTCTCCCTCTGCATGTGATCTCTTCCAGTTTAACATTCAGCTTCAAATGCATTCAGAAATCTAAAGGGTTTAATGTGTAGTCACCAAAGCCAGGTAACGCTGTCTCCTGTGCTAAATTACAGCTTCTTAGAAAATATGTTGTTTGGAGCAACCAGACCAAAGCTATCAAATACAGTTACTATACTGCAGAGGAGAAGTGCCATTTTTAATTTTTTTAAATTCATTTAAAATTAAGAGAAAACTAGACATAATCAAGAAGCTGGTTTCTGGCAGTCGGACAGGACTATATGGGTACCGTTTCACGCAGGCTCCACGCACCTGGGGGCTGGTACCAAATCCGACACAACTTGGGGAAAGGACTGAGTCTGCTACAGACACACATGACCCGCTACCTGTGCTAACATGACAGAAGTGAAAACACCCTCTTAGCACCTCTTCCTCCCTGCCGTGGAACGCTGGTGCTCCATCAGGAAAAGTGACGGATTTGGGGCAAGCAAATGTGAGTACAGAAGACATCACTTCAGAACATTTTCAAATTTATGCTTGTGAATTTTGTTAATATATTTTTCATTGCTCTAACGAAGGTGAAGATTTATTTCTAAAGATGAAGAAAACAAATGCTATTACTTATCGTTTTGTTGTGACAGGTTGTTGTGGTTTAACCCCAGCCAGCAACTAAGCACCACGCAGCCGCTCACTCACCCCCCCCCCCCAGTGGGATGGGGGAGGA
>JAVJGG010000001.1:32515870-32528229 GCA_035590195.1 Aviceda cuculoides
GGGGGGGTGGGGGGGGGGGGGGTGTTTTTGGGGTTTTTTTTGGTTGGTTTTTTTTTACAGCCTTCATACTGTACTGTTAACTTTCACTGTAAGAAAAAAGTAAATAAGTAAATTTCTAGTTCTTGGGGGAGTGATGACTGTTTATTTCTGGTTTTTAGAGAAATGGTTGACTGTGGCAACTGAATCATAGAGGCAGATAAACCAGAAGGGAAATAGCATCAAGTGTTTATAAGTCTCAGAATAGCAACTCCCATTCTTTTAAGCAAATGCCATAATTTCTGGGGCCAACCAAAGGTGTATTGTATGTTTGAGAGCAGTACTGATACTTTTTCTTTTTTTCAAGCTTTTACATTGTTAAAACATTTATGTTAAAACTCTAGAAAGCAGGACAAGGGTGTCTGACGAGGACACTAGTTGCTACTCCATTTGTATTTGTTGTTTATGAGGATTCTAGTCGAGCTCAAATGGAAATAATAAATGATGATTTTTAAGTTTTGCTGTTTAGAATCTGCCCCTGATCAGTCAGGTTGAGAACAATGTTCCTCCTGTCTTTGGACTAATGTGTCAGATGACAGTAGCTTGGTACTTTGTAAGTAATTTAAGAAATGTAAATGTGTTTACCAGCAAATGAGCTAGCCACAAAACCCACTGCCTTTTTCATGGTTCTGCGTTACAGGGATGTGTGCTCACAGGAATCTTTTAGAAGGAGATGGGTGTTTAATTTTGGGGATTGAAGAAGTCTCTGGTAACATTTTCTAAAAGTGGTATTGTTTTAGTGCCATTCTTCTAGTTTCTTATGCAGTGTGAATTTTCTAGTTCTTTTCAAAAAATTGTAACATTTTGTTTATACTGGTTTTTTACTCACTTTTAATTTCAGAAAGCTGTGTGTGAATTTGAAGATACTAAAAAATTTCTTTTTTCTCAAGCTCATAGAGCTGTTTTTTGGCTAAGCTATAAAATACACAGATAAAAGGACATACACTTCCACCTGGTCTGAAGTTCTAAGAGATGGAAGGAAGTGCGGGGGAAGGAATGCAGGCACAGACTAATAGGCTATTCCTCTCTCCTGATGAATACTTGATTAAATTATTTAATCCTACTGTATGACTGGGAAGGAAGGAAAACAGAAGATTTTGAAGCTGAGTGTCATTCCACAGTGCTGATAAAGTACAGTGGCTCTGGTAGTCTGGTCTGAAACAGCTGCTTTCTTTTTGCCTGAAAAAGAAAATGGTGGTAAATTAAGTAAAAAAAGGAAATTACTTCTTTAAACAACTGCTGCACTTTATATAGTGCTTTTTAAATAAGTGTTTTTTGTGAATGTTGTGCAATTCTGTTTTAATTATATTGCGGTTGTGCGATACAATCACTGCTTTCTGCAGCAAGGTAGCATTTTGGGGCAAGACTCCCTTGTTTCTAGGGAACTATGTACTACTACTGCATGTGTATTAAGAAAAGTTGTGTGCCTACATCAAGGAACAATAGATTAGTCTGTATACCAAATAACACTTCCTTATTTTTTCATTGGGTGGTTTGGGGTTTGGTTTTTTCTTTTGTTTGGTTTTTGTTTTGTTTTGTTTTGTTTGTTTGTTTGTTTTTGGTTTTTTTTTTTTTTACATGGCCACCTAAAAAGATGTCTTCAATCCAATGGGGCAGCAGAGAAATGTGAGGTTGAGTTTTGGCACTTCACATTCTGAATTCAACACCATTTATTTTCTTCCGTGCACAAAAGTTACAAACGTGCATATGAGTTAAGCAGTGGTAGTCAATACAGGAAGCTTTAGCCAATAATACAATACTTTGATGTCAAGATGCATGATGGCAAATGGTATGTTGCTGAACTTTCTGAAGTGTATGTTTGAAATCTTCACAATGAGTTTGTAAAAGCTGTTTAAAATACAAGTATTTAATTTTAAGAATATTTTCACCTGAAGAAAGCATATTATGATGATTTCTAATATTTTCCTTTAAATTTCATGTTGCAGTCTACCCAAGAGCTTTTGTTTATATGCAGTTTGCCCTCTACTCTCTCAGCTTTGAGGTAGGGGTTGGGGAGGAGATACGGCCTCTCAAGCCCTTATTCCTTCAAATGTTACAAAAAAAGTCCTCAAATTGCTTATTTTACTCCACCTTTACTCCAGATTTTATAGCAAGACCCTTTCATTCAATTGCATACTTGCCTTAGGGTGATTCCAGAGTCTCCCTTAAAATGACAAAATTGCATGAAGAATGAATTTGATCTGGTGTTAAGGAATGAGCTACCTGTTATCTTATCAGTGATCCTTTATATGGAATTTCGTTTCATGTTCCTCTAAATTACCAGGTTTTTAAAGGCACATTGTGATATAGCCTTCTCTTCCAGTTGCAAATCTGAGCTGGAAGAATTGGGGAAATGTCTGTCCCCTATATGCTAATGACTACTTTTAGTTACTGTTGCTGTAGGCGTGTTTTCAAAGATCTGCCTGTAGGTTGCCCATATTCATCTGGTGTTTTGTGCTCCAAAGCAAATGATTAACAGGTGTTGTTTCTGGAAGTATTCCTAATGGCTCTAGATTTGATGATGGACAAACACTGATAACTATCAGGGAAATAAATTTGGATATTTCCTGTGCTGATCATGCTGTATTAATAAAAGTGGGACTCCATGAAGTGCTTTCACGTGTGTGAGGTGTGCCCTGTAATGAATAAAAGGGTATTTACCTGTCTATATTGGCGACAGGGACATCCTTCAGGCAGGGACAGGCAGACAGGCCTGTCATGATAGACAGGGACACCTTTCATTGGATCAGGGTGCTCAAAGCCCTGTCCAGCCTGACTTGTTGAACCACACCAGGTGCCCACGTGGGCTTGTTCAGAAGGGTTGTGAATTGCTGGATTCAAGGCAGGGGAAATCTGTGATTCCAAGCCGCTAGATGGTTCCGTGACTTCTGCATAGGTATTACTGGCAGACAGGTTTCTGTGGTTTTTTTTTTTTTCTTCTACGAAGTGGCACACCCTGATAATACAGTGTGAACTTGGCAGATTTTTTTTTTTTTTTTTATGTAGTGAGGCGGCTGATACAATGATTGCAAACATTTTGAATATTTCAGAATTTATGAAAAGCTAGGTCAATAAAAATATCAACTTTGTCTCCTTAGTCTTAATCACTGAATTTTTGAGCATGTTTGGCAAAATATGGATATCTATGATACTAGTATGAGGTGAAAAAAAAAAAATTCTTTTGCATTCTTTATATGTTGTCAATGACCAGAAGAGTGGATTGCACCAGAACACTACATTTATCTTTGTCTACAGATTATCATGAAATAGCTCATAGAAGTTGATCCTTTTCTCGTCAATCTTCAAGAATCTTTTATACTTAATTGCTGAAAGTTGTTTATCATTGCACATAGCAGTGACATCCATTAGACGGGACTCTGAATCAGGTAAATTGGTTGCAGAATGTATTTCACTGGTTTGATTTTAATATTATCAATAGTAATGCTTCAGTAATAATGATAAATTTTTCAATATTTTTCAACAATCCAATGTGGTGTAGTGTTTTACTGCTGCCTCTCATTCATGTGTCAGCTGGCAATCGATATCAGCCAGTGCAACCTTGATTTTGAAACTCTAAATTTAAATGTGGAGGGCAAAACATTTTGAGTGGAAAGAAAATAATTACAAAATTAAATTACTATTTCAGATTTGCGTTTCCTTTTTCATTCAGCAGATTTTGTTTTCTTTTAGAGGATACTGTCATATCTGTTTATTTGTTCAACATTTCCCCTGCAGGAGCAAGGGTAGCGTTAACTTTGGGGTTTTGTTTCAAAATAACTTAATCGAATCCAGTTAATTTTTTGTTGCCCATAATCATTGTTTACACAATCTAGAACAGGAGTAATTTTTCAAAAGTGAGTACATAAGAAAAGTAAATGAAAACATGAGAGATGTGTTTCTAGATGTCCTTTAGAGTGTTCGGTGGTGTGGGTTTTGTATGCTTTTGTGCAAGTTGAGAAAGGTTTCTTCTTGTAGTTTTGCCAACTGGATGTACTGTCAGATAATTTTTAAGGCAGACCTGTCTCACAATATAGAGCCAAGTAAAACAGAAAGCCAAGAAGATAAAGGGATGAGGGAGGACAAATACTTCAGAAAATAGAAAGACTTTTGGATTCAAGCCCCAGGGAAAACTACTGCCAAACCTGCCTTTAAGTTCAATTGTTCTGGCTTATGATCACATGAATGTCTGAAAATGGTAACGGCTAAGAGAATTAACATTGTTTACAGGAAAGACTCAGTGGTCATAGGGAAAAATTTTCTTTCAAAAAAAATTATATCCCTGAACAAAACTGAGCAAAACAGACAGAGTGTAACAAATGCAGGGCTTATTTGATTGTGAAAGAAACTTGTGATTATCATCCTAGTCTCACTACAGCATTTTCTAACACTTCAAATTCAAGCAACCTGCTTTCCAAGTTTCTTTCAAAATCTTTTTTCCCTTTGTCTTTTACTTGTGATAGAAAGCAGTTCTGTAGTGAAATAGGTCTGACTGTTAGAAAGTTTAGGAAAAACAAGGGAAATGCTTCCTATCTCTTTACTTCAGCCACTGGCATAATAGTGGAAATAGTTTGGTTAATATTTGGGTTAAAAACAATGATGATGGGAGTGCCTGTTTTTCTTTTTTGTGATAAACTTGGCATGAGGAAAAGGCCATCAATGCTTCCTCTCATTCCATTACGTCCACTCTAACTGTTACACTGCTTGTAATCTGCGACTCTGTTCTGCATGTTCCTATATTGCTGTTTAGCTAGCAGGTATATATTTCCTGTATATATTTTCTGCTTCAGCCAGAAAAGTTTCTTTGAAACTCTAACACATTTTGATTTGTCTATATCCTCCTGGCACGTTTGCTTGGTGGGCGCTCATGTGGATATTACATAGCTACAGTGTCAAAGGGAAGGCACAATCTTACATTAGTGTTTGTATTGACAAAAACTGGTTGATTTTGCAAACTCACAGAAATGTAGGCAAATGTAAGTGAATCTTTAATATTACTGTGTTGTATTAATTGAATTGGTCAGGACAGAATAAGCAGATGACAGGATTCATTCCCTTATACTTACTATATTTTTGTTTGTAGATCATATTGCTTTTTGACAGTAAGGCTGGTGTTGAATGTAACTGTGATATGTTTTTTTTAATATGTATATCATCAATAATAGTAAAATACTGTAGAAAGAGGAGGAAATAATCTAAATCCGAGTTTAATCAACAGTTCCAGCTTGATATAAAATTTTAGTAAAGTCAAAGGCTGTGTTCAATAGGTTTTGATTCAAAATACCGATTTAAATTCAAACTAAAAAAAAAAATGTTACAATATATACAAATAGTTATTCCATGTATCCCATTTTGTCTTATATTTTAGGCTTTTTAAAAAGTTACTTGGCTTATAGACCTGCTAATTCAGAGTTGGTAGTTAGTTTCCAGGCTTGGTCTGTTGCAAATTCCTGCCTCTTGTATGTCAATTCATGTTCCTATACATCTGGGAATATCTGTTTTCTTGCTCAAGTATGGAAGCACTTTCATTATCTGTTTCAAAAATTATATAATTGATTAATTACTAAATTGTAACTGAGGCCAGGTTGCAGTTTCTGGAGAAAAAGCTAGCTATAATTTTTATCTTGGAATGAACTATCTAAATAGATCACCCAGGACTAAATGTCAGATAATGTTCCTTTCAGATCCCAGAAACTTCAAAGCCTAGGTCGTGTTAAAGCTTAAATGTGATTTTAAATATCTTAACTGTGGCCAAAACAAGATCTTTTTACTAACAGATTAGCAAGCACTTTCGTGTTTGTCTACTATTCTTACTATTTGGCAGGTTTTGCATGAACTGCTTTACAAGCTTAGGAAATCAATAATACTTGTATTTCCTTATTTCATAAATACATCTACTCATGCACGTTGTATTTAGGGGTGCAGTTTATATAAACAGGCTTCATACTACCTTAGTGGGTGAGGGGAAAGAAAAAGGTAACTGAGTTTGCCAAGTAAGGGACCTCTTCTTTCATTCCATCCCTTTCTAAGACCCCACATTGTCAAGATTCTGCAGGTTTTGGTGGCAATCGCTGTTCCGTTCCCATAGCTGAGTTACCTCCAGGCGGGACACTGGGAAAACCAGCATCTTTGATAAAAATCCATCCAGCTCCTGTGTTCTGGCTTTACTTAGGGGATACAGCTATTCTTAGAGCACTACTCTGTGAAGAACCGAATATGAAACTCTTAAAGTATGCTAGTATTTTCTTGCTGCTGGTTTATTAAAAAATGGCATTAAAAACTGCATTTGTTAGGGGTTTTGTTTTGTTTTTAGTGCAGATTCAAATATTTAGAAAGTAAAGCTGTCTATGTATGGATCGGATGCAGTATAAACAGTGGCATTAGTATTGCTCCAAAATGTCTCATTATTGTGGACAGAACATTTAGCTGGAAGTAGGTTAGCAAGACTTTGTCATGAGACTTAAGTTTCTTGTACACGTCTGCTTTGGTCTTTATCTCCTGTGACTTCCCATCGTGGTGGCAGGTATTCTAGTGTATTTTCTCGCTCCTTCTCATGCTCTCATTTTCGTTGGGAAGCAGATAGTGAACTTTGCCAATGTGGTTGACAGCCTCAAAATCTCTTGTAGCAACACAGCACTGCATTTTAGGCTGTTGAACTGAAAAGAATAATTGGTATTGAACTCTCATCTCAATTTTACAGGCTTATTCTGCTTCTGTGGCTTTTTAATGGATGTCATGAGTAAACAGTTTTTTTCTGATACGTATAAAAATTCAATAATACACTGGCGGTGCTAAATTCTTTTTGAACCTGACAGGTGAACCTTTTCAAGAACATCCTGCCATACATTTCTGCCATGATGTATGCTGATGCAGTTTTCCATTTTCAGCGTGTTTGCACAAAGATATAGACAGGATTTGGGAATTTTGCCTCCCTATTGCTCTAACCCGAGCCAGGTTTTACCAATCACCCCCAGCCTGCATCCATTTGCAGAACAGCAGCTGAGCCTCACTAGGAAATTAGACAGGCACAAAAAGTAGACTCAGATTACACTAATGAGCTCATTAAATGAAGTATAGGGAGCCTGTCTGGCCAGAATGAGGAACTGGAAGAGGTCTGGCTGTACTCCTTGCTTTATGTCTTTTACATTCTGTAGCCAGTTTTCACCTTCTGTATATTTACTTGGGGGCAGGGGGGAGCTGCTTTTTTCTCCCCCTCTTTCTCTCCCGTGTTCTCTTACTTGCAAAAAGAAAAAAACCAACTTAATCTTTCCCAACATTTGAGGGAGAAAACCTGACGCTATTGGTGTTTGCAGGCTATAAAGCTTGCAGCAAAGCACTAACAAAGCACATTTGCTTTCTAAAATCTTTCAAATGATATGTCTGTTCAGTTATGCTCTCTGACCATTTTACAGAACTCCTCATTTACTACATGGAAAACTAAAGTGCAACAAAATTACTAATTTTTAAAATAATCATTACAAACACCTGATAAAAATCCCATCATGTTTATTATGTCATAACAATGTTATCCATAACAGTAAATAAACTTAGTTTGCTTCAGAACTTTGTTAGTTTTCAGTTAATGGAAAAATGTATTTTGTATTATACATAGACATGTGCTTTGCTGCTATGGCCTGAAGGAAACAGTAACATTTACAGCTTTCTGATAGATAAAAAACAGGGTCCGTGTACATTTTAAGGATTTGAGAACACTATTATTTTACGTTTCAAATCCAGTGAAACATAGGTTTGGGTATGTTATTAACTTGTATCTTGTTAGGTTTTGTTACGTTTTCTCTGCTTTCAAGAAGACTTTCCTAATATAAAAAAGTCTTCTGTTTTTTAAACCTTGTTTTGGGGTAGCTTAAAGAGCTCATTCTCTTTCAGTTCCTAATTCATTTTTGTTGTTCAGGAGGGAAGCTTTTAGCTGCAGTTTTTTGGGAGCTGTGCTGGTTTGACATCATTTATTGCTGTTGCTTTGCAATAGTGACTTGTGTTAGTGATGGCCCAATACTTAAGCAGAAAAACAGAAAGGGGAATTTGATAACAGACCTGCAAAAACGTGCAGCAAATATTCCAGAGTTCCACCTGGTAGAACGCAAGCCAGAAAGCTGGAAGGGCAGATGATGCCGAGGGCTAACAGAGAGCTGGTAAATGAAGCCTGGGCTTGCGCAAGGAGCAGGTTGGAGTATGGTGGGTGGAGGATTTACTAGGGCACCTTTGGAGATCCTGAGAGACCCAGTGGAGGGGCATGGGGAAGCAACCTGGAACGGACCCCTTGAACCTAACGTGTAGGTGATATATAAGGTGGGTAACCGTGGCCTCATTTTGAGCTGGAGTTTGGACTATCTGACTTCTGTAATCTTATTTTACATAACTGATTATAAATACATTACCAAAAATTTTATTAGAAATTGTCTTTTTTTTTTTTTTTCTCTAGCTGCATTTGAAATAAACTAAATCTTCTACTTCAGACATGGCATACATGTTCCCTGTGTGGAATGACCAAATCCAATGTTTTCTTCTAACTTTCCTCAAATCAATCATAATTCACGTAATACTTTCTGCATTAATGAAAGTTTCACTGATGTAAAGACAGTGTTGGTGCAGTCAGTCAGGGGGATCGCAATACATTGTCTTTAATCTGACAGAGGTAAGGCATTCAAGATAATTTTATTTTTAAATCAATTTTACAGTAAAGTTATTGGAATGATGACAACAAAACTGAACCATATAACAGTCTAAAGTCTAAAAAATTTATAGCAAGTGCTACACCTGCATCAGTTGGAATAAATTACTTGGAGATTTTTCTGCAGTGTCTCAGTATCATGTACAAACTTGGAGTAATTTACATGGAACATTCTGATGTACATGGTTCAACAGATGACTTTTTGATTCCATGCTTATAACAGCGAAACTAATAAAGAATCCTATGTACGTGGATGCGTGCAGTTCCTTTGCTGTGCGTAGTGCTTATGTACTTTCTAATATTGTGTGCATGTAATTTATTTATTACTGTATTAATAATTCATTAATACTAGATTATGAGGTCTGAATAAATTGTGGATCAGTTCTGATTTGCTGCTGAGGCAATCTCTCTGGATAGTAAATGAACTTTGAGAGGATATATTTTAATGGAGCAGCAATGGATTCACTGTGAAAATTCCAGCCCCTAGCTATAAAAAGGCAAAAGAAACTCTCAGTTTCTTTCCTTCCTCCCAGCCCTAAATCCATTAACTTGCAGTGAAAACATCCTTAAAGGGAGGATTATCTATGTATTTTTATGAGAGAGAACTGAATCTGAAATTTTTCTTGGGTTGTCTAATTTTTCTGACGAAAGCTTGGTATAAGTTATTTGTCTAGTAAATGCTTTGTGTCTTTTGTAGCTATGACTGATTCCAAGAATTATCCTCCTTCCTAAAACCTGATAATTTTCACAAAATCCAGCGAGTTCCCCTCAAAAAAACCAGAGGTTCATCTTGGTGTATCCTAGTAACTACTGACAGGAGTTCTGTTGGATGTGCGGTTTTCCCCAGGTGCCAATGCAGGGGCTCAGCCATATGCCTTCAAGAATTCTTTCTCAAACAGCACTCTTAAGGGAGTAATTTATTTGAGGCATTTTGCCACCATTCCAGCTCCTCCTGTGTAACATCTTGTTTTCTAATGATTGGTAAGAATGACCAGTCAGTAAATTTAGATTGTCTTCCAGGGTCATAGGCAGAGCTCTGTAGATATCAGTATGATGATAATACATTTCTAACCATGTAAGGAACATGTCTTTTATAAACAAAACCAAGAAAAGCCATATTGTTTTAGTCGGCAGACCACACTAAACTTTTGATGATTAATGGAAGATGTATTTGATCATAAAAGGACATGGCCATTAGCAGTACCACTGTATAACAAGGAAAAAAAAAAGATTAATCAACAAAATAGGTTATTGAAAACTCATGCTATGTTTGATGTAACGGTCTTGCCAGGCTTTAGTTAGACCAGCATATCATATGGATTAACTTGAAATGCCCTTTTGTTTAAGAAGTGAATGCAGATAATTGAGATAGGCTCACCTCCTTTCATTTGCTGCAATGTGTTTGCTGACATAGTGTGCAGTATGACCTAACTCCTCCTCCTAAATTTATTTAATGTTGAGTTCTTCTCTCTCAAGGGAGACTCATTTAGAAGTTCAAGTAATTTAAAATTTCAGCTAGATTATACATTTGTTTAGAAAGATAATTAATTCCTTCCTTGCATTATATAGATATGAAGTTCCAGCTGCTGGAGGCAAGAAATTTTGTGTTTGTCTCTCTGAAGGAAAGTAGAATATGGGTAATTTAAAGAAGTGACCTGTTTCAGGGGAAACAATATCCTGAAGTGGGAAGTCATAAACCTCTTGAGTAATAATAATTGTTTCGATGCAGAGATCATTAGATTTGTTATTTCTGGTACTGCTGCTTTTTGCTATGAGACCAGAAAATTCTTATCTGTAGAAATGTATAGAAATTTCCATATGCAAGAAGATATGCATGTTCCTTTTGTCTAAGCTGTTTAAAATAATCTGATTGCCATTGTTTGTAGATATACTTCCCCAGAATTAAAGCTCTCAATGACATGGAGATATTTCAGAACTTTGGTTTGATTGGTTGTCTTTGGTTGCAGTGGCATTCTCTTGTGTGAGTTTGTTAAAGGTGGTAATTTACTGTAAGGTTGACTGTTGCCTAGAGATTTCTGATGCTCAGCTTTTTTCAGAGAGTTCTTGGGAAAAGCCTCTGACTTACTCATTAATGTTTCAGCCTTAGAGTGTTTTCAGTCCATCGCCTTTATTCACAGCCTTGAGTTTTGGGAGACTTAACTGAGAATTTCTGCTATAATGTAGTGCTGGACATAGGACTGGTAGAGTAGCTGTGTATTTGGGGTTTTTTCATTGGTTTTCATTTTACAAAACAATAGTGAAAAAGATCTCTGACAACACTAGAGTTTACGCACAAGCTTAAAACTATCTTGGGTTTTGAACTCAACATGAATATATTTAACATAGAGAAGTGTCACGGCTGTGGTTTTGCAATGAAGCTTCTCACAACAGAACGTAGATGTTAGGCCAAATGTTATATATCTTGTCTCCACGTCCATTTTATTTTGCAGGAAGTTTGCATTTTATGCATGGAAAAATGCCTCTGCTTTTCATTTAGCATGTCCTTCTCCAAGCATGTCCCTTAATATGTTGAAATGCATTATCCTGGTTTTATATGCAGCTGTAATACAATGCAAATTCACTTCTTGTGAAAGTTATCATTCTCCCATTAATTGAGAAAAGAAATGTTGCTTATTGTCTCCAAGTTTATAATTTCCAAATGTAGGGGTTTTTTGTATATGTTCTTTCTTGATAACAAAGACTGTTTGGGAGACCTTAACCTTTAAACATAATTGAGGGGGTTTTTTTTAAATCGCCTTCATATGTTAATGGAAGTTGAGAGTGGCTTTGGATAAAACTAATTTAACATTAGTCATGTAACATAATATTTTATACAATTATGCTTATTCTTCTGCTATGTGAGAAAGCAGAGTAGCTGAGTGTCTTCCAATAAATAGTCCATTATGCAAGGAGGATCTGCATATCAGTTTTAGATATTATGTTAAAAGCTTCAATTCTCATGTATATGGTAAATCAAATAAGAATTCCTGACTTAAGAACTTGGACCAAATTCTGGGTCTTAAGTTTGTTGTAGCATAGCATTAACAGATAGTAAATGAGCTTGTGAACTTGAAAGAAACATTTTTCCAATTTCTAATAGTGCAATTCCTGGATTTCTTTGTACATGTATGTGAATATTAAGCTCTAATTCTGTGGACAGAGTCCTGCTAAGGACCACACAGCTTTGTCAGGATCCCATTTGGGGAAAAAAAACCCCAACAACAACAAAAAAACCCACCTCATTTTTTATTTATTTCTTTCCACTTCACAAAAAAAGAAAGATTATTCCTCAAAAAATACTGTTTTTCAAGCAAAAAGTTTATTTTTTTTTTTTACTCATTTTAAGAATTGCATTTTCCAAGAAAATGTGAGCACATGTGCTGGTAATAATACCATGACTGCAGTCTGTAAGAATTTTGTAAATGTCTGGATTTTATGTCGGCAGAACATTTTAAAGCAGAACTTCTGCCTATTGTGGCAATTATTTTGTTCATGTCGTGGTTTAACCCCAGCCAGTGACTAAGCACCACGCAGCCGCTCACTCACTTCCACCCCCCGTCCCCCCCCCCAAGTGGGATGGGGGAGGAAATCAGGAAAAGAAGTAAAACTCGTGGGTTGAGATAAGAACAGTTTAATA
>JAVJGG010000001.1:32528329-32545483 GCA_035590195.1 Aviceda cuculoides
TACTGAACTCAAAACACAGCACCGTACCAGCTACTAGGAAGACAATTAACTCTATCCCAGCTGAAACCAGGACAGTTCACAATTTCATTTGAAGGATGTGTGCTTTTATTTTTCAGCTGGCATTCATTCAGTGAAGGTGAAATCTGAGCCAGAGAGCTTCTGAAAATTTAATCTAGAAGTACTGTAGTACTTCTTTTCTGAAAGTGTTATTTATTGACTTCTTGGAATCACTGCAGAAAATCTGTAATGTAAAAGAAATCTAACTCTGAAAAGTAACTCGCAATGTTGTCATTGCATTCTTGTTTCTCTTGTAACTTTGACTTCTTATTCCAGTCTTATTTGAGGTAAGTAAGGCCAGAGAAAGTAATTCTGAAAAATATTTTTTATTTATTTATTGGAGTTTTGGTTTTTTTAAAAAACATTTTTATTCCTTCCTTTAAATTTCAATGCTTAAGGAAAAAGACACCCTCCTGGAGAACTGTTTTCAATTTACTTTTAAACATCCTGCTAAACCTGCCTTTCCTAAAACTCTATTTTCTCTGTTGTACAAAAGTAAAATTTCTTTTTCCCTGTGTTTTCATGAACTTCTCTTGGTGCAAAAACTTATAGGTTTTAAATGATAAAATATAAGTCCATACGATTCTGGATAAAATAAATTGTGGATTATCATTTGGGGAATCTGGCAGTTACATCCTAAAGAGTTCATATAGATAAAGCAAGTTTAAGTGGTGTATTCAGTTTTGTAACTGAACACAATTATTGGGTAATAAGTCCTCTGTGTGAAGAAAATAAATCTATCCTGTATGATGGTTGCCCTTCCTTCATACTCTCTTTCAGCTAATGAATATAAGGAAACTAAACACTGTGCAAGTACTGTGATTAGTTGAAAATACATATAGAGAGTATTGTTTCATAGCTTAATCTTTAAGCAGCTACAGTATGTCATTATGTAGTATCCATGGAGGTATTTAATTTTTCTATTTGCGTTTTAAGCATCAAAACAAGGAGTTAGCTGCAGGCTCATTTAAAGCCACAGATAGGAATAGTATTTAAAAGCTTTGCTATGAATTTATACAGAAAAAATATCCAAACTTACACAAATAAAGGTCATAATGTAGTTAACTTGATGTCATCATCTTTGGTTTTGTAAGAGAGAAGTGTTTTGGCGCAAAGGTCACCCAGCACACATTGTCAGTGCTTTGTGTTGGAAACTACATAAAGTCTTATTTTGTCATAATCTGGTTTAATGACACAGAAATACAGCAGCAAACTGAAGGAGGAATCTGGAGAATGAAGGAGAAAAAAAGCTCAACTCATTGATTGTGAAACCTTGCAAGACTGAACACCAGGATTTACAAAAGCAAACCTGCCCCACAAAGTAACATAAACACAAAAATGTAAAAATACGTTTCAATGACTGGTCTAATTTATTTGACTCAAAGAAAAGGGTCACTGAACTCATGTTGTCAGCTGAAAATTTCAGAGATGAGAATTTTAACTGTAAATACGTGAAAGTAGGAAGCACCAGTGGCTGACGGGCTATTGAAGTGAAGAATACCTTTAGTATACGAGCAAATCTGATATAAACTTGTCTTCATATTGTAAAAGGAATTAACAGTTTGAGGAAGCTTTAAATTAGGATTACTATCCAGGGACTTGACTACATGATTTGTTTGGACCTAATTAGAAGCAGGGTCTTGAAATTTTGAGAAATGTTTCTGTGGTCTTGAAAAATGTCATAGTAGTCACTCATACATAAATATCATACTTGCTAGAATAAAAATATGTGCATGTCACATTTCTGACAATGTAAATCATGTTTTTCACTGTTTTTTTCATTGTGTTGGCAACAATAAAAAACTTTCACAGTTTTGTGTTTGCTATGTGTTGGCTCTATTCCAGATTTTCTCTTTGATACATCAGTGATTGTATTGCTTGTTTGTGAGGACTGAATTTCCTGGATCTGCACTTGATGGATACATTTTCTGACATAAAGGAAAGAGGCAGATCAGTTTGCCTAAGTGGTTGCCCATTCTAAAAATGGGCTTATATTAGAAAATTTTCTTTTTTTAAGATGAGCTGTAGCATCCTCTACCTTTTAAATGTTTTTCTTTCTTGCAATATCAATATTTTTCAGGTGTCTTCTGAGAATTACTGTAAATTCATACATTGAAATCAGAGGTTACTGAATTGAAAATAGCTACTTTAGAGTAACTTTGGAAAAGATACAGATCGTGTAAGGTGAGTTGCATATAGGAAGTTGAATCCCTAGAACCAAACAAATTCAGCCTGTCTTCCATAGGTTTTTGTTTTAGTCTTTAAAATGATTTTCAATAACAAGCTATAGAGAAAGAAACAACTTATAAATGAAGGACATGGCAAAATCTTTTGTTTAAAATGGGTTGTCCCACTTAGTGCTACTGTATTGCCACAGTCTACTGCCGAGAAGTATCAGGGGTGAAATGTACCTTAGGTCTAATTTATTCAGTCTCAGAGCAATTAATAATTCAGAAATGTTTTAGTTCTTATTGATGTTTAGCATTGTAAGTGGACAAATAGTGTATGAACTGTTAGCATCTACACAGGAAACTATTTGAGAGAAGAAGAAAGACTACTGGATTTTTAATTGTTGATTAGAGAAGATGCTTTCCAGATTAACCCATTTTCCTAAGAACTTTCTGGATTTGTATTATCACAGAATAGTAATATTGAAGTAGCAGGGATAAAACCAGCTTATTTTCTGTAGAAACTGTAACAGTCTGAAGGCTGCATCACTGAATAATGACAATATAGTAGTTAATAATGTAAGTCTTAATTTATATAGTAAAATTCAGTATTCCTGGGAAAAAAAGCCATATTCTTTTATATACACACGTGCACAAAGCAGTGTAGCAAAGAAAATATATGTAGGTTTGCTTATGATGCATCAGATTTGATCATTTGCCTAATTGAATTTCACTGTACATCTTCACCTGACTGTGATGGTAGTAGCTTCTTATTTTTAATTAATTTTCATACACGTGAGACATATGGTTATTGAGACTTAGTAATTTCACCTGGCTTCTTTAGTATGCTGAAAACTTTATTCATGTTATTCAAACAGCACTATGAAATGTACCATTGTACAGAGAACACTGAAAAGAATATTGTAAAAATTCATCTTTATGTTATGGAATATAGAGTAGGAAGAGCAGATGTGTTGTTCCTAACTCTGAAATATACGAAGATAAATATACTATGTGTGGGAAACACGTTTCCTCAATACTGAGGGTTTGCTGCTGTATGGTTTGGGCCTAAGCTTGACCATTATTTTTGTAAATGTTAAAATAAACATTTTGTAGTTTCCTGTAGAAAATATAAAAAATGTGTTCGTGCTTTTCTTTTTTAGCCCAGTGGACTCAAGCTCAAAACCTCAAACTTCTACCTGTAAAATAATATAGGGCCAGATTTAATACAACTTGGTAGAGAATCTATTGGAGCAGCAATCTGTTTACATGTCAGATGTAGAAAATGGAGTAATAAAAGACATGTACTGTTTCTAAAATGCCATAAATATGACCCTTATGCTTTTCTTTGTATATATATATAAAAAATATATTTTTAGAGGTCATTTAAAAATTATTCTTGCTTATTCAACCATATTCTATAAGAATATATTAATGTTTACATTAGTATCATGTTGTTATTGGCTTGTTACTGGACCCAGGAGTTTCCTTCTAGTCCTGTGCTACTAGATAGTGGTATGCAGCAGTTGCCTGTAATCTTCCATTTCTAATTTGCTTTTTCTGTCGTGCTTGATGGAGAGAGTCTCCATTCAGGCTTACATGTACAATATAGCCATGTTGGATCACAAGCTTATTTCTTGATAGCTGAGAAAACAGGGTTTTTTATTTATTGGGTTTTGTTTTTTACTGTTGGTGGATTTTTTAATGTTGGGGGTTTTTGGGTGTGTGTAAGCTTTCAGAAGGACTTCTGTGGGTTTTTTTGGGGGAGGGGTGTCAGTTTTAGTTTCTTAAT
Organism: Aviceda cuculoides; assembly: GCA_035590195.1. Lineage (NCBI taxonomy): Eukaryota > Metazoa > Chordata > Aves > Accipitriformes > Accipitridae > Aviceda > Aviceda cuculoides. The sequence goes on from JAVJGG010000001.1 coordinate 32,532,347, forward strand.
GATTCAGTTTTTTCTTGTTTTCTGACTTGATTTGTTATTACCTCTTAGTTGGTAATACAGAAGCCATCAAGACTGCAGAAGAGAGGGATAACGTATAAGTCATTAAACCAATCCATCCATCTTCATAATTTTTTTTCACTTCATTTCTTTCTTGGATAAACTGATTTCCATGAGGTAATGATATAAGTGGCATCAGTTTGCTCCACAATGCTACAGAGTTTATGTATTTGCAGTACTTTAAAAAAGTCATGACAGGAAAATATGGTTACTGAACTGTAACTCCTTGAGTTAATGCGTTTAATAGGTGTGGGTTTTTTTCCAAACATGGGTTGCGATTAGGCTGCTAGGGTAAATCACTAATAGAAGAGATTCCTGTTATGTATTGGAAAATGACCTTTTTCTGGTTTATGTTAGCACTGAGAGATGTGCTGCAGTCATTGGCTATGCTGTGTCTAGAGAGATACACTGGAGTTCATCTCAGCCCTAAGGTTACCATTTAAGCCTTGCTGAATAAGCCAGGGGAATATGAACATGCTAGCAGAAAGATTGGTTTTCATTCTGATAACATTTGTAACAACTCAGAAAAACTGCTATAAGGCTGTAGTGGTATTTGGAAAAATGAACAGTCATGAACTTTTAGTTTCACGTATTACAGACTTCTAAAGAGTAAATTTAGCCTAAATACATTGACAGACATAACAGTGACATTTTTCAAGTACATGTTTGATAACAAGTTGTTTCTCTAGGCATCGTACTCATCACCTTCTGAGTCTACATTCATAAAGTTGACTAGAAAACTGTTTTCAAAGTTTTGTAAAGTCTTTCTCCAAGTAATGAGAACATCCTCCAAAAGACTAGCTGAATATTAGAATATATATTTGTCTCACTCTCCGCAGGTGTCTCCCCTTCCTTTTTGTTGACATGTTTGTTTCTGCCTGTTTTGTCTCTGAAGATAGTCATCAAAACACGAAGTTGCCTAAGTATTTCTTAGACTGCCAAGTATGCCCCTGCTTGTTCATAGGCATGGTGGATTGGTCAGTGGTGTGTAGATGCGTTGAAAAACCTGTATCATATTTAGCCTGTAAAAGGGCAGCATGACTGTAACAGGGCAGTGTACAGCTCCTGTTTTATTTGGTTTTAAGATGTTCTAATGGCTGTAGGTCTTGCTGTCTTGTCTCGTCAGACGCTAAAAGACTTTGTGCAACCATCTAACTGTTTTGGGTATTAACTATGTGTTGACCGATTACACGCATCTGCATATATATTAACTGTAGTTTGCATCACTCAATACAGAAAAGGCAAATTTTATGTAGGTGAAATCCTCAGAATCTGTTACAACACATAGAGTATTGGTTAATATACCATATAGGAATGGGGTTTGGGGGAAAAACCTACTATTTAATTTAATACTGCTACCACCTTGGTGTAGGAAAAAGCCCCTGCTAGTAAGAACTTTCCTTGACTTAAAAAAAAATTAAATTGACATGGCTGCTCACAGTAAGGAAATCCTTGTGAATTTTCAGCTTACAAATAAAGAAGCAGATAATACCCCCCCCCCCCCAGCCCCCTTATTTCTGAAGAACAGAGTTGTAAGCTAAGTAAATGACTTAAGGGTACCACATAAGACTTGCATGACTTGACTTACTTTAGCTCTTACGTAAAAATGAAGCTTATGGAAAAGGATCTTGGTGTCCTTCCTTTTAAGACAGATATTTCTCCCTTTTTGCTGGCACGTGTTCACTGGGTATTTAGAGCCACAGATGTCATCCAGCTTCTGAAGAAAAAGTACCTTTTCAGACACAGCTGGTTCTCAGTCCAGTCATGTCTGGGCAGACCTTCAGGGTTACTGGTGCTATGGATTTGAGAAGGGTGGCCAGAGAAGGCTAAACAACAATCAAACATTTCATTTGAGAATGGTGAATCACTTCAAGATGGCATGGATGCAATTATTCATTTTTTAATAAATGAGGGAAGACGTGGCATTCTCAGGCTTTCTGTTCCAGAGAAAAACATTGCTGTGTTTTCCTAAAGTGCTTTGTGGCTGATGTGAAAAATGGCTTATTTCTATAGCTATTTATTAGCAAATTTCTCATCTCTATACTAGCCTGGTCAAAGACCCTTTTTATGTGTCTTTTATCATGATAAAGAGTATTTGCTAAGGACTCGGAAGCTGTTGTAGCTCAGCTGAAAAAGCAGGGATTTGAAGTCTGTGCATACCTTTGAGTGGCTAATTTTGAGGATGAGGTGGGTTGTGTAACGTTAGGTTGTGTGTCCATGAGAATTTAGTTTCTGCTGGAAAAGTGCTAAAAAACAGAAAAATTTCCACAACTAACATTAAATTGATCTAAAAGTTGACCTAGAGGAGGCAGATTTCTGGGATTCATGGTGTCATGTGTTAATTGACTTTGGAGCTGTTACACTTCATGAAAAAGTATGTCATCAGTGTTTTTCCTTCCAAGCACACCCCCACTATTGAGCTACACTGTGATTAAAAAAAAAAAAAAAAAAAGGTGTGTCTCTAGCCAGCTCTCACCTCCTGGGTAGAACAGGCTCAGTCTGTTCTCTGTCACATTCTGGGTGACAGAAGCCTGTAGCAAATGGAGTCACTCATCTAAACCCACTTCAGGTTTTTTCCTTTTGGGAATTAGGCCTCACAGTATTGACAGTATATCTGGAGTAGGCGTCTGTGGCACCACCCATTTTGGGGGGAGGGACGCAGGGCAGCCTCCGTGAGGAGAGGCCGGGGCTGTCCTGTGCCGGACACAGACGGTTCCAGCAGACCCACCGCAGGGCACGGATGAGCTCCTCAGCCAAGGTGGTGGTGCCTCTGGGGAAGGAAATCTAAGAAAGGGTAAAGCACCACATGTCGGTGTGAGGAAAAAAGTGCGAGAAACAGCCCTGCAAACACCAAGGTCAGTGAAGAAGGAGGGGGAGGAGAGGCTCCAGGCACTGGAGCGAGCAGAGATTCAGTGGAAGCCTGTGGGACAGGCTGTGGTGAAGCAGGTATTGCTCTGCAGCCTGTGGAGGAGCATGCTGGAGCAGATTCCACACTGTAGCCTGTGAAGGACACCATGCTGGAGCAGGTGGATCTTCCTTGAAGGAACTGTGGCACGTGGACAGCCCACTTTGGAGCAGTCTTACCCTGAAGCCCTGCAGCCTGTGGGAAGGACCAATGCTGGCATAGGGGAAAAATGTGAGGAGGAAGGAGCAACAGAGAGGAGCTGGTATGGACTGACCCCAGCCCCCTATTCCCCATCTTTCCTGTGCCATTCGGGGACAGAGGAAGTATAGAAGTTGAGAATGAAGGAGTGAAGTTAGCCTGGAAAAAAGGCGCGATGGGGAAGAAGAGCTTTGAGGTTTTGTTTTTGTTTCTCACCATCCAAATCTATTTTAATTGGCAATAAATGTTTTTTCTGTCAGTCGAGAGTCTGTTTGGCCCGTGACAGTGATTGGTAAGTGATCTCCCTGTCTTCATCTCAAGGCATGTGGTTTTTCAGTTCATTTTCCCTGCCCCCCCTTTTGAGGAGTGGGAGGGAGGGAGCAGCTGGCTGGCAGGCTGGCAGCCAGCCAAGGTCTGCCCATCATAGTGTTGTGTTGGCAAAAGGCTGCAACGCTTAGCAGTGCCAGCAAGCAGGACTGGATTTCATTTTGTCTCTGTTCATAAAATTGGTTTATTATGAAGATACTGCGCCCATGGGTGTTAATTGTGCTCTCACTGTGGAAAATAGAAAGCTAGAAAGAAGTGATCTATTCTTGTTTGTTGGAATTTAATCAATTTATTCTTTTGAGATCTTTTGAGAATATAGCTGGCCTCAGAGAAAGTACTGTAACTTTGGGGAGAGTATGGTGTATTTTTTTGTATAAATCTAAAATCTTTCATCATAATTTCCTTAATTATGGACAATAGCACCACCAAAGTTACAATTAAAAATCAGGAAGATGCAAGTCAGGAAACCCAAAAAGGGAAAGACTAAACTTCAGCCCAGTTGCTTTCTGCTTGTGCATACAGCTTTAAATATAGAATGTGTTCATGTAGTACCTGTCTAATAGTATAATATAAACATTAATTTAGCAAGCATAGTATAAGCCACCAGGTGGAGTAGCATTGCCATCAGAAATGAAAAGAGTAATAGGAAGGGCATGATTTTTCTTTCTACTTTCGTATATAAGTTGCAAGTTTTTTTAAGATAACGTGCCAACTTGATGTATAAATTCATATGTTAGAAATTGTAACCATTGACTGCAGTACATGACTGTGTTAACACATTTCTTACTTTTTCACAATAAGGTGTGTTTTATTTAACTTAATGTTTATCATAGGGAAAGAGGGAATGTTTTTCCTTTTTTTCTTGCTGTGAGGTTTGCATTAACCTGAGTTGACAAACTGTATGCAAATTTGTTTTTTTTTTTCTCCTTTCAGTTTTTTCTTTACCTCATAACTTGTACCTGTTTGCCATGTCGTTACTGGTAGCTAATTTTCTATTAAGTATCTGACAATTAATTCAAATACTTCTTGCTACAGTGCTTTAGAATTAGAAAAGAAGCAGAAGATGACTATGCCAAAAGCTTTTATTTGTGGATTTTTGTTGCTGTTGCCCTCTATTTTCTGTTTCTTTTTTTTCTTGTTCTCCTAGGATCTTCTTGCACAAGAGCCTAAAAGCGTTTAAAGTTAGCAGAATGAAAAGATGGCACAGGCAATGCTATTACCACCAGGATCTGACAGCTTCTTCTATTTCACCAAAGAATCTCTTGCAGCTGTTGAAAAACGTATTGCTAATGAAAAATCTCATTGTGCCAAAGATGAACATAAAGATGATGGCAGTCATGAAGAAAATCACCCAAAGCCAAGCAGTGACTTGGAGGCAGGAAAAACACTGCCATTTATTTATGGCGATATTCCTCCAGGAATGGTGTCTGTGCCCCTGGAGGACCTGGATCCGTATTATATCAATAAAAAAGTAAGTGTTTATATTAAGAGTGTAATTAGAACACTCCTCTTGAATTATAAAGTGATAAATGCTCTGGTGTGGAGGTAATCGGAAGCCCTGGTTGAAAGTATTATGCAGTATGTGATATGTTAATTATTTTGAATACAGTAGAAATATGACTGTAACTCTGCTGCTTAAGTTGCTTTTTTTTTTTAAAAGAGCTTTTCTTTTAATAGCTAAGGTTTCCTTATGATGCTATTTTGAGTTAGTAGACTTTGCATTAGATGTCCTTTAATCTCTTCAAATCTGATTCAATGCTGAAGCATTTGAAATCTTCCTGTCTGGCTACTCTGTTCCTGGGGTTTCTAGGAAACATAGACAGTACCTGAGGTCTAGTTGAGTAGGGTAGTCTTTGGACAAAGTACTCGTTCAGTCACGTTCAGTCATCTGCCAAAACAATCGACTGTCAAACATTCCTTGAAATCTCATAGAAATCCTTGTTTTACAAAAAGATAAATCTATTTGACTAGGGAGGGACATACAAAAAAAAAAAAAAAGGAAAAAATATTATTATCACATATTGCCAGCTTCATGTGATGTGATTTCTATTGATTGGTAACAGCTTGTGTCACATACAGATGTGGGTTTGTTATGCTAGAGATTGCTTCAGGACCACTGCAACTGTTCTGAGTCTAATGGGGAGGATTTGATTTTTCTGACCTGTTATGTTTTTCCTGATGATTTTAATATGAGTTCCCCAGCAAGTAATCGCTCCCTGCACTGCCCCATGAGGAACATGAAGATAGTACACTGGTAGCACAATTTGAGGTCATATGCCCTCACTAATAGTATGTTACAGAGCAAGGAAGTTCTTGAAAGTCTTTGCATCATTCCTTTTAGAATCACTTTACATCTGCATGGATGCAAAGTTTTCCCAGAAATTTTATAAAAATGCTTTGGTTTTGTTTAATGTGAAAGAGGATTTGTGGCTCAGTATCAGTTCAGCAAAACAGTATAAAAATTACATTCATGTGAGTAGCCCCACATTCACTTACTGTACAGGACTAAGTGTAAAGACTAAAACTGTACTTTGTGGTTCAATATTGGGTCTATGTTATAGGCTCAATATAGATGTGAAGACAAAATCTAAATTCATATATACATACTGTAACGTGATTCAGTTTCTTTTATAGATATAATGATAACAAAAGAAAAGAGCAAGGGTGATGACTTTAGCAAGTACAGACGAAGATGTTTTTGTGTAGGTGTGAAGTGGAATGCTGTTCAGAATGAAAGCAAAATTGAGTTTACATTAAAAAGGCACTACAAAATAAGCAGTGAGTGGTTATTTTGTTATGCAGATCAATAAAATGCTTGTTGAATTAAAAACATAGAACAGGTTCTTGAAATGAAGTACTGCATAATCAACAGATTGGTATCTTGCATGTAAGTGACCAAAGAGCTATATTACCTCTGTAAGAAGCAACTAAATTAAAGCAGTGTTTTTTCTAGTACAGAATGTTGAAGACTAATAATCAGATGTAGGTTTTTTAGTTTGGTTTTTGTTGTTTCAACTTCATGAACGCTACTGTCAAATGATCTATTTCTTTTACAGCAGAATATCATTAGAAAACAGAAAGATTCAGTGTCAAAATCTGCTTATTTCCACAAATTAGCCTTTTGGGAGAATGATCATAAGACGTAGATCGAATTAAGATTTCATTAGATGACATTTTCATTGTTTCTCCTAGTCAAAATAAAAAATGGTTGCATAAATGGTACTGGTGATGACTGTACAGGTAATAAAGGCAGTAAAGCCTTTAAAACCAAGGGTGTCTCGCCTCAGAAGCAGTTTTGAAGTGCTGAAATGGTTGCATAGTTGCTCATAAGTGTCCAAAAATAGTTAGTTAGGTGCTTTGTTTTGCATTGTCAGCTTTGATCTGAAGTGCAGGTAATACAGCTGGATTAATTTTAAATGTTAAAGATGACAAATTTTTAGTTTTTTTTTTTAATGTAATTACATAATCCTGGAAAATGCTGAAATGCAGATTTTGTTTAAAAGCACAGAGACAAAGAATATATGGTGTTCAGTTTTCATTGCTCATGTGAAAATTTAGAATCTGATATTTGTTATATAATTTACCAAAAATAAATTTGGCTACTTATGTCTGTGTAAGTACAGCCTCTATTTCTGGCAAGGTTGCTAACATGTATCCTTAATTTCCTATTTCCTATCTTTCCCCTGCTCCTTTTGTGTTTTGGGTTTTTTTGTTGTTGTTGGGTTTTTTTTAAGACATTTATAGTATTGAATAAAGGGAAGACAATCTTCAGGTTCAGTGCCACACCTGCCTTGTACCTTTTATCTCCTTTCAATATTATTAGAAGAACAGCTATTAAGATTTTGGTTCATTCATATCCTTTTCAAGCGATTTCTTTCAAATTATTACTAATCTTTTAAAATATTTAATACCACTGGGTTTTCTTGTTTAGTGTTTAAATGTGTTCTTTCCCTTTATTCTTTCTCTCAAAATGAATCGGAGCTACGATTTGTTGCTTTAACCCTCTGATTAAATCCAGAGGAAGAGATGCACAGCATGTATGGCTAGATTACAGAGTTAGTGATATAGCCAACAATATTGTGAAACATTTTTGCATTATTTATGACGTTGCTAGTGATAGTAAACTGATTTGTATCATATATGTTGTCAGTATTTTATAGCCTGGTCAATTCTTCATGTTTTGTGTGATGCAAATTCAGCATTAAAAAAGAGTATGTTCCTTAACTACAGTCAACATTGTTCAGCATGCTCATTATGCTCACTATTTTGACAAACTGTGTATTTATGACATGGAATAACCTTCCAGAATGGACAAAGAATGTAGAGTAAGTATACTTAAATTAGCTAATAATTGCTTAAGTGGTTTAAAAATGAAAAGCTAAATTAAGAGCCAAATCATGTAGTTTTACTTACCCTTGTGTGTAAATCCAGTATTCTCCTTTTTCCGGGCCAGAGTTTGGTCCTACCTGCACCTCAAAGCAGCATAGGCCTGCAAGCTCTAGGAAGGAAAGAAGCTGTGATATTGTTAACCTTTTTCTCTGAACAGAACTGATTAATATTCTTGTTCAGAATGTTTGTACAAGTAATGTTTTTATGCATTCTCCCTCTTGACCTGTTCCTTTAGCACTGTTATTAAAAAAGGGAGGGGGTGGGGGGGGAGAAAATAGCCATTCAACATGAAACTGCTGCTTTTCAGTGTGGAAGATGCTTTCTGTAGCCCCTGTGAAGCACCTTAGTTTTGTGTAAAAAAATCTAAAAATGGGGGACGCACCCTCTTTAAAAAAAATACCTCTGCTGATGATTATTGTTTGACATTCTCAAGTCTACCTGGTCAGCCATCAAGTAACTTTAGTAAGCACTAGTTTTCACTTACCCATGGATTTTATTTCTGACATAGCAACCACGCTGAAATTTTTATTTTAGCAAAAATATATTTTTTTATATTAGTCATGATTATTATTATTCGTGCTGAAATTTCAGAACTTTAAATGACAGACAGAAACTACAAAAATATAAATAATAAATAGATAAAATAAATAAACAAAACCAATTACCTTGCAGAAGAATGGTGGGAAAACAGTGATCGTTTATGTGAGTTTGTAACTGCTCTTACAGTGCATGTACTAATCACTGTTTTTGAGTGATTTTCCTTTATGCCTGTGATGATGTATCACTGAACGACAATCTTTAACTTTTGGATGTATTCTCATAGGTACACTTTCACTGGAATTTATACTTTTGAATTTCTGGTAAAAATACTTGCAAGAGGCTTCTGTATAAATGATTTTACTTGCCTTCGTGACCCCTGGAACTGGCTTGATTTTGTTGTCATTTCCTTTGCGTAAGTATATGATTTTTTAAATACCAGTAAAATACCAGTTAGAACTTTTTTTGAACCTGTAATAATTTGTTTGGGTTACCTTAGCTCATTTAAAGTGAATTGTAGTTGAATTGTATTTCAACTTATTCCGTTTTATTTTACACTAATGTAGCACACAGCAGAATTAGTGGGTGATCCCACAGTACAAAACAGAAGTTACCACTGAACAATTTTAAATAGTATTTAAATAATAAATCAGGGAAATACATTTCATTTTTAATTTGCATTCAATGGAAATACTTAAGGGTGTGTTTCTTAGGGAAAACTTAATTGAAACAGGAAAATATGAATGCAAGTTTTTCACTTAAAGTTGCCCCTTCCAAAAAAACCCTAATAGTCTGGATTACAGGTCCAGGTCAGTAGTATACACTCTACCTTAATTCTGAATAACTGTGATTTAATCCTACAGGTATATAACAGAATTTGTAAACCTAGGCAATGTTTCAGCTCTTCGAACTTTCAGAGTATTGAGAGCTTTGAAAACTATTTCTGTAATCCCAGGTAAGAAGTAGTTGGTGTAAGGTGTTAGGCCCCTCGTATCTCCAACTGTTATTTGTGTGCTGTCATTGTGTTTGTGTGTGAACTCCCCTATTACAGATATGTGACAGAGTTTGTGGACCTGGGCAATGTCTCAGCGTTGAGAACATTCAGAGTTCTCCGAGCTTTGAAAACAATATCAGTCATTCCAGGTGAGAGCTAGATTAAACACTGAGGCTGACTGAAATTCCACAGAAGCTGAACTCGTATTTTAGCAGAAGCATCCAGGTTTCAGTCTTAACTTCAATTCGATTCTCTTTTCTAATTCTCTAAAACACTCAGCCTCAGAGTTTAATACATTCTTGCATGAGAGATTGAATTACATAGCCTGTGTATATTTCCATTTCATGATGTCAAGTTTCCTCTCCCACACTGAGGATCAAAATTAATTCCTTTTATTTTTCTCTTACTAATATGAATGTTACTATTTATCAAAGACATTTGGGATTGAATATATAAGTCTGTTGTAAAAGTTGAATCACTGACAAAGACAAAGGAATAAGGTAATAAAGAGTAGCATGGGAATTGCATGATGTATTTATTACCTTAAGATGCCCGTCTTCACCAAACCCCACCTCCAGTTGAGTAGGATGCAATAGAACGCAATCATTAAAATTTCTACTACAATGCAATTGTGTTCTGGTTTTGTCTGCTGTTATAGAACCAATATATCATGTGTTGGAATAGAACACTGGCAAAGGTTTGGAGCAAGAGGCATCAAGAAGAAAATAAAATTAACAATCTTCTTTACATGTAGTTTACATGTATAGAGAGCATGAATAAAACGTTCTTCATTGGAAGAGCAGGTGCTTTGGAATGTGTACCATTCAATCCCATTCGTATTTTCATATTAATTTGTCAGGAATGATAAGACTTACTGGTACCTTTTTCCTTTGGAAAATATTTTAAGGCTATTTTTGTGAAGCTGTGCATGGTATTTAATAGTGTGTTGGAGTAGTTCACATTGCATTTTAGCTTGGGTAAATATTTAATATTATAATAAAAATCTGCCTCTGTTTGCAGGCTTGAAGACTATTGTTGGAGCCTTAATTCAGTCTGTGAAGAAGCTCTCAGATGTAATGATTTTGACTGTATTTTGCCTGAGTGTATTTGCACTAATAGGACTGCAGCTGTTCATGGGCAATTTGAAGAATAAATGCTTGTTATGGCCATCAAAAAATTCAACATCTTTTGAAAAATACCTAGCTCCGTACTTTAATGGTACAGTGTTTGATTGGACGGCATACATTGAGAATGAAAGTAAGAAATACTGTTGTAACTTGCTAAAATTTTTTGTGTATAAACACACACACGCACGCATAAGATCACCGTTTCATACTGTAGGCTAAAGATAAAAATCAATTAAACAGGATGAAAAAGAGTAGGGATTTTTGTGTGTTGCATCTCACACTCATACGGACATGATTGTTCTTTCCATTAACTGCACTTAGAAACGTATTTATTAGGTTAGGTTGGTTTTAGAATCACAGAATCGTGCAGATTGGATGATCTGGGCAACTGTGGAGATCCTAACTGCTGCTCAGCTGCAGGCCCAGTTAGAGCAGACTGCTCAATGCTATGTCCAGTCAAGTTTTTAATATCTCCAAGTTTTGAGGTACCACAGCCTCTCTGCACAGCCTGTTCCAGTGTTTGACCAGTCTCATGGTAACTTTTTTTAATATCAGTTCAGAATTTTGCATGCTCAAGCTTTGGCTAGTCACCTCTTACCTTCCAGTGTGCACCTCTGAGAAGAGTCAGGCTCCATCTTCATTACAGCCTTTCATGTTATACTTGTAGGTAGCATGAAGATGCCCCCCACCCCACACACCCCTTAGCCTTCTCAAGGCTGAACAAAACCAATTCTCTTAGCGTCTCCTTGTATCTTTAGGTTATAAACAAGATAGAGAAGCACTAGATAAATAACACATTTCCTAGTTAAGATGTACTTTTATTATTAGGTAGAAGTAAGAAAAGAAACCAGTTGTTCTCTGTGAAATAAAGAACTCACTAGGCAAGTAGAGATTCTGGTAGGGAAGGAGATGGTATTCATCTGTAGGACCTATTGTTGTTACTAAGGAGGCTGACAAATACATCTCTATCCAGATATTTTTCAACGTTCTTAATCTCTGCAGACTGCAGTGATAACATTCAGGCTGGTTCAGAAACACACAGGTACTTATTTTTTGTATTTGTCATTTTAAGTGATAGCACCAGTGAAGTTGTAATACATAATGAACCATGAGATGTAGTATAACAACTTCTAATTGCCAAAAATCTGATTAATTTTTATGTGTGTGTTTGTGCTGGAAGTGGATTTGCAGGATATTTTTCAGTAATTAATTGTAAAAGTAGTATATTTAAGTAAAAAGAAATTGGTAGAATAATTGATGCTAGCTTTCCTCCTCACTGACTCAAAAGTAAAAGAAAATACAGCTGTTGTAGGCTAAGTTTTGATGAGTCATATTTCCTTCCTTACTTAAAAAAGGACATTCAAGTTCTGTGCTGTTTTCTGTATTTTCAGATTTTCTTTCTATACTTCTGAAGTTCTGGAAATTCTGTGGCTGTATTTACATTTTCTGTGCAATCTATCAATTTAGCTAGTTTATTTGGACTAAGAAGGGATTTGAAAATGGAGTGATGATAGTGCTTTGTGGGCAATTCTGGCTGATACTTTATATGCTGTAGAACACTTGTGAATTCTCTCATCAAATACAGAATATAGTCCTCTATTTCCATTTTCCACTAAGTAGCAATCTAAAACTAAAAAACAGAGCTAAAATCTTTCAGAATGTCAGTTGCTACAACTGTTGACTTTGCTGGGAGACTCTAAGGAGTGCTAATGCAGGCAAGGCAGTTCCGTCTAGTTGTGTTTGTGTTCCTCCTTTCTTGTATAACCTATTCTTAATCATTTTATATGTCAGTTGCATTATAATTTCACTGGGCTCAGTTGTGGATCCTCCTAATATTTTTTTCAGCATATCGTATGCTGGTCAGCTGTAACTGACTGTGGTACCTTCTAGTGACTTTTCTTAACATCTGTGCATTTTCATTTATTGAGGAACAAGGCCAGATTCACTTTTTGAAAATATATGCACAGATCTTGGATCCACATGTCAAAGTATTGGCACCTGGCATTCAGATCAGTAACCAAACATTTTGAGTTTTGGCCAGCTCTAAAGATGATATGGAAGTAATAGGATTATAATTTTTCTGACATTGTATAAGTACTGTTCTTGAATGGTAGGATTTTGGCATCACTAGATTTGATTTAAGTGTTTGTTTTAGAATCCTCCTATCTTCATATATTCTTCATCCTGTGGGCTGTTTCTCACTATATAAATACTACAATAGCTTTTTCCCCTGTGAAAACCAAAGCTTTTTGTCAGCTTGAGAGGTACATTGAGGATATGAACTGAGGATGACGGAAGATTAGTTTAGTTTGGATAAGAGTTTTTTCCAGAACTCTCAGGCATCTCAGTGCCTGGCTATCATCGTGGTGAAAAGTTTCTCCTTATATCCAGTCAGAAACTCTCTTGTTTCAAATTACGCCCATTATCAGTCATTCTTCTGCCACACACCAGTGAGAAGAACCTGGCTCTGTCTCCTTGATAACCTCCTTGAGGTTGCTGGATGCTTTCCACCAACTCCCCCCACAGCCTTCCCTTCTCCAGGCTGAACAAGGTCAGGTCCCTCAGCCTCTCCTCACAGGGTCAGTGTTCTAGTCACCTCATGA
>JAVJGG010000001.1:32545813-32559222 GCA_035590195.1 Aviceda cuculoides
TCTGCATTTGTCTCTGCCGAATCTTACGTGTCTCCTGTCAGCCCATTCCTCCAGCCTGCCTAGGTCCCTCTGAATGGAGCCTGCCCTCACTCATATCAACATCTTCCCCAACTTATCATATTTCTAGCTCTATTCTTTTTTTTTTTTTTTTAAGGATAGCACAGGTGTTATTAATAACAAAAGATATTCCTTTATTTCTGAAGTCTACCACCTTATAATTAAAAGAAAATTTCTGTGAAGTTGTTTATAGGACAGCAGCTGTTACAACTGCCATTGGAACATCCATCTTCCTTGTAAATGCTACCTTCATATTTTCAGTCACAGGATGAGCTAGTTAATGTTGCTCTGACGTCAAAACTGTGAGACAGCCATTGTAAATAGTTCCATTTTAAGTAAGATAGGCTTTAATTGTCTGATGACAATCTACCTGCTGAATAAGAGAAGGAATTTTAAGCTTTGTACTTTCTTTTTCTCATTTACTGAACATCAGATTTTGGAAGGATATTCTGTGTTTGCTGTGACTCAAGAAGAGAATATGCAATTTATGGTGTTCTAATCATTGTTCTAGGATTTTATTTTTACATTATGTTTTTATTTTATTCCTTAGTTTTGCAGCTTTACTTACCAGTATGGATGTGCCAATATTTGAACCCATTATTGGGAAAACATGAATGGGAGATTATGAACATTCAAACCATGATAACTTGAATGTAGGTTCATCCTCACAAAAAAAAAAAAACCCAAACAAAAAAAAACTCCTTTGTTTTATAATCATGTTGCTTCCTATTTTTTCTTTAGATCATTTCTATCGCATAGAAGGACAAAAGGATTATCTGCTTTGTGGCAATAGCTCAGATGCAGGGTAAGGTACACTGAAAATTACATACTACCTGTCTAAACAAAATGTGAAAAACATCACTCTCAACTTAAAAGCTAATTTAGCTGCCAAACTTTGTAATCAGTAATATGTGGTTGTGGTTCATAGTAAGTAAACACTTGAATAAGTAAAATGTTGAATGAGAAAACACTTCGTTGTAAATTTCTTTTAAAAACTCTTAAGTAACTAGAAAATTCCATTTCAGCACATAGATATTGCATTATCAGTGTCAAGAACATACTTCATCATGGATTTCATGCCATTTCTCATCTCTAAAATAGGCATGGGGCACTGGGACTTATGACCGCCTTTTGGGAAGACCTCTTCAGGATTCTTCTGTCTCTGGACTGCATGCATGGCACTGTCTTGCTCTCTCTTTGTGACAATTCTGTGTAAAAAAAAAAAAAAAAAAAAAAATCACATGATTCTATATTCTAATGATATATCAGTCCACCTCTTGGTTTTGGTTGGTTATGTCTTTAAAACAGAAGTACTTAAATCTTTTTTTGTAAACATTTTGTATGTATATGTGACTAACTGTAAGATAATTTTATGTGCGTGTGTAAATATGCATCAAATGTACATGCACATATATGAAAAGAAATCTTTATAGTGTTTTTCTGAGAGGTTTTGGAGGCAAGAACCTCCTCTACCCTTCAAGAATGCAGTCATAACTGAAACAGCGTGCCTATGGTTGATATCAAGATTGGATCACCTGCTATCAAAACTGATATGTACAGTTTCAGGAGATAAAAGTATCACTATGATGGTTATTTGCTGTTGAGGAATTGATGGAATTGTTAATTTGACTTGACTAATTCACAAACCTGAAGAAACCAAGAAATCTGGTATGCCAGCCCTGCTGACAGACAAAATTCGGCATAAAATATGTATACTGACTTTCTTTTTTTTGCATGGAATTATTGACTTCATGGAATCTCTGTGTTAAGTAAATGTATTGTTTCCATAGAAGAGGTATCTCTACAGGTAATAACAAATTGTTGGGAATAAGCTTTATTTTGTGTATAATGGTGAAAGAAGGTAGGAAGAAAGATCTTCATTTACTTGTTTGCTCTTTTCTGGCTTTTTTTAAAGAATGCTCTTTTAATTTTCTCACCGATTTTTAAAATGTTGTAAGCCACAAATAGCAGCCCTCTTCACAGATTAGATCTAGTGAATCTTCATTAGAAGCTCAAGGTACAATAATTTAAAAAACATTTTAGTGTTATATGATTTTTTTATATGCATTCCTTTACTTTTTTTTTCTTTTTCTTTTTTTTCCTCCTAGTAAATGTCCAGAAGAGTTTATCTGTGTGAAAGCTGGTAGAAACCCCAACTATGGATACACTAGCTTTGACACATTCAGTTGGGCTTTCTTGTCACTGTTTCGACTGATGACACAGGACTACTGGGAAAATCTTTATCAGCTGGTAAGTGTATGGTAAAAATTTTGGTTGATATCTTACTGGCCCCAAATCAAACATGGAAAAGCTATTCATATTTATATTACATACCACTCCTATTGTTAGTAATTGAAAATGAACAATATGTATGAAAGGAAGCAAATTCAGTTGCAGAATTAAGCAGACATGGGCACTTGCTACAGAATCTCACATGACTTCTGAAGAGGCACATGAGGTTTTTTTGATTATTTAATTTTTACAGCATGTATTTCATTTTGTGCCTTATTATAAGATCTTATTTTCAAAAACTTTAATATTGAGTTTAAATTGTAAAAATACTCTGACAGCAAAATCTGAATCTTAATTTCTCTACTTTGAATCCTATTTTTGATAACTAAGAATGCATGTCTTGACATAAATTACTTTTCTTACCATAGCTTTTCACTGTATTGTGTGAAAATCTGTTAATTATAATAAATATTATCTTTTAATTATTTAATCAGTTGTGCCATCTTTAATTCTTTTGGTTGTTTCAACGGGAAAGCATGCTAAGCATACTAAGCGTCCAACCTGTGATGTGTGATTTACATTAATTACTCTGATCCCACATCCTTTTCAAGATTATTAGGCATTAAAAGAGGTTTGTCTCAAAGCAGTGTGATGCTTAATTTTCACATACACGAATGCTCCCTTTATTTTGATTAAGTTGTAATTCAGAAAGCTTGTATGGTCTTACTATAGAAGGAAGAACAACTCAATAATAGTTTTGCTCTTTTCAAATTCAGTAAATGCTTATGAACTGCAGAACTGATGCATGTCTTCACTAGATGGATCGTTTTTCTTTTTCTCCTATAGACACTACGAGCTGTTGGCAAAACATACATGATATTTTTTGTTCTGGTCATTTTTCTGGGTTCCTTCTATTTGATTAACTTGATTTTGGCTGTTGTTGCCATGGCCTATGAAGAACAAAATCAAGCAACTATGGTTGAAGCAGAACAGAGGGAGGCAGACTTGCAGCACATGCTTGAACAGCTGAGGAAGCAGCAAGAAGCAGCTCAGGTATTTACTAACAAGAGTTTGAGCTTTAGTGTATTCCTTTGCATGCTATTTGTTCAAAATAAAACCAATAATTAAATTAACATATTAAAGAAAGGCATCTTTTACATACCTCACAAGTACTTTAGTCTGCATTCTTTGTGGCTTTTTATTGCTGTTTAGATGTATAACATTTAAAGCGTTAATGAATTTCTGAACTGAGAACAAAAGGTACTCCCCAAATCAGAATAATAGTTTTAAGATAGGTATTTCTTATCTAGGGGCAGTATCTAGTAACCTGTCATGATGACTTTCCAAATTCTCAGCTTAGAAATAATTGCAATATTTGTGAAATACTTGTCAAGCCTTGATTGGGGTTTAAAATACTTTTATCCATAAATTTCTGACTAATTTTCGGTACTTGCATTACCATCAGTGAATGAAAGACTGGAAGTAGTACCCCAAAGATATTTCCTAACAGCAAGTTGAGGAAGCTGTTACTTATAATAACAGTTAAAATTAGTTTACTAAATTGATACAGACTGAAGTATGACTCTGTTTAGCTGTTTTGTTTGCAATTACATTTACTCTAATTAAGAAAGTTTATTAGTTTTCAAGTATTTTCTAATGCACTTTGTGTCAGAATGCTGTAAGCAATGTGGGCTGACTCCATGATATGGATGCAAAGTAGAACTCCATTCAAGTAGCAACTTTCATAACTGCCCTTTCATTTTAACTCGTATTACAGAATTCCATTTGAAGTTTTGCACAGGTCCATCTAGGTTTTTGTCACACATCCAGAAGTAATTTGATATAAATCTTAGGAAAAAGGATTATAGCTTTCTTTAAAAAATGGTGTGATTTGTAAAGCATCACATTAAATAATTGCTGTGGCAGGCAATAGCAGCAGCTGCAGCAGAGATGACCGAGTACAGCGGTGAAAGTGGGATTGATGGACCCTCAGATAGTTCTTCAGATGCATCCAAGCTTAGCTCAAAAAGTGCCAAAGAAAGGAGAAATAGAAGGAAGAAAAGAAGGCAGAGGGAGCTCTCTGGAGAAGAGGATGACATGAAGGATGAAAAGCTTGCAAAATCTGAATCAGATGGCAGTATCAGAAGGAAAGGTTTCCGTTTTTCTTTTGATGGGAACAGACTTGCTTATGGGAAGCCATTCACATCACCTCACCAGGTACTGTGAATAGTGCAGTTGTTATTTTGGAGGGTTGGGAGGCAACTGTAATATCCAACAAATTTCACTGCAACTTTGCAAAGTAGTACAACCAAGGAAAAATAATGTTGCATTGTTTTAAATACTGACTTACTGTTGGTATTATTTTCTAGAGTGTACCTAAACAAATGTTTTGGTCTCTCTCATTTTATTGCTTAGGATCTGGTGGGTCTTAACATGTACAACAGCATTGCATTTTCCCCAGAAGTCTGAGAAATCTACCTAAGGCACTGTATTAAAAATAACAGTGATTGATAGATTTCTGGGGAATATAAATTGTTACTTTTTTAATACATAGGCATGCATTTTGTATATGTAAAATCTTCAGCTGGTCATTTTTTTGTTTCCTTTGCAGTCTTTACTGAGTGTTCGTGGCTCCCTGTTTTCTCCCAGACATAGCAGCAGAACAAGTCTTTTCAGTTTTAGAGAATATGGAAGAGAGATAGGATCTGAAAATGACTTTGCCGATGATGAGCACAGCACGTTTGAGGATAATGGGAGCAGAAGAGGTTCTCTCTTTTTGTCGCGCAGACATGGTGAACGTCGCAGTAGTAACATTAGTCAGGCTAGTAGATCATCAAGAAAGCTGACAGTGTTTCCAGTGAATGGGAAGATGCACAGCACTGTGGATTGCAATGGGGTGGTTTCCTTAGTGGATGGACCACCACGTCTGTTGTCGCCTTCTGGACAGCTTCTGCCAGAGGTGATAATAGATAAACCAACAACCGATGACTATGTAAGAAAGTTTTAAATTATTTGAGATTTCGTGAATTTTCTTCATTGCACCAGGCAATGTTTTAATGGAATTAAATGCTTCAAAAATGCTTGAGAAGTTGTGAATGGTTTTGCATATCTTACTGTAATGAAATGGGTTTACGGTGATTCACTCAAAATTGAGAGGCTGAAGCATGAAAATGGAAAGAGAACAAAGTAGCACATTTTTATATACCTGCAGAGCAAGGATATGCATGCACCTGCATAGTGAATCAATCAGTAATGTTCCATTGCTAAATCTGTTTTAGAACCCAAAATAGGGTGCTCAGCTTTCTAAACATTCTGCATATTATTGTTTTGGTTTGATTTTTTTTCTTTCTTTATGGTTTTAGCCTCCCTTTAAATGTATTTCCTAATTCTCTGTCAATCTTCTGGTTCTACTTTTTCCCTTGTCCATATATTTGGTATTGTGCAAATGTAGCATAGCCTTTGAGATTACGTTGATGTTTTAGAAGCTCTGAAACCTCTTTTTTCTCCTGAGTCTCAGAGATGATCTGAGTTTCCACTTCCTAGGATCAGGGTATAATTAAAAAAAAGGAGTACATGCAAATTCATCCATTTCTTCCTCTGATCAGTTTTTCCTTTTCCCTCAGTCTGCTTCAGGAATGAAGCAGAGGGATCCGTTGCATGTTCTTTCCTGGAAACCTTCTTTTATTGAAACAAAAATTTTTACACAGGTCACAGCATCTGAAAGTACATCAGCCAGATTCCTTATAGTTATCAGCCAGATTCCTTACAGTTTATAATCTTCTGGCAGTTAATTATACTTTCATTTTCATGCATTTATTTAATTTACTGGAAAAAAAATCTACTCATGCTCATACATTCAAAACTTTTTTATAATTGAGGTGTATTCAATGATATAACTATAACACAGCTTTCAATTTTTTTAATAAAACACTTGATTTTTGGTCAATTAAATTGGACTTTTTTGTTTCTTCAGTTGAAATTAATAAAATGAATCAGACATCATAGCTACTCAATGTAAAAGATAGCCATTCAAAACTGATTTAAAGGATTCAGAGATCAAGACTGATCTATAAAAATTACTTTTAGAGTAATTGTTATTGCAGAAAACTTCCTAGCATGAATCACGTATTTATAATATCTTGTGATTGAACTAGTTTAGAAGTGAAATATTGGTAGATAAAGTGTGGAACTAGGAATTTTTCGGATTTCAGTGCTGCAACAGTCTTGGTTTGTTTCTTTGATTATGGCCTCCTCCAAAATTTCTTTGTGTCTGATGTGGAGTTAATAGTAGTTAAATGTAGTGCAATGGTAATCCGAGAACTAAATATCAAAATATTTTTTTAGTATTTTGTAAGTATTAACAGTATTCAGAAGTACAACAAGAAAATAGCCATTTAAAAAAATACTAGGCTTATGTTATATGTATCATGGAAACTATCTGATGTAATAGCAGTTAAATACAAAGCTTTATATATTATGAATTCATTGAAACTGAAGAGTCTGATACCTGTTTTGCAGTATTTGTAAAGCTGAATTTAATTTATGCCCCCCCTTTATTTTTATAGAGCACTACTACAGAAATAGAAATAAAAAAGAGGCGTGCAAGTTCATATCAAATACCAGTGGAGTTGCTGGAGGATCCCAGTTTAAGGGAAAGAGCCATGAGTATAGCTGGCATTATCACAAATACAATGGAAGGTGTGTTATAACTACAGATGCGTGAACTTTCTTGACATAGTCTTAGACTTGCTTGAAGGTATTATATCGTAGTGCAAATACATAAGCTGAATAATAGAACAAATGTGCATGTACTTAGTGAAAAATGAATTGAAGGAATCTGATAAGAAGGCTAAACAAACACATTCTGATTAAAATAGATAATCTGTATGTGTTTTATGCTAGTTATTCATGTTTAACAATACAGTTATTGGAAGATATGCCTTGTGATAAATTTTCCACTAACTATACTGTAAAAATGTTACAGAATATTAAAAGCCAGGCCTTAGTTAATAAGGAGAAGGAAATTTATAGTAGGATTCTTTGGAACTGTGAAATTATTACTAGTGAAATTCTTGAAAAAGCTTGAATAGTTTTCAAAAATGTATTCATGGTGAAATTAATCTTATTTTTGCTGAAAATAAATAATTAGACATTTGAGAGGACTATGAAATTGAAAGTTTTGCTGAGAAAACTATCCCTAAATGTAACCATAAATAGTTTTGGGGTTTTTTTTAAACAAGATCATATGATATTAAAAATAGACAACTTTTTCAATTATTAGCTAAAAACTCTTGAGGTTTTTCTTCTAGTCTTCTAAAAACGTTTTCAGTCAGCAGCAATAAGTTAAGTTCCTGGGAATCTGAAGAGGTTCCTCCAAACATCCTTAATGGTTCCAGGAATAAAGATTAAAACTTGAAAAAGCAGGTAACCAAAAATTTATCTTCACTTTGTCCAAAACTTGTTCACTATATATTTCTTTTTTTTCCCAGAACTTGAAGAATCCAGACAAAAATGTCCACCTTGCTGGTATAAGTTTGCCCACACTTTCTTAATTTGGAATTGTTGGGAGCCCTGGTTAAAAGTAAAGAATGTAGTTGAATCTGTTGTAATGGATCCACTTGTTGATCTAGCTATCACTGTTTGCATAATTTTAAACACACTGTTTATGGCCATGGAACATTATCCAATGACTGATGAATTCAGTAATGTACTTAAAATAGGAAATCAGGTAAGTCCATCCAACTGTATCATTTGATACAGTTGAAACCTGGTGTCTCTTTGAAATAGAATTACTTCTATTATTTTTATTATCATCCCATAAAATAAAGGTTTAATTGTATTAAAAATAGTAAAAAAAAAACCAAACATTCGAGATATGTTGTATATAAGAGTTTGATTTCCATGTTAAAAGTTCTGCAAATAGAGTTTTCAATAACCAGAGTTTGAATGACACAAAACCAAAAGAAAGACTTGGTTTTGTTTAGTATTACAAAAAACATTGGAGCCTAATTAGATCCTTTCTACTGTAAGTATCATTGATAACACAAGAAGAATTGGATATTATTTTGGATTATGATTTTGCACTGTTATTTTTTGTGTTATTTTTTTATTTCCATGAAGAATGTTGCTTTGATTGGTCCATAACAATTTGGAAGGTGAAGAATGTGTGACTTAATCCAAGAGTGTCTGTTCATACAGACTGTTTGTTGCCTAGTGGACACAGTCTGTAAGTTGGGTTTGGGGTGGTTGGTTTGTTTGTTTTATAATGGCAATAATACAGATAATGTTATCTGCTGTACTTCTTAACCTATGCTTATTGTAAGTGCTAGTTCTGGTGATTATGATGTAGCAGAATAATAAAACAATTCAGTTATTAGAATATATGAAATTCTAGTACATGTTGGGAATGTGTTCAGGTTTAAGTCGAGAGTTGTTAATGTGTCAATATTTAAATTGTATGCTGATGTTTTTAGCCAATACAGACTTAGTTCAATGTTTTCACCTTAACCTGGAGTCAGAGATCATTATCAGTAGAATACAATCATGTCACATTGCTGTTTATAAATAGATTCAGGAAGTATTTGAGGAGAAAGACAGGGAGGACGAATAGGTGAGGATCAATAGCTGTTGCAGAGGGCTGTCTTGCCATCATGCCTGTGTGTTTTACCCAGGAAACGCAACCATTTCTTCCTTTCATATGTGATGAAGTAGCTTAATATTAATCTAATTTTGAGCTGTGTGAGTATAAGTGTTCCTTCATAATGATAAGAATTTGTGTTTACTCCCAGACAGCTAAAATGCCACTATAATACAGTCTCAGCAGTTGATTTCTCGTTTTTTTGAACTGTGTAGCACTATCTTTTAAAGACTGTCAAATGCTCCTGCTTTTTTTAAAGTCTGTTCATCTTTCTAGTAAAAGATAAAAATTTATGCAGTTCTGTAGATACTGGTAGTCATACATCTACAGGAAACACAATAAATTTATTTCAGAGGTGGTTTTTGCCTTCTGCTTCAGAAGGCCTCAGAGGCATTCAGAGGCAGAAAGGAGTTTTACTTTAAACATGAGCCTTGGTGTAATTGGCCTTTTTTTTGGCAGCTAGAGAGAGAAGATACACTTTCTGTATCTCTGAGTTCTCATGAAGACTTCATTTAATAGCATATCACTCTCCAGTTTATGACCAATTCATATCTTTCCACACACCTTTGTTAAAGCAGCTTCCATTGTGGCAAGAGCAACTGTTACTATCTAGCTGAGTAAAGTTCCTTTAATTAGATGGATGGCAGATGTGAGGAGCAAACAGGAGGTCTGTTAGGAATAATTTATTCTTCACTAGTCACTAAATGTACCTTGGGTTTAAAAGTTAACAGTTGTGCTACAGCTCATTTTGATGTTGCCACTTACCCTCTGGTGAGGTTCAGCTTGTGATAATTTTCCTTTCTGACATCCTGCTGTAAGAGGGTTGTTACTTCTTAAGTTGGTCTTTATCTGCTGGTTCAAGTTATTCATACTCATCTATAAAGTAACAATAAACATTCTTCCTTCAGGTTTTTACTGGAATTTTTGCAGCAGAAATGGTTCTCAAGATAATTGCCATGCATCCTTTTTATTATTTCCAAGTTGGCTGGAATATTTTCGATAGTTTTATAGTTACCCTTAGTTTGGTGGAGCTTTTTCTGTCAAATGTGGATGGATTATCCGTTCTCCGATCATTCAGATTGGTAAATAAATCAGTGATAATAATATATCTGCACTAATTAATGCATTATATTTGTATTGTAACTGTACTCATGTAAATAAGACACTTTTTTAGTAATATGTATATCTTTTGCTAAGCATCACAGGGTATCTCTGCAAGCATGTTTTACAAAATTATTTATGTTATCACTGAACAGTGTGTGCCATTTTATGGTTCAGAAGCAACTAAGCATTTTTTCAAGGGAGAGCGCTGTTTTATTGTAATTTTTTAATTTAATTTTATTGTAATTGTTTTATTTAATTTTATTGTAATTATTTTAACATGGGTGGGTGAAGCACAGTGAAGTGTACAATTTATTTAGTGCGTATTGAGAGATATAAATAAATAAAACATTCATAGTCTTTTGTCTACTTCCATACCTGGAAATTGCAGAAAGACTAGAAGTGTTCTTTTAAAATGTAGGAGTTATAAAATTCATATTTTTTAACAATTAAAAAAAAGATTTGTTTTTCTTTCCCACTTTGGCAAAAAAGGAATGCTTTATTTTATTAGAAAAATATTTTTATTTTAAAAATGAGAAATGAAGTATGAGACATTCCTTCCCTATGGTCTCTTTCCATTTTGCATCTCCATTTTGCTTTTATCTGAAAACAAACAATATTTAGTACCTTTTTTATTTTGGGTGGGTTACGGGTGAGAAAGAGTATGAATTATACTTTTTCCCCTTTGTAAGCTGAAATGTTTGACTTACGGCTTGGAGGCAATATTCTTTTGAAAGACCTCATTCTTCAAGGATTTCAGAATCCTTTTATTTTTCTTCAGTAGAATCCTGTTGAGATTTATTGGGTTTTTTAATTGGTTTCTGCACATAATGGTTGAGACGTATGCCATGTTTAGAATCCACTATCTGAACAAATTCAACTAGTGTGCTGTTTCTTTCATGTAGAAAGAATACAGGTACGCTACACACAAAAAAAAGAGCAGTCTAACGTTTATTATGCTTTAAAAGTGTGGATTTTATGAAACTCCTGTTTCTGTGTAAGTTATGGTTGTTGGAATCATGTTGAAGTTTCTTCTTTTTGTTATTGCTGAGAGGCACTAGTTCATAACCTGTTTATTTCTATAGCATTTTTATAACTACTCCAAATAATGGCTTTGTATTTTTGTTTTTCAGTTGCGAGTTTTCAAATTGGCAAAATCTTGGCCAACTCTAAATATGCTGATAAAAATTATTGGCAACTCAGTGGGGGCTCTGGGGAATTTGACCCTGGTGCTGGCCATCATCGTGTTCATTTTTGCTGTGGTTGGAATGCAGCTGTTTGGGAAGAACTACAAGGAATGTGTCTGCAAGATCTCTGAGAACTGTAAACTTCCACGCTGGCACATGCATGATTTTTTCCACTCTTTCTTGATTGTATTCCGAGTGCTGTGTGGAGAATGGATAGAAACGATGTGGGACTGCATGGAGGTTGCAGGCCAACCCATGTGCCTTACGGTCTTCATGATGGTCATGGTGATTGGAAACCTAGTGGTACGTAGCCAAAATAATTTGAGAATTCATTTAGAGAAAGAATGGTAACAGAACCAGTAATGAAGTTTTAGGCGTTATTAAATGTGTTAGTTAAATACTTATTTTATGATTTTGGATTTGTTATGAGTATGGGTTCTGAAATAGAGTTTTCTGTTAGCTTTCTGATCCTATATAGAATCCCTAGCTTGGAGGATGGGCCTCCTCAGGGGTCTGGAGTGCAATTCAGAGGATATGGGTGAGAGAGAGAAGCATCGTGTGTTCAGGTTTTTGTGGACTACTCCTGGTTACTTAGAGAGAGAAGAGCAAGCAAAGGCTCCCCAGGTGTTATGCTCCCAGGATGGGAATTTGCTGTTTGCAGAAGAGGACATAGCAGACACTTTTCTCCCTAGCTGATGAGGCATCACTTCCAATCACACATAGCCAGGTTTTTTATTTTTTCTGCTCTCTCCTGTCTAAAAACCTGCTTTAACATTCTTAGACTCTGAGATCTAAGCCATTTTGAGCCCTGCTTGCTGCACAGCCAACTTTTTACATAAATGGGGTAAGGAAACTTGAATTGGAAGGTAGCAATTCTGTGGAAAAAACAGGTTCAAATACTTCATGTTTTCTTTCACCTCTTCAGCTTTTTGCTTCTTATTTCTTAAGTGGTTTTTACAGACACTTTTAAAGCTGTCTATTATATCTTCTTTTTCTCTTTGAAAGGAAAGCATCAGATCTGTACCAGTCTGTACTCTACCATATATAAATTTGTCTTTTTAAATATGTTTTTTTGTTTATTTACTCACCAGTATTTGAGGCCTTCATTGCTCCACCTTTTGCTCTGCTTTTCTCATTGCCTATTGAGTCTTCCTCTATGCTACATTTTTTCTTTAAGGCAACTCTCAGTAGCAAAAGAGATTTTAAATTAGCCATCCTGGAGTCATTCTTTAGGAATAAAATTTCTAACAACAGAAATAAGCTAATTATCTTTAAATCAGTCATGCATTACTACTAGTAGCACAGCCATTTGCTCCAGGATTCTCTACAATTCTGTTGTCTTATAATGAAGAGAACTGTGAAATTGGTTGATGAAACAAAACCTCCTCCTTAAATAGTTTTCTAAACCTGAAGATAGAACTTTGTGGAATGAAGTAGCCGTCTCTGAATTTTTCCACAGTGTTTACTGTATTCTGATTTTATACCATAGCTCTAATAGAATTTCTTACAGTAGACAATCCCTGCTGTATATTCAGGGCTCTGTTACCACTTGTCTTTCTGTGTTCCCAACGCATAGTTTTACTCAGTTGTCTTCAAAGCTGCATAGAAGAGCAGATCTGAAGACTTTAGGAGCTGGTACTCTGCTTCTTTGGCTATGCTAGTACCATTTCAGCTCCTGGTAAATTCTAGGCTTGTATAACTGATATCTATTCTATGTTTTGTCTTGCCATGAGAGGAGGATGGCTTGGGGGTTAGGAGATGGGGTGTGCTTCACATTTTTTTAAGTTGCATACAGCAACTTTTGTGTGAGTTTGGACCAGTGTTTAAGCAAGCTGTTTTCTGCACAGATCAGCTATGTCTTCTGTTGCAGAGTGCTTCTCTGTGCTAGAGAAGTAAATATTTTGGATCTGTTCAGTCAGTACCAAAGAATCATTCATTTCTGACCTTCCACAAACACGAGCAGAAAAAGAATTTATGAGTGTCTTCATAGTCATACAGCAATGCAAAACCACAACAAAACCTACATTGGGATATAGGGCAGATGTACTTAAACTGCATTTACATTTTATTTACTGTGTGATTTCCAGAATCATATACAGCGAAGGAAGACATGAACCCTAAGTTCATAATGGGTGATTGAAGAAGCATGTGAATTAAAAATTGAGTGAGAAAATTCAGCTGTGTTCTCTCTCGCG
>JAVJGG010000001.1:32559253-32584907 GCA_035590195.1 Aviceda cuculoides
TCTGGCCTTGCTGCTGAGTTAATTTAGTTCAGACAGCCTTTCTCCTACAGAGGATGATAATGAAATGAACAACTTACAGATTGCTGTTGCAAGAATTCAGAACGGAATAGATTACGTGAAGAAAAAAGCAGGTGAATGTGTCCAAAAGTCTTGTTGTAGGAAACAAGCTGTTGTAAATCAAAGAACAGCAACAGATCAGTTGAATGATGAGAGAGACCATTGCATTTCCAACTGTACCATCGCTGAAATAAGGATAGATACGAATTATCACAAAAATGAGAATGGAATGGCCACTGTTATAGGTGGCAGTGATTATACATCATTCATAAACAACCCAAGCCTTACTGTTACAGTACCAATAGCTGTTGGAGAATCTGATTTTGAACGTCTAAATACAGAAGAGTTTAGCAGTGACTCAGATTTGGAGGAAAGCAAGGAGGTAAAATTTAAATATTTTATATTCTGTATGAATGAATTATACCAATTGTATTCTCTCATAGTATGGCTCTTCCTGCTTAGAAATTGAAAGCAATTCCAATTTGAGATTGTTGGACTGTACTGAGAGTGAATAAACTGAAGTGGGAAAGTGGAGCTAAAGAGAGTAGGAAATTCAGGCAGACCTGTATAAACATATATAAACCCATTTATAAAAGGGTTTTGAAAACCAAGCTTTTCCAAATTTTTAGTTGGATAGACAAACTAGTATATATGTACAGAATAAACAGAGACAAAAGACTTTTTTTTTTTTGATATATGTAATCATAATGTTTCTATGAAGTAAGGATGAAAGTAAACTGCTATTAAAAAAAGATTAGAGGAGATATTAATAAAGAATATTAATGCCCTTTGCATCTGATTTTTAAAGCTCACTGAATTCTACAGAAATCAGCATTATTTGTACTGGATAATCTAACAGAGGTGCTAACTCAGGCTAATGAAAGCAATAACAACAGGTTTCAAGTTCTGAAGTTGAAATGATGGGGGAAAGCCAAGGGAACAATGTCAGTATTAGAAACTGAATATGTCAAGTAAAAATGATGAGGAAAAACTAGAATTACTGAATGAAAAAATATTAATTTCTTGCTTGTTTGTGGGAGTTTTGAAGCCGTCACTTCAAAGACAACTGCCAGACCATAAACTGGGTGAGCTTTAGGAAAGTAGTCATTTGTCAGCAGCTGCAGACTGAGGGGGAAAGCAAAATCACGGATTTAAGTAGGATCCTGAGAGACACTTTTGAGAATTCAGATTGCTATGCTGTGGCTCCTGTGCAGACCGTGTCTGGTATCAGCTCCCATGGCACCTGAAGACACAAGGACATTAATGGAGTGTCACTGCTTGTGTAGACAGGTGTACTCCAGCCTGGATTGCTTTTTCTGGATTGTTTTGTTTTCTTTTGGGGTTTGAGGGGTTTTTTATTTGATTGGTTGTGGGCTTTTTAGGTTTTTGCTTGGTTTGTTTTGAACTGGCAATGAATTTGTCCATTATTCTTTCCTAATTTTAGAAAAGAAGTTTGGTCTAGCAAAATGTAGTTAAATTAAACTTAAATTTAAAAGGTGTAATAAGGTGACTCTTTTAGGTATTTCTTTTATTGTAGAGAGCAGTGTTCAATAGTATTACACTTATTTGTTATTTCAGCAGCTCATTTCCTGACACTTGATTTGTTCCATCTGCTCTTTCGAGGTTCTGTTACTGCATATATTATGTTGACCTCTCGGTTGAGAAGACCTTAGATTACTAAGAGGCCTCTTAAAAGCAAAGCAAACAATAGTCATAATTTGTTTTAAAGTATTAACTGCACTTTAATGTCTGCTGAACAGCTGCCACATATTTACATATTATTAAAGATATTGGCCTTCTTAGTGTGTTTTAATGCAGTTAGTTTTGTGGAAGGAATATCTGATGAATCCAGGTAATTTACTCTTACTCTTGCTCTGATACCTCTTTTAAATCTAACTTTTACCCGGAAATTATCCAGCAATTGATGACACCTGTCCTCACCATTTCATATTTAAGAGTGGAGTAACAAAATCTATGCCTTCTCACCTCTGATATTCAAGGTTAAACATAAGCATTAGCTGTTTATAAGATACTATTATCTAGTATTAATTTTAACCCACTCAAATTTGGAAAAGTAGCTAAGGTTTGCCATGGTTAAAAGACAACCATAGGAGATACGTAAATTAACAACAAAAAACCATTTCATGTACAGTAGTTCCAGTAAGGAAATTGCTTTTCATTTTGTAGATTATTTCAGCCCTTTCTTTCAGATTTTCCCTTTAAATGGGAGCAGTTTATATTGGAGTTGTTAGATAGCTACATTATTTAATGAGCCTTTGAGAAGTCATTGGTGAGATGTGAGATTAGATCTATACCAGAAGACTAACAAAAGATAGATGCGAGGTACTTGAGGAAATGCAGGTTTATTGCTAGGCATGGGTTTTTATTCTTACATTGCTATATTTCCATTACAGTCCATAATGCACCTTAAACTATTTGAAACTTTTTTTTTTTTTTTTTTTAACTCATGCAGTTAAAAAATCTAATGATGCTGGGAAAAATTGCTTACCCAGAAGTTTTCGTGTTTGACCTGGTATGATTGGTTTGTTCTGTTTTGTTTTGCCTGTGGCTTCTTTCTGAAAGTGTATCCTAGATACATATTTAGCATCTAGTGAAGACCAGGAATAACCTTGAAAATGAAATGCAAGGAAAAATATATTTCTGTTACTTTAAAGGTCTAATTACTACCATTTAGGGGATGTGTAAAGCTGTAATATACATAGTGTGGGTGTATCTGTCTTTTTGGTTTGGTTTTTTTGGGGGGATGGAGGTGGAGGGGTTTTGGGGTTTGTTTGAGGGTTGGGTTGTTATTTTTTTTAAGTTCAGGTCCAAGTCCAATATACATCTGTGAGCTTCAGATACTCTGCTAATTTTACGTCTTTCAGTATGTCTTTGGATATGCTTAAAGCTCTAATCAACAGCTATAAATGTTATGTTTTGCAAAAGTGTGACACATCTAAAAACACATTTTTAAATAAGTAGGAATCCACACTTCTGCCATTTCCAGAACTCAAAACACCTAAAGGGTGCCATGTTTTAACTTCATTGCGTACCATTCTCACTTCTCACAGGAGTAAAATCAAGCTGGATCAGTCAAGAATGCAGATCTGGTGCTTTTTAACCAGGCAGAGCAACGTGTCAGCATGTTTACACAGGTTACCTAAACAAATCATATGTATATGATCACTTTCGAGATTGACTGGCCTGCATGCTACTCCACTACAATGTATTTTTCTTCATCCATTGCAATGTAGTGGAAACATGCTCAGCTGCTCTGTAAGCTGAGTCCCATGACTCACGTCACAGCATGGTTGAGGGCAACCCCAACATATTCCTCTCTCCTTGTGACGTCTTTGGTATTTTCTGTACTACTTCTGTGGCATAACCTGCATGCTTTGTAGGTTTTTATATTGTTAACTGAATTATTAAGCATCAAGACTGTTGAAGTTTAAAAGAGGTTAACAGCCTATGATTTTATGAAAAAAGAAAGGTAATCTTCACTTGACTTTTTCTGTTCATCTGTTGAGCCATGTTTTTAGCTGTCATGTAATTATGAACATTCTCTGATCATGTTCTTTTGACCAATGCCTTTGTAATATTACATACATACAATTACTTGTGTGCTAAAATGTTTATATATTTTGATATAAATTGTTTCACGTTTGTTCACAATGTTTTTATAATTTACATTCCAGTTTTCTCATACAAGAGAAGCTAAAATGTAGGATCAAAGACATACTCCTGGGAACAATCAAACTTTTTTTTTTTTTTTATACCTATGCATAGTCCTTTTGAATATGGATGTAATAACTTAGTTATATACCACTCATGAAGTTTGCATATGTCTAAGATTCAAAGTTAGGGAATCATTTATATCAGTTTTGCTCTTCATCATCTATAATTCTCTCTTTGTGAACTTAATCCAGTTGCTTTATTTTTAGAAAGACAGAATAAATAATTTCAAGCAAAAATTCTGTGTAGGACTCTATGTAGGTGTCTGAACAAATCAGGGTGTTTTAAAATTATATAAATAAGGAAGTTCAAGCAAGAAAAAATATAAAAATTAGGAAAATCGAGGATAAGGCTAAAATTAAGACAATTGTTAAACAGCCAAAATAGGAACTAGTACCCTCCCAGACCTCTAAACTCAGGAACTCCAGATCCGTAAAACAAACCTTAATTGCACCAAGCTATGTGTTTCTTATTCCTGATAATCTGTTTTGAATAGTTGGGCAGTTCTGCTCCTTGCCATTTACGGGTCATTGAGGTATTCCTTTTCCAAATACAAGTTTTGTTTACTTAGTTTTGTTGTGGAATCCTCAATTATCTTTCATATATTCTTTTGCACTCTATTATATATTGGAAATATTTCAGGTCTCACTTTTGTGCCAGGGGGGCCTGTAAGTTATTCAGAAAGTTGGAGTGGAAAAATATCTTTCTAAGGATTTTTCCAAACGATTTCAGAAAAGGCACTTAAGTAGGGGAGAGAAGAATGTGGTAGTATCCCATACTACTGCTGCTGAGTATGGGGGGATGATTCTAATTTGGTGGATGTTGTTTATGTGACACTGCTTCTGCTTCAAGCTTCGGCTGTGATGAATCTGAACAGGTGTAGAATAGCATGCAAAATACTATAGCAGGGGTTTGTAATCATTTAAGTGAAAAATACTTGAATCTTGTTCATTTGGATGTCACATTGTCTTACTTTAATCTTCCTTGCATAAAAAAGTGATGCTTTTTTTTTTTAATAGATATGCATGCCTTTTTTTTTTTTTTTTTCTTTCCTATATTACATAGACTAGTAGAGGTAGGTTTTGGTTTTAGTTCGGTGAAAAAAACCAAGTATTTTCTATGGACAATACTTCTGGTTCCTTTAAAAGGTACCAAAAGTACCTTTTTGTACTTTTGGAAGATGTGCAAGCTTTGTTTACAGACATGCTTCATTTTTTTCTTCCAGAAAACGATAAATAAAAAGATCCTAATAAAAGTAACTTTACCAACTGTGCTTATGCTGAAGAGTACCATACTCAGTGATATGTTAAGCTGATGTAGTGAAGATGATGATTACAAAAAATGTGCTTTTTGTCCTTTTGTTGTTGAGACTAAATGGAAAAATGAGATTATTTTTATTGAAGAAGTATTTCCTGCTGAAAATAGATCTAATTAAGCAGGAAAATATTCAATTGCTGGAATATAAGCAGCGTAACACGGGTGTGCTAGGGTTTTCTGTTGCATTTCTACGTAGTAATATTTTTGGATCCTCTTTTCTAAGAGGTTCTTGAATATACTTTCCAAAGCACTGTTATCAACAGTTGTCTTTCACATTTTACTGCAGTTCTTTACCTCCTTCTCCAGCAAAAAGAGACTCAGTCTATTTAAATTAAAAAGAAAAAAGAGAGAGAGATCCTTAGTAAGTGAGAAGATGAGAATATGCAGCACGGTCTTCCTGTGGGTTTGTTTTGTTTTTTCAAAATTACACAAGACAATGTTTCCCTTTTATTTCTTGTATTAACAGCTATATTGCTGGTGCATTTGTTCTTTGCTTTGGAGGTTGGGAAACATGTCAGATTTTCCTTTACTATTTTAATATCAAAATGTGAGTGACTTAAGTTGAATGCACAGTAGGTTGCACCATGTGAATAATCAATAGCCTACTTATTATTAGTTCTTATTGTGGAGTTTGCTCTGCAGTCATTATCTGCAATTTTGGTACATTTTCATTTATTATTTTTAACATGATGCTCACTAAAGATTGACTCTTTACTAGTTACCTCAAGCAATCCTAAGTGGCTTCGGTGGGGCAGTTTGTAGTAGTAACGTTATTCTTTCAAGTATTTGTGGCATCATACCTTGACTCCTTCAGGAAAAAAGAAACTCATGAGCTCCAAATTTTGACCTTGTAACAGTACAGTAGATATTTGTATTGAAAAAATTAATGTATTCAAAATCTCTATAGCTTTTCACTACCAACAGTGAAAAATAAAAAAGGGTATTATATTGAGGGAATTTTCTCTAACAATGTTTTAGCTGCTGATTCGCAAACATCAAGGCAGCTAATCAACTTCTGAGTACGTGAGTTGACCCATTCAATCCAGTGCTTAGTATATATACAAGGAGGCCTTCTTATCTTAGTTTGGTAAAATTTGAACAGCAGCTAAGTGCCCTGGAAGGTGAAGGATGAACATTTCTGTCTTTCCTAAAAGTCCTGTTCCTGGAGTGATTCACAAAATCAGTTAGATCTCTGTGAACTTTTTACATAGCAAAGGAACTAACTGTATTTTTATTTAGAACAGGAAACTCTTCTATGCATATTGCTTTTTACTGTCTGGGTTTTTTTGTTATTTGATACCTTCATCTTAGTGAAAAATATAAGCACTTCACTTGAAAAAGAGAACCATTGTTTAATTAAATCCGTAACTCTTCAAGCACAGGATTATATCCTGTACCGTCCTTAGAAGAAAGAGGCAACCAGGCCACCTGTCCTTTATATCAAAATAGTTCATTGAGCCTCTAATTTGATTTCTAGAGTGAAGAAAATTGCCTTTCTTGATTAAAAACAAAAAAAATTCTCTGATCTCCAATTCTTCAACCATGTATTAAATGAGATATATAGCCTCATGTTCTAAACGCATTGATTCTTTTAAGTTTCTTTTCCGTTTCTGGTTGTTCATCTTTTAATGTTGTTAATTCATAAAAATCTGTATTCTTTCAGTTAAATTCATTGAGCATTCATCACTGCTCAAACAGTGTACTTAAGTAGCTTACAGTTCAAATTACCCAGGCTACTTCATGTTTTTAATTTTTATTAGCAGTATGACACAAAATTTCCTTACTCTTAAAAAATATATATATTTAAAATTAGTAATTTGATTTATAATTCAATTCATTATTTCAGTTTACCCACCACTGCTGCAACATTTTGCAATATATATATGCTATGTCATGGAATGATGAAAGCAGCATATTAATAAAATTATGGTGGTATATAGTGCTATCCTCAGGTTCAGCAGAATTAGTGATAGAAAAAGGTTTTTGCTGTGAATATTGGTATTTTGAAATTAATGCTACTAAAAATGGAAAGAGGAGTTTGCATTAAATATGAGTAATTTGGGGGTTGTATTCCAGATAATCAGTTTTTAAAGTAGCAGCAAAGTAGGCAGTATTACTGAATCATTTTAAATAAAAGTTAATACAGAACACTGGGTTACTTTTTCTTACTAAATTGTCTCTGTCTTTCAAAAACATAGCAAAAAAAAATTATTTATTTAATACCTAAAATAATTTTGTCCTTTCACATTTCGCAATTGAGGTGTAAATACAGCTTGATTGCATAATGCCTGTAACTTGTCTGCTTTTATATATGAAATGTCTCTTAATCATGCAAGTCTAGCTAAATTAATGAAAATGGTGTTAATTCTACAAAACTGAGGCTGTTTTACAAAGTGTGCTTACATCATTCCCTACAGACATTTAGTTGTGTGAATTCATTACTGATGTTACATACTTCTTAATAACATTGTAAAATGTCGGAGAATGCTGTGACCAAAACTACTTTGACTTACTTTGGTACTCATCCTCAAATTAAGTGTACAGGACACTGCATCTTCCTTTAGGATCTCCAGTCTATGGATTTTTGCAATACACATGCAGATTACAAAAAAAACCAAAATAAATTAAGGCTTATTGTTTTATTAGTAATTTTTTAGTACTAATGTCACTTATGTAATTTTGATTAAAACAAAAAATCCTTTCTTTCGGGTGTTAACTGTGTACCAGAGTAATGGGTAGTTTCGGAATGCACAATGTAATACATACGTGCATTGGCAAAAAAGAATGCAAATTAATGCCAGTTGAAATGTATTTATCATACTTTTTCCTTTTTGAAACTTAACAGTATTAATGAAAAAACATAAAGGGTGTTCATATGGTAGTGATAATTATGGTTTAAGATAGGGCAGGTTTGATTTGTTTTATGGATGTGTTGAGGGTAATGTTCAAATTCACATCTGAAACAAGGTTTCCTGTTAATCCTCATTTTACTTTAGCATTTTCCAATCTAGATCAGAAGAACGATCTTAAAATGAAAAATAACTAAATTATCTGTGGTCAAAGGCAACCAAATTTTATTATAAATTGTCCTACATGCCAGAAGTGGTTAGCTTGCATCATGCTGATGTTTAAGATGCCAGTGAAAAAGAACTGATAATTCATTTCCTTTATTGTTATATTATGAATAACAGGCACTGAATTAAAATAAATCCTTAAAAATCTGCTACATTTTCTTCCTTGGACAGTTTATCCTGACAGTTCATAATTTAAAGTTTTTTGCTGTCAGAATTTACTGTCTTCATGTTGAAGAGACTGCTCCAATGAAAGTAGCTATCCATATGCATCATCTTAAAGCATACAGTATAACTGGTATTGGTTTAAAATGTAGCAAGAGAAATTATAGTAAGAAAATAAGAGTAGAAAACAAAATAAATAGAATATGTATCAGAAAATCTACTTGGCAGTATTTAATTTTGATGAATGATAATTCTGTACTATATTTAGACCAGAAATTCTGAAATTCCGTGAAAGATTACATGATACACCTTGCAATCTCTAGGTAGAAAGTGGATGATTTATGCACATTTCAACAGCATTGACTGCTATATGTGGATGTTTGTGTGTATTTCTGGTGACAAATATTGTTCTTATTATTACTTGCATACAGTGTTGCATGCTTAAATTTATGTTACAGTTCTAAAATTGTAAATATTAATAAAGTTACTGAATTTTATTTTCAGAAGCTAAATTTTTCCAGTTCATCTGAAGGAAGTACAGTTAATTTAGCTCTCTATGGAGAAGAAAAAGCTGAAACTGAACCAGAAAAAGCATCAGAGCTACAGGCATGCTTTACAGAAGGTATGGAAATAAAATCTGGGGTTAGCAATTACATTTTGGTTGTTTGCAACAAGCGTTGGCAGTTCAAGGAAGCTATTTGCTACAGCAGTCCTGGATCCTAGTTTGCAAGTCTTAAGATATGATTTATTTTGCCTGTTGTAGATAGCTGTACTGAAGTCTGTGGAATCATTTGTGTGATGCAAAGTTAAATATGTGTGTATGCAATCACTTGCAATATCTTTAAATAAACACTAGATGCAGTTCTATAAACTGATTCTCAGCAGTCAGTAATGCTGTTGGTTTAAATGACATTCTCAGTGGTGAAATCTGCAAGACTGAACCCTACACCAGTTTCACTCCACTGGGATTTAAACCAGAATCATGTGATTACCCATGGTCCCTTCATGGTGCTAGAAAACAATCCAGTGGATGATTCAGATCTTAGAAGGTTTGACTCAAACAATAGAGTTATTATCTTGACATTACAGCATTAATGGGGGGAGGGGATGCATAAATATAATGTGGTATGCAACAGGTGAATGAGATCCTATGTTTTTATTCAAGTAAAGAAGCCTTAACAGCATATTTGCATGTCCCTAGAAGTTTTGATTTATTTTAGTTCTGTATAGCTATATCCTTTAAGGGACTAGAGAAAATTACTGTATAGGAATGTATTTCCCATTTTTGTGGTATTACAGGTCTTACTTTCCTTTTAAGTCACGATTAAAGGGATTCAGAACAAAATATGTTCCAGGATTAACTCTCCTATGTTATCCATGCTTTTTGATTTACTGTTATGAAGACACCTTTGACTTAGGCTAGGTTGCTTGTCCTTCGAAATGTTATTTCACCCATCTTTAAAAAACCAAAATTGTTTGGAACGTGTGCCTATATTGATATAGCAAGCTCTTGATTAAAAAAAAAAAAAGTACACTTCACAAATAATTTCATGCTACGTTACAGTTCTTCCTTATCCTTAAATTATGTGATGTCTATCAGTCCTTGAGCACAAGATTAATTTTTCCATAATCTAGGCATTTTGAGTAGTTGAAGGTAAGATAAATCCTGTTCTTCACAGCTGTTTTATCTGAGCTGATGACATACAGTGCAACCTACTTGTAACATATGAACTTAATGACACACAGGAAAACTGGAATGCTGCCTTTGGGACCCATTCAAATAATTTAAACTTGGTTATGTTTCTACGTGATTAATCATTTTTAAAGACGTAAAGAGACTACTGTTGGCCAGGCAGATATTGAGGTTCACTGAAAACTGTGCCTTGAGGCCTTATGATAAGGTAGAGAGCTCTCCAAGGTGAGGCACAGTTCTGTGGGTGGTTGCCACAAATCTGTACTACATGGAAAAGCTCTCACAATCTCCAGTTAAATCAGTTGTTTGTGTCATGAAAGAAGTATCCTTAGTCAGCCCTTGAAGCAGAGGTCATTCTTCAGTATAATATAATAAAATAAAGGATGTTTACATCTGCATGATTTATTTGAACCTTAGCTAAGACACAAAAGTACTTTTAAAAGAAGCTGCTGTACTCTTGAATTAGGTCATGTGAAAGTTGCTATGTGTTTATGCTCTTTGTTTCTACTCCCTGACACTTCTCATATGTTCTTTGATTATTTATATATAAATGAAAAATAATTTTTAAAAATGTTTTTATAAATGAAAATTATCTCAATTGGATGACTTTTTAAAAAATTTTATTTATTCTAAGCTTGATGTAGTGTCAGGGTAGCGGAAAAATTGTGTGCACACAAGTTTTCCTACACCCAAAGTATCAAATCAAGAAGGTAAGGATGCTGTAAGTAGCATGCAGTAATTTGAAGCATAAATTGAAGTAATTTGAACCTTGTGAAACAGCAGCTAGTTAAGAGTGATTTTGCTTTTTCAGGATAATGAAAATTCTACTGTATAACAATCTGTCATTGTATTATTAGGCTGTATACAGAAGTTTAAATGCTGTAAAGGCAGTATGGATAGCACAAAAGGAAGAATCTGGTGGAACCTTCGAAAAACCTGCTACAAGATAGTAGAACACAACTGGTTTGAAACATTCATTGTCTTCATGATTCTTCTCAGCAGTGGTGCTCTGGTAAGTAGAGCTTGCACCCGTAGAAACAGTACCTATAAAAAATGTTTTATCAAAGATAGGATTAATAACACAGCTGTGTTCATTAAGAAAAAAATACAAAGTTGGCTTGAAAGAGAGCTTGGAACTAAATTGCCAGAATATTTTGGGTAGTGCATATAAAATAAGTTGTTAAAATTCTGCTGTCAAATAACATTCTGCAGGTGAATTCTTGATCAATACAAGGTGATACGTGTGTGTGAGAGTGCTTGTGAAAAGGATTACACTACAAATCTTGTTTAAGAAATTATAAAAATCATGCAAAATGAATTGTACTCAATAACTGGAACAATAATTCTACTTTAAATTAAAATTGTCCCCAAAAGCAGTACAGATACTGAATTCGTCATGTTCTCAGTTAATTTTTTGCTTTAGTTTGCTTAGTTTAAGTTTCAGTGTTTCTAGACTGTTACATAGGAATCCTTGACTTCCTTGGTTTTGGTTGGTGATTGATGTAGGATTTGGTATATACTGTTATTATCTCTGCTCCGGCACCTAAAGCACCGTGTCCCTTCCTTCTTCTCTGACCTTGGTGTTTGCAGGGTAGCTTCTCTAACTTTTTTCTTCGGTCCTCATACTGCCATGCGGTGTTTTGCCCTTTCTTAAACATCTGTGGCACCACCACCTTCACTGATGGGCTCAGCTGCTTCCTGTGGTGGGTCCATTGTGGAGGCGGCAAAGGACAGCCCCTGGCCTCTTCTCACAGTGGCCACTCCTGCAGCCTCCTGCTACTAAAACCTTGCCAGCAACACTCAATATTGGAATTCAGCAAAGATCAGCAGTAATATAAGGTTACTGTAGCCCATTATTCTCTTTTGTTAGTTGAATTTATTTTAATCGGGAGACTGCCTTCTGACTAAGCCTGGCTGGCTTTTCAGGGTGACAAATTGTAATTCTGTGTTGACTATTACTGAAATTTCTAAAACCCCTCTTTGGCAACTTCAGTCATTACACTGTAATACCATTATCAGGCAATGATAAAATATAAAACTCAGAAAGAATGCAATTGTAATCTCTGCTCATGCTGGCTTTTCAAGGTAAAACACCTAAAGTTGAAAGTGATTTTACTTCGCTGTTTTTAATTCAGCTCTTCTGGCTTAATTTGTAGTTTGCAAAAAGCTATGAATACCTGACTTACATGTAACCCATTCTTCACAGGCTTTTGAAGATATATATATTGAACAGCGCAAGACTATAAAAATCATACTGGAATATGCTGATAAAATCTTCACTTATATCTTTATTCTGGAAATGGTGCTAAAATGGGTGGCCTATGGTTTTCAAACTTATTTCACTAATGCTTGGTGCTGGCTGGACTTCCTGATTGTTGATGTAGGTACTATACTTTCCAAGTAACCTATTTCTGTTGTTTACGCAGGTCCTTTTATGTAAGTCTAATCTGATACGTATATATACAGTGAAGAATATAAATTGGGTTTAAAAGAACAGAAAATTATATGCTGATGAATAAGATTCCATTGTAATTATTCAGTGAGTAACTGTATCTGCCTTTATATTTATGCTATCATTGATTCCATGTGTTCTGTCTATGTTTTACTGCACTGTGTCCCAACGAGTGAGTGAAGACTATCAGTTGATTGGACTTCAGTCTTCGGGATTTGGTGACAGAGAACAAGGAGGAAGTAGACACAGAAAGGAAGGGAAATATAAGTGAGCACATGGGGTTGGGGTGGGACAGTTGATCCTGGGCTTAATGAATCACTGGCAAAGAACTCCAGGGGTGAATGTTATCAGGAAATCAAGACAGCAAAAGAAGAGGGGTGGGGGCAAGAAGGCAGCAATTGGAGTAAAGAATAAGGATTGAAGAAAATGAAAAGCGGTGGCCTATGGATCAATATAAAAAAGTGTGA
Source organism: Aviceda cuculoides (assembly GCA_035590195.1). Lineage (NCBI taxonomy): Eukaryota > Metazoa > Chordata > Aves > Accipitriformes > Accipitridae > Aviceda > Aviceda cuculoides. The sequence continues at coordinate 32,572,208 of JAVJGG010000001.1, forward strand.
ATCGCTCATTCACAATCATCTTGATTGTTATAGGGCTCACTGTGTACCAGGCTGCAAGGCTAATTTCACTGCAACTCTTCCACTTTTCATTGACACATGACTTTCTAAGGATACTTTTTGGAAGCTGAAATTATTTTGGTTTTGTTTGTCTCTGTCTGTGATCATGGAGAATGCCACTTGTTGCCTGTCTGAATTCTGAATTCTTATAACAGGAAAAAAAAGCCATGTTTTAGGTGACAAGAGTTAATGTTTTTCAACAATTATCATAAAATTACTGTTGAGATTGCATTCCAAAGAAATTAATTAAATTAGTGACATTGTATTATATGTTCTTATAAAGGAGTTCTTTCTCTTTGTGTAGACACTTGAGTGGAAATTCAACAAATGGACAGGGGAAAACTCTATTAATCAGATGGAATCTGGAATCTAGGACAGAAATTTTGTCCCCTACCAATAGAACAGAAGCTTAGCTAATGCTGTTTTTTAAATAGGTTGTTTTGGAGGGAAAGGCTCAAGTGGTATTTGTTATCAGTCTTCCTTATTTAACTATACTTCTCTTTTTAGTATCAGTTATGGTTGGGGACACAGAATTCCCATTCTGAGCAAATGGGCTAACTCAATGACATGAAATAACATATGTTTTGTCTGGGAAATTCAATTTTCCACTTTTTCCTTTCATATCTTCTCCATTTCTTCTGTTATGAAGACCCAATATATACTTATACAAAGCATAAAGTCAGCATATATTCCCAGAACAGATGTATTGATCTTAAAGAAATTTAGTAAGTGTAAGAGTTCTCCCCTTTGAATTGTGTTTAGGATGAATTCTTCTTAGTAAAGCATACCATATCTCCATATGGATAGTATGGGCTGTTCCTTTTCCCAGTCATTTCAGTGCTTTCATGTAGCCATCTTCATCTATTGCTTGGAGTGCCTACATCTTATGACACTACAGCAGCAGATCATAGACTAATTTAATTGGAAGGCATCTTTGGAGGTGGTCTAGCTTTCTGGTCTAGCTCCTTGCCTTGAAAGCAGGCTCAGCTAAGAAATTAGTTCTAACCTCAAGCTTAGATTAGCCTGCTCAGGGTGACACCCAGTTTTGAATGGAGATTCTGCCACCCTACTTGGCAATCTGTTTCCTGTGTTTGACCACCTGTATTGTAAACCCACTCCTCCCACCACGCCCACCCCCCTGAAAAAGTCAGTGGCGGTCCGCTTAGCTTTTTCTGACTTTATTGCCAGATTTACTTGTTATTGTTTTCAGCTAGTAGCAAGCAACTTTAATTCTTTCTCTTATTCCAGGCATTTTAGCTGTTGGTTAGGTAACAGGCAGTGTGCTGCCCTCAACTGTTTGAATCTATCTTTGCTTTATCTTCCTGTCCTTTGCCTTTACCCAGCTAAGCATTGAACAAATTTGCCATACCAGTACCAGTCTAATTAAATGTTTCACAGTGAGGCAACATTTTATAGGATCTTTTTAGGCAAACCGTTCTGTACCTATTGGCCTAAACTCTCCAGCTGTCCCCTACTTGGGAAAGAGCTACAAACAGAAATTCTTACCCATTGTGATGTTCACAGTGTTTCCAGAAAAGGATGATTAACCCCAAAACAAGTACAAATGCTAGTTTTGCTCAGCTTTCCATGTGCAAGTTCAAAGGGTATAATAAAAAAGATCAAACATGGGATTGTGTAGTGTGTGACAGCTTGCTTGAACTATCCTTAGAGGAAAGAAATCTGCATAAGGCTTCCTCATGTGTAAATGCAACAGGAGACAGCCATCTGGAGTGGAAGATTCAGTGAGGACAGAAGTCATTGACTCTCACCAGAAAACAGCAGGACAATCGGCTTTTGAGCTGTTAATCCAGTTGTACTGAAAGTTTCAAAAATTCTTGTGGATTAGACCCTCTCTTCCACGAGAGTAACAGTTTTAAAAGAGGAAATAAATCCCAAGGCACATTAATTGTCCAAAACACAAGTTTAACAAATCCAAAGAAAGGTGTTTCCACCTTACGTTAATAATGTGCTTTTCTGCAAATGCCCTATTTGGTAGTTATGAGAACAGAAAGTTGAAGTGAAGGTGAGGATGGATTCTGTCTCACATGTATCATTACAGTGTATTCTTTACATTTCCCTTTCTTTTTGTTAGAATACAGCTTTCGAATTTACTGTATTTGTGATAGTATATAATATTATTTTCTAATTTTACATCACAGAAGTGTTTACAGTTAGCACTTTTATATGTGGAAGAAAGTTCAGAGCCTGGTATTAGGAGTTGTCCAAACCACGATCATAAATAAGGAAGAGGAGGAAATTATTTAATAAAAAAAAAAAAAAAAAGCTTGCTTGCATATGCATACACATCCACAGATGGTACCAGAAAAATTAGGTTTTGATTGCCATCAGCAACATGTGATGAGATGAACTATCCTCCCTTACCTTTCTCCCCTCCAAAAAAAGAAAGCAGAAGAAAGTAGTATATTAAATTTTATTTTAGTTTACAAAGAAAGATAAAATTATGGCATCATTAAGTAGAGATGTGCTAATCTTGCAGGAAGAGGATTTCTTGCAGTGCAAATATGCAAATATAATAACTGCATTATCTAAGAAAATATGGTTATCTGACAGGAATACTTGAAACAGATTTTCTCTACATCTTCTCTAGAATTATAAAAGTAAGGCCAAATGATCTTAAGGTCTTGATGGATCCATATGGATTAATGCTTTCTGTGCTAAATGTTTCTCTAGCATTTGAATTTAAAAAAGGCACAGTCTTCTGAAATTGAGTATTATAGTTGAGTTTGTACAGGAATTCACATTGGTGGCATAAACAAAGGTCATTCCACTCAGTGAATGTGTTCTTTTTCTGAATCTTGTCCTAGTTCTCTTTTTTCCTTCTTTTAATGAAATTTTCTTCTCTTGAACTATGTGGCCTAATTATAATTACTTCAGCAGCTGAATTATCTAAAGTTTTCAATGGGTTATTTTATAAATACAGGTATATAGTCACCATGATAAGGTATTGTAGTGATCACTAACTTGTATTTCACATATTGCACAGATGTTGAGTTCCCTGAGTTAATTTGGTTTTAACTAGTGTGATTTACAAAAAACATTGCATCTTGATTTTTTAAAAGCACCCTTGATTTTATGAAAACATTGAATGCTACATTTAAAAGACATAAAAAATTAGTCAGTTTCTCCTCATTGTCTGTGTATTTTGTAAAGTGCCATTGTTTAACCCATTTCAATACTCTAAGGCAGAAAACTTTAAAACATGTCTGCCAGCTTCTTAATCATTCTTGGACTTAGAATTTTTAACTTCAGTTTTGAACTTGAAACACTGGAAACAGTGTTCTTTGCCAAATGGAGGTAAACACAGATTTTCTTCTGGTACTTGATATTATGATTTTGAAATATCTGGATTGCAGTAGTCTGAAAAGACAACAAGCCATAGCTCACAATTAAATTATTAACTCTGTCATAACTCCACTTCCCAGGAAAGCGCTGTCTACTGTTCTATGCATTTGAGTGCATTGTTTTTAGGTAATTGTATTGACATTGGTATTTCTTTGTGTTTATCATACAGTTAGGAGTCACTCATGTCAGATTTCTGTCTGACTGAGTATATACCACTTCCAAGCCTGTCGTCATCTGCAGGCAATATGAATTACTCTAAGTGCAAATTAGCAGAAGCAAATGCTGCTGGCTCACATTTTATCATGACTATAATAATGCATTTGTAGTAGAGCACTGTTTAGTATTGTAACATGTCATGTAGAATGGGATTGGGTTTTCAGTACATTTCAGGCTTTGGCCGAGTTTATTGGGAAGATGAGCTTTTATTCAAATTCTTTTTGTCCAAATTGCCTTTCATTTTGCACAGGTACGATCTGCATTCTTCTAAATAGCACTCTGGCTGTGATGAAAATTACAGAGATTAAGGTCTCTCTTTGTTTAAACTGTTCTGAAATTTACACACAATGTTCTACTAATTTTTTAAATTTTTTGTTCTCTTTTATTTGTTCTTACTAGAAGCTTAGGGTCCTTATGAACTTTTTTATGATATCCAGATCAAAGTTTTCTTCCTTGAGGCATTACATTTGTATTGTGAGGCTATTAAAAAAAAAAATATTTTGTTTTGCTTTGTTTCCTCTAGGTCTCCTTGGTTAGCTTAGTAGCTAATGCTCTTGGTTTCTCAGAACTCAGTGCAATTAAATCCCTCCGAACATTAAGAGCTTTGAGACCTCTAAGAGCTTTGTCCCGCTTTGAAGGCATGAGGGTAAGAAAAAAAGAAATAGCGTGTAAAACAAATCCATAAAAATATGCCTAATTATAAAATCACAGAGGAACACTGAACTGCATGTCTGTTTTCAAGGCCAACAGTAGCATGTTTGATTGTATTATATATGTTATTCCTTTTCTGTTAGCATTACTTCAAAGTATTTTAATGTTTTACATTAAATTTTTTGCTACATTTGAAATAAAAAGTGATCTTTTTACTTCTTTACATACTGTTTTTTAAAAGTTTTTTTTTCTCTGTTTATTTACTAGGTGGTTGTGAATGCTCTTACTGGAGCAATACCATCCATTATGAATGTACTTCTGGTTTGTCTTACATTCTGGCTAATTTTCAGCATCATGGGAGTAAATTTGTTTGCTGGCAAGTTCTATCACTGTGTTAACACCACAACTGGTGAGAATTTCTCACCAGAGGAAGTCAGTAATGCAACTGTCTGTAAAAATCTTATGATGACTTCTGTGGATGTTCGGTGGAAAAATGTGAAAGTAAACTTTGATAATGTTGGAGCTGGTTATCTTTCTCTGCTTCAAGTAGTAAGTGTATAAATTTTGATAAATTAATTTTCCAGCTTTAACTTTTGTAGTAGTAACCCTTAGTTCCATAATTTTCCGTGTTATTTTACAATATATGAACAGATGTGGGATTTGGTTTTATAATTGTGTTCTATTGAGCTAATTAATATTGCTTATGGTAAAAATCTGATACATTCTATGGCCATTTTGGAAGAGGAGGAATATCTAATATCTACTGGATAGATATAAAGTTCCTTGACACCCAACCACTAGCACCTTTTCAAGTTCTACAAATATACATCATCTGGTTAAAATAAAAAAAAAAAAAAAAAAGGCAGATAGGATGAATTTTCTTTTATTTGCTTGGTCTGTTAAGGCATGTTGACTTAAATTTTTACCCAGTAGCCAAATAGATATGTTCTAGGGCTCCTCTGATCTTCAAACAAGAAGAGATCAACTATTGATTTAGAAAAAGTTTTTAAATTCACTTTTTCCTTTCTCCTCTTTCCCTTTTTACTATTCTTACTAGTCCCACTCTAGTCATTGTCTATTATTAAGTGGGTTTTTTAGAGATAGTTTTTAGTTTGTTTTTAAACTCTAGATGAGCAGTTGCAGAATTTACTAGTGCTAGATTTCTAAGCACAAACCTTTTTTAGAGGCAGTGTTTAAATTTGAGCCAATAGGACAGAAGCCTGTATTAGTATTTGGATTTGCTTGACAAACTGCTTCTGGGAAAATATCTGTGCTCATAAGCACTTGGTAATTATTCTGTCTTTAAAAATCTCCAGCTGGTAGTATTTAGTAGTTAGTATTGTGCCAGCAGGCTACCATCTGATTGCTCCAGGATAACACTAGCTATTGCTAAATAGCACTAGGCAATTGCATAAATTACCGGTGTAGAGGACAGCAGTGCTGTTAGCTTTTGTAACATATCTTGTATAAAATGGTTCAGCTATGTAATGTTTCCAATAAACATACCGTTCATACCTTGTTTTTACTTAATATCATAGCTCACAGGAGTAGGCTTGATGGAAGGCCCTCTAGATGGATAAAAATTGGCTGGACGACTGTGTCTGGAGACTTATAGTCAGCGTCTTAATATCCAAGTGGAAACCAGTAACAAGTAGTGTCTCTCAGGGGTCTCCACTGGGACCACTACTGTTTAACGGCTTCATCAGTGACATAGATAGTGGGATTGAGTGCACCTTCAGCAGTCTGCAAATGACACCAAGCTGAGTGGTGCAGTTGATACGCTTAGAGGGATGGGATGCCATCCTGAGGGACCTTGGCAGGCTTGAGGAGTGGGCCCATGTGAACCTCATGAAGTTCAGCAAGGCCATGTGCAAGGTCCTGCACCTGTGTCAGGGCAATCTCCAGTATCAGTACAGGCTGGAGGGTGAATGGGTTGAGAGCAGCCCTACAGAGAAGGACTTGGGGATTCTGGGGGACAAAAAATTGGACATGAGCTGACAGTGTGTACTTGCAGCCCAGAAAGCCAGTCATATCCTGGGCTGTATAACAAGAAGTGTGGCCAACAGTTCTAGGGAGGTTATCCTCCCCATCCACCCCGCTCTCATGAGACCCCATCAGTACAAGAAAGGCATGGACCTCTTAGAGTGAGTCCAGAGGAGGGCCAAGAAAAAGATCAGAGGGCTGGAACACCTCTCCTATGAAGAAAGGCTGAGAGAGAGTTGGGGTTGTTCAGCCTGGAGAAGAGAAGGCTCCAGGGGGACCTTATTGTGGCCTTTCAGTATATAAAGGGGGCTTATAAGAAACATGGAGAGAAAATTTTTCCCAAGTCCTGTAGTGACAGGACAAGGGGCAACAGTTTTAAACTGAAAGAGGATAGATTTAGATTGGATATAAGGAGAAATTTTTTTTATTTTAATGGTAAGGTAGTTGCCCAGAGAAGTTGTGGATGCCCCACTATTTTAAGTGTATCATATAGTGAAAGATGTCCCTGCCCATGGCAGAGAGTTTGGTCTAGATAATCTCTAAAGGTCCCTTCTAAGCCAAACCATTCTATGATTCTGTTATTTTCTTAAGATTTGTTGGGACTACTTATCTTCTGGAGTTTCTTCTAGGCCTATTTGCATATTCTGTCTGAAAAATGCCAACCCATGGTGGCTGATTTTTGGAGGAGTCCTCCATTTTTTTGGTAGTCAGAAAGCTAGAACTGAGCGCCTTGTTATAATTTGCAGTCTCCCTGTTATTCTCAGATATTGATTGTAATTCATCCCACATAGAGTTTATATGAATTTACATGAAGAGTAGAATTTATTCAGTGTTTATGTATTAGGGAAGAGTATTCCACAGTAAATTACTTCCTGTGAATACTTCACGCGTGTCCTACCAGACATTTAATATTTTTCTTTGTTTTTGTGGCTGCAAATACATTGCAGAAGACAGTGTTTTATTTAGAATGTTTACAAAATTGGAGCTTTGATAGAAAATATTAACAAATTTTGTTTCTAGGCAACGTTTAAAGGATGGACAAACATCATGTATGCTGCGGTTGATTCTAGAGAAGTAAGTGCAATATAAAATTTACTGAGTGAAAACAAATATAAGATTAGTGTAATGCTTATTGAATGGCAGTTGAAATAAAGTAAATTATAAAGAACAAAAAGGTAAAACCTTAATAAATTTTCTGTATAAAGCTATGCACTATAAAGTAGTTAAGTGCATATACTTCTAATAGGTAAAAAAATTTATGGCAGTATATCTATATAAAGTGTTACTAATTTAAGAAGTAGTCTGTAAATAAAAAAAACTAATGAAATCTGGTTTCCTATTAATTTATGTCACTGAGATTGTACAGATTAGGAAACAAGTTTTTCCTGTGTCTCCAGAAATAACCCAAATAATCAAGTGACATCGCCTGCAATAGCTAATCCAGAGCTGCAGACTGTGGCGATCTCAAAAAATAAAATGGCTGAATTTTGCCTGTTTTTCTGTTAATGCTAGTATTTGTTTGCATCTCTCCTCTATCCAGCTCCTGATTTGTATAAAGTCCAGAGGAACCGAATTGCTTTTGAGATTTGCACACTTCTGTCAAATTTAGTAAAAATTACATGAAACATCAAATGTCATTACAGAGGAACTGGCAGAGAGAAAGGAGAGTGTGATGCAATTATAGACACCTTATTAAATAGATTTTCAAATTCAAAGATAAGGGAAGTGTAGGTTATGCTCCAAAACAGCTGTTTTCTCCCCCCTTGTTAAGGAGTTGCTGTCCAGCTGGATGCAACTTCTGTTCCTGCTTGGTATTCTGTAATTTGTCTTAACTGTTACTTGTGATGTACTCCTGTTTTTCTGTGTCACATAGACAGAGAAACAGCCCAAGTATGAGGACAACCTATACATGTATATTTACTTTGTTGCCTTTATCATCTTTGGATCGTTTTTCACCCTAAACTTATTCATTGGTGTCATCATAGATAACTTCAACCAACAAAAAAAGAAGATAAGTATCATGAGTTTCATTTTCACAACACTTCATTGTTATTGAGCATTCAGCAAATGTGTGCAAGGATGAATATGAGTGTCTGAAATTTCTCATAGTAATAGAAAGAAAAAAAAAGAAATCACCTCTTAAGATTTCCTTTTATTCTATTCAAAATAATGAAATAATAGTCTTTGCTTTTTAAGGCATTTGAAGTAATTTAAACTTACGCTGAGTGTCCAAGTGTTCTCCACATCCCTGTACAGCCCAATGATATGTCGTACATCAGAAAGTTATGTATTGTTTTTCGCTTACCCTTACAGTGCTGTGATAAAGCTATGTGAAAATGCAGATGACTTAATTCAAGCAAATAGATGACAGGAAAGAAGAGAATATGCAAAGCTACAAATATCAAAATTGATACACAGATAACGTATAGCAGTACTGTGAAGGCCTTCTGAGTTATAAAGAGACTAATACAGACAAGCCGAATGCTGAAACTACTCTCTGTACTGTAAGATTAGAGAGGTTTGGGAAACTGTCTCATGAGTTAGTAGTGTATTCACAAGAGAAAGAAAATTGTTGATGTTTGAAAACGTGTAGTTTTTCTTTTCAACTGAAATTGTTTGTATTATTCAAATGAGAACAAGATTGTGTCAGGAACTCCAGTAGCATTTAAATTTATTAAAATTCAGACTATGATGGCAAATTAAATTCTACTTATTTAAACTATAAATGCTGTCTAAGGTCTACAATAGTCTTATTTTCCTGTACACATTTGGAGCAGAATCATACTGGAATATTGTTTTGTTTTGTTTTGTTTTGTTTTGTTTTGTTGTTTAAGTGAGCTAAGTAATAGCAAGGCAGTACATAATTTCTTCATTTGTGATTCTAGATGGTTTCTCAAGTTTGATTCATTGTACTGAAACAAATATATTGCTAGACTTACTGCAGTGGAAACTTCCAGTAAATCTTTCCACTTGATATTGAATTATGCAGCTTCGTATGTTGCTTCTTTAGATCCTTTGAGTCTCTTATCTGCAGACCCACGTAATAGAAAAGATGAGTTTGTGTTTCCGAACCTGATGACATCTTCACCCTTCAAGTTGTTTGCACCTCCCTTGGAATAAACATAGGGGGCTTCCAGCACTTAAAAGGAAGGTGGTTCAGTTTCTTGTCCTTGGAGAGGAAGACTAAGGTTGTATACATTCTATTGGCACTTTGTCAGTCTGTATGTAACAAGGTGACCTTACCTGGTAATGAAGTGATTATAAATTCTATTAAGTTCACTGGGCAGACACTGTCTACTGTAGTCATTATAACTCAGAAGCCAGAGAAGGGTTCCTGCTAAAGGGCTTTTTCTGGTAGTGTGGTATACACCCCTTGTACATTTTTAGCTGTTGTAACTGTTACCAAGGAAGTCAAATGCTACAGATATCACAGAGAACAGCAATTAGTCTGGGGAAAACTCTATCTACATGCTATTCTTCAGTTTCAGGTAGCAAATTAGCAAATGTTAGTCGCCTGTCTTTTGAATTTATAGATGAACCTGTGCTCATAGAAATGTGGAGATCATGCAGTGCATGGCTACCCAGCAGTATTTTTCTTGTCTTTGTTCTGCCTTCACTTCACTGAGATCTCTCTCCACTTTGGGCGACATTGTTGGAATATGAATGGGAAAGACCTCATGTTGCAACATACTGTCCCTGCGTAGTTAAACTGTGTGCATTTCTTTGGTCCCTGTGTGCATCCTACTTTCATTACATTAGTTCCCATGGGGAAAACAAGGTTCCACTAGCTGTCAAATTCCTAACCGTTGCAGTCCTCAAAGGGGTATAATGTGTCTTGAGACCACTGTTCTCCCTATGGACAGCACACTGAGACGATGATGACTTACTCACTCTTGATAGCCATTACATCAATAAGGCAGCAGAAGAAATCCTCAGTTCAATGCCATTTCCTTTATAGCTTACTTTTTTTTTATTTTTATTTTTTTATTTTTATTTTTTTAAATTTTATTTCTCACTGGGTTAAATCTCCTGACAGAGTCACATCACATTTCCACCATAATCAGCAAAATAATTTCTTGGGTTTTTTCCAAACCCCTTATTCTCTAAGAACTGAATTTTACTTGAATATTTGGCTTATTATGAGAGCATGCTAAACAGGATCTCTTTTGACTTCTAAATCTTCATGTCTATATGTAGCCACTGCTGAAAGACTCAAGCACAACTTCATTTGGATTCATCATTACTTTCTCAGTAAGATTGACATGTAATTTGACAAAGTCACAGAATCACCTCTGACTCTGAAATCTGTTTCCAAGTGCCACTGCTTTGGCATCACGCATACCTGAAATGTACTTACAAACAAATGCATGAAAGAAAAAAAGGAAGTTACTCGTCAACAGAAATAGTATTCCTGACAAGTGTTTCCATATGTGTATTACACATTCCAGTCTAGATACTCTTTTACTCAGACTGCTGTCCTCTTATTTAGGCAAGAAACCCCAGAGTAAGCCCATGCTTCTGATGATCTCTGTACAACGTAGGGGGATCAACCCTCATATACACTGTGGAAGTATTGCTGTGGCAAAACACCATCTGAACTGAGATATCCATACTGAAATGATAAAATGTGCATCCTGAAAAGTCACATCAGTAATTTGTTTTTCTTCATGCAGTTTCCCTGAAGGCATATCAGCTCTTTGTGAATCTTTCTACCTTTGAAGCTTTTTTATTTCTGGTCAACTGATTTACAGTGTGGAGTTTATGGTGTTAGATTTATAAGTATCTATGGAATGAATATTTTTACAAGGATTTTTTTGTATGTATTTAATTGAATTAATCAGATATGTATTTTTTTTAATAACAAATACGTAGAAGTTCTGGAGGTTTTTTCCATTCCTTAATTTGTTTTATTTTCCCATCAAGACTTGCCAGATATTTTAACAATCTTTAATATAATTACTATATTTTGGTTTTGGTAACAATGTATAAGAACAAATACGTGGTTCATAAAAACCATGTTCTGCAGTGCTGTGAATTAATGGATTATAAGGCTTGGCTGTAATCAGTTCTGGTTTTATTACTTTACCTTGGAGGTCAAGACATTTTCATGACAGAAGAACAAAAGAAATACTACAATGCAATGATGAAGCTGGGATCCAAGAAACCACAAAAAACTATACCTAGACCAGCAGTAAGAATGTGTCCTATTCTTGTATCATCTACATTTGGGAAGAAATCGCAGCAGTACATTAACTATCAAAAAAATTCTCTCAACTGTAAAATGGTTTAGGCCTAAGTCAAGTTAGCCCTTCATTCTGAATTGAAACATGTACATAGTTCTGTTCTGCAGGAGAAAATATCTCATATTTTTTATGCCTGAAGAAGTAGTGAATCAATGAATCTGAAGAAATAGAAGCCTGTTGGGTTTTGAGGGGAAAACTTAGAGCTGGCAAATAAAGAAGTTACTGAACAGTGCTTTTCTTAGATTTTTCAGCCTTTTGCTTGGTTGTATATTTTGGGGGAGGAAGAAGGAAATGAAGGGAGGAAAAGGATGTTCATTATGTGCAAGATAATACCACCTTTTCTTTTTTCTCCCCTCAGAACAAATTGCAAGGTCTGGTATTTGATATTGTAACAAAGCAAGCATTTGACATCACCATTATGGTTCTCATCTGTCTTAACATGGTCACCATGATGATAGAAACAGATGGCCAGGGTGAACTCATGCAAAAAATTTTATACTGGATTAACTTGGTCTTTGTTGTTCTTTTCACTGGAGAATGTGTCCTCAAACTGTTCTCACTCCGTTATTATTACTTCACCATTGGCTGGAATATTTTTTATTTTGTGGTTGTTATTCTTTCAATAGTAGGTAAGAAATTCTTATATTCAAAATGAAATAGAGTAAGACGTATTAAATGCTTTATCTCTGTCAAATTCTACAGATCAGTGGAAATACTGAATGTCTCCTGTTTATTTAGGAAATGAAAAGCATACTTTAGAATAGTGACTTTTTAAATAATTCTATATTAATTTCAATACTTTTTTTTTTCTAAGAGTGCTGGAAAAAAGTTTAAATTACCCATAGCAGATAAAATTTATCTCCAATTATAGTTTCCACTAATTCCACAGGTAGAGATGTTCTTTATTTATACTTTGTTGTAGAAAATTTAATCTGTGATAAAATGTTACCCTTTTAATTTTATTTTTGTGTTTCACAGGTATGTTTCTAGCTAAGGTGATTGAAAAAGTACTTTGTGTCCCCCACTTTGTTCAGAGTTGTACGACTTGCCAGAATCGGTTGAATCCTGCGTCTCGTTAAAGGCACTAAGGGAATCCGCACTCGGCTTTTTGCTTTGATGATGTCTCTTCCTGCTTTGTTCAACATTGGACTGCTGCTGTTCCTGGTCATGTTTATCTATGCGATATT
>JAVJGG010000001.1:32585157-32596137 GCA_035590195.1 Aviceda cuculoides
ATCATATCATTTCTGGTAGTGGTGAACATGTACATTGCTGTGATTTTGGAGAACTTCAGTGTTGCTACTGAAGAAAGTGCTGAACCCTTGAGTGAGGATGACTTTGAGATGTTCTATGAAGCCTGGGAAAAATATGATCCAGATGCAACACAATTCATAGAATATAGCAAATTATCTGATTTTGCAGCTTCTCTGGATCCTCCTCTTAATATACCAAAACCAAACACAATTCAACTTATTGCAATGGATCTGCCCATGGTAAGTGGCGACAGAATTCACTGCCTTGACATCTTGTTTGCTTTCACAAAGCGTGTTTTAGGGGAAAGTGATGAGATGGATGCCCTCAGAATACAGATGGAAGAACGTTTTATGGCAGCCAATCCTTCAAAAGTCTCCTATGAACCAATTACAACTACGTTAAAACGAAAACAGGAGGAAGTGTCTGCTACTATCGTTCAGCGTGCTTATAGACGTTATCTTTTAAGACAGTCAGTAAAGAAGCTTTCGTTTATGTATCGGAAAGATGGGGTTGATCTGCTTATCAAAAAAGATATGATTATTGGTAAGCTAAGTGAAAACTCACCTCCAGAGAAAATGGATATGTCTGCATCAACCACATATCCACCTTCTTATGACAGTGTAACAAAACAAGAAAAATGTGATGATGACAAATCAGAAAGACAAGGGGAAAGACAGAAAAGGAAATAAAAAGTAAAAGATAAAGAGGTTTTCCATGATGAATGTTTACAAGCCTGAGAAGATGATGTTTCTATGAATAGCACTCTTATTGGAAGACTGCACCAAAATGACAAGTTTTTACGTGTTTACCCACTGCTACAGTCAGTGCCTGTACCAGGATAATGACCCTTCACTAGCAAACTCAGTCTGTAACAGGGAAGCAACCTTGCAGAAGCATAGTTTTTATCATCAGCTGGCACTAATGGAGAGGAGATACAAGATTTCTACTTGGACTGTAGGAACCCTTAATGGAGTGCAAAATTACCAGTCATAGTAAGTCTGTATTTTTGTGGAATAAGTGTATGCACTGTGTACATTTCATCTCCTATGTATGTTCTATGTGTGTCAGATTTTTCATGATCTCGTTTGCTTTAATTCACATACTGCTACAAATGCCAAATTGTGCCTACAGGGAATTACTGAAATAAAAAAAAGTGGTAGTCTTTTTTCTTTTTTTAGCTGTAGACCCTGTAATTTCATGAGTAGCTTCCATACTTCATTCCAAAGTCTGTTTCTACACTTCTTATTTCACATGAATATATCCCACTTAGGAAAATAATCAAAGCTACAGGTATAAATTGATAGCAAAATACCTTTGGGGACAAATACTACATTAATGTATACGTCAGACTTAAATTTCCATACTGTGGAAGGATGGGCCATGCCAGTGACACAAAATACATACATCAGAGGTGGTTTTGACCCCCCATGGCACTTTAGTTAGGTTTCCACTGTATGTAATGCAATCTTCTGTAGAAAACTGAGATGACTAAAAGGATGTACTTAAATCACCTTTGTCCTGCATTATGACTTAGATTACTTTGTTTATCATCAAGGCTGACACTACATATGTAAGTAAAATATCCTCTGGTATTTAATCAATTGTTTTACACAGTGATACCTGTTTGAACAAAGAGACAGTGAGCTAAGTACTGTATTTATTGCATCACATATGTACCTTAGTAAGTGTAGCTTATAACATTTCAATACATAATATGATATATTCTGTAATACTGCAAATAACTGGGAAGCTTTAACTGATGCATGCTTGCTGCTATTATCCTAAAGCTATTAAATTCTAAGATGGGAAGGCATGTGAGTGGTAAAAAGAAAAAAAACCTATTTGACGAGACCATCATTCCTCATACCAGTAAGCAATAGTTTGCTGCCGTTACAGATTTTATTTTGTTTGAGTTTTGTAATCAGCAAATATGCAGTAAATAACCAGACTACACAGGACAAATATATCGGGGCTAGGAAAAAACTTTTATAATCTATATCTATCAGTCTATTCTTGTTATTTTGAAAATAGTTTTATTTTATAACATTTTATACTTATTATAAGAAACTACACATATCTTCATGTTGCTAGTAATTTTTACTGCTGTCTATCTGTGACACTTTACTGTTGGGAAACCTAAGATACAATGTGAATCGGTAATTGCATATTTTAATAAGGAATAATTTTAAAAGAAATGGACAGTACAGTTCTTTTTTGGATCAGTAGGTAGGTCTTTGTATGTGAAACAAGATAGAAGGGTTTCTTTTGAAATTATAATCCTGTCTGTCAATTTTCAGGGCAATCTTAGTCATAGAAACATTGCTTTTCCCCAGCGTTAGTCTCACACTGTCTGCTTTTCTTGTTGATTCATACTGCAGTAGAAGCGCTTTAAATATAGTTTGTTGCTCAACATCTTTCTTCATGAGAATGAATAGTGAACTTGTGCAATGGACAGTTGAATACCTTGCATTTCTTACAAAAGAACTAGAATGTACATGAGATCCTGCTTTTACAGAAACTATTGGCTCATAGTGTACTGATGAACTGCATGCAGGAAGTTGTTTTACCAAAAATTAACTACATTGCTAACAACCCAAAACAATAAAGATGACCTTTTTATGTACTTGGTTTAGTCTTCGTGTTTTTATTGTATGAAGATTAACAGATTAACAAGTAATAGTTGATGAAATTTAGGGGGAACCACTTTAGCAATAAGGCAATGTGTTTTAGACATCTAGATCCCATGTTGCTTTATGACTTAGATCAGTACCAACTTGTCACCATCTAGATGAAATGCCTATGTTGTCCTGAACAAAGACTTTTTTCTAGAATTCAGGAAAGAATCCCATTCCAACTATGTGGCTTTTTTGTCAGATTTTTACAGCTCCAGTGGTGTCCTCTGGTGGCCAAGTCCAATGGAGGATGTCTCCACATTCTTGCTGAGCAGCGGATCCAGCAGACACTGCTCACCCTGGGGTGGGTGGTCTGAGATCTAGATTCAGAGGTCACTGAAATAGCCCCACAGAGGGGGATAACAGAGTCACTTTAATCCCTTTTTCCCTCAAGAAATCCACACTTGCCAAGAGAAGGGAAAAAGACCTGTTAGAGGTGTTGATGGCCATCCCACTGCTGTCTTCAGGCAACTGTTGCCTTTACAGAGCCTAACAGGCATGGTGCCTGGCAAGAGGTTACTACATACAGGTGGCAGGATATGGGGCAGGGTGTGTGCAGGTGAACCTGTGCATGGGGTAATTAATGCTTTTTTTTTTCCATTCTCATTTCTGCTGTGAAGAGTAGCTGCTGTATAGCTAATACAGCTAATAGGAAAAACCCCTCAACTCTGCTGTCTTTTGAAGGACAATGTGTATGGTTTTTAGTATCTGTATCTGATTTGAATTAAAATTTATTTTTTTTAATCCAGAGTAGTTATTGGTTTACTATCTTAGTTGCTAACAGTAGTTACACAAAGTAATAATGTAAATGCTTTAAAAAATCTTGGTCATATTCTTGAATAGCTGTTTAAAGAACAAAATTGTTTGAAGTCAGTGCTGGACAGGTACATAGTTAACTTAAAAATTCTATGTGGTATAAGCATGAAATGTGTATGTAATAATTTTTCTATAAATTTTGTAGTGTGCAGAGGTATGTGAACTAATTTATAAAATCATTTTACCCTATAAAATTTCTATCATTGTTATGTTTATTGAAACTTAATCCAACTGAAGTTGCTCTCCATTTTTCTTGATTCAAATTCTGAACTTTTTGGTCCTTTGCAGAAAGAGTAATATATTTGCAGATTTCAAGTGTATATATTTGAATAAACTTGTATCATTTTATATATCTTTGAAACTATTCCAGTACCCCTGGAAGTTATATGCCTTGATGGAAGACAGTTGACTCGCAGTCTTCCTCCTTAACCTGCAGGTATAAAATACATTTATATTTTATGTTCATATAAGACAGATGTTTCAGTGTAATGGGTCAGTCATATATCAGTATGCAAAGCATTAAGCAAAATTCCTAGAACAGGAGGACACTGCACTCTCTTACCGTCCTAGTTCACAGAGAATAAAAAATTAATAAGAAAGGTTCCTTTAAAATATTCTCAGAAATGAGCCGCCTTTACTCTCTCTTACCCACCCAGGAATGTAAGTGTATTTTATTTTATGAAGGTGCCATCAAGCACAGCACCCACCCCCGTCACCAGAAAAACAACCAACCAACATAACATAACATATTAGGACATAAAAGGGAAGAAGTTCTGAGGTTTTTTAAATCTCGGCCTTGCTCGACTCCATAGCAAAACTCTGTTTCAGTTCTATGGAAAAGGTTTGTCCGGTATCCAGTGTAAAAAATGACTGGTATAGTAAAAATATAAAAGGGAAAGATGGCAGGGGGAAGAGGTAGGATATTGCTCAGTTGCTTTTTGTTTGTAAAGAGACCTAAAATATGTTCTGGGGGCTGCTTGTACTATTTTTAAGCAGAAATGTATGTTGCTGAGTACCATAAATACATCAGGTTCAGTAAAAGAGCATCTTTCCTCTGGCTGTCAGCAGCACAGGGTTGATAACAAATCGCTAAGCCTGACCGCGTCCAGAAGAGGGCATAACCACCTGCCAGGTGACCGTGGTGCTGTGCGTGGGTTTTCAGCGGCAGAAGGGATCAAGAAAATACAAATGCAGTCACAGGCAGAGGGGACAGCTTATAGATTTCCAGAGAATTTATAGATTTCATACTTGTTTCGTTCTAGTGAACTAATGAAGCTACAACATGATAATTCGGCTTGTTGTTTAAAGATAACTTTGTTGGTAATGCTTCTGTGACTGGACCAGCAGGTTTTGGATTTAGGTTCTGTACCCTGTAGGGCATGTGGCCGTGTATCCAGACCTGACACCACATTGGTTAAGAACTGACACATTTATCTGAGCTTACTAAAATATAGTTGAAGGGTGTTGATGCACTGGGGTATTCAACAAATAGCTTTAGCTTTACTTTTATTAATAGGCATTATTCATTTAATCCCACGGCGCATCTATGAAAGAGCCCCAGCCTTCTAAAAGAATCCCATATGAAAGTATCTGTCTAATTTTCATGGCAAACAGTCATAAATAACATGAAGTAGTATTAAACATGCAATGCTTTTTTTGGACATAGATAATTCTTATGATACTTATACTATGTATTCAGAAAGGCTTATCTAGCTTTATAATGCATTAGGAGAAATAACTTGAAATATCTGCAGTGTAGAAATATTTAATGGCTCACAAACCTCTGCATTAGTAGCATCATTTTCAGTGGGGGATGGTACCCATCTCTTTCTCTGAGCACAGCTAGGTTTTGCCTGTGATACAGCATGCGGTCTCTGTTACTTAGCATATTTTATTTTCCCTTGCTGATCGGTGGGAGCTGTTGCACAGTGAAACAGACATATCCTGGTGCTTGCCTTTAAAAAAAAAAAAAAAAAAAGACGACACTGCAGGGACTGCAGTGTAACCCAGGCAAAGTAAACTGCGGCACATTCTCATCCCTCCAGAAAGGGAAAATTGCATGCTCAAGCACACATGATCTCTGCTGCAAGAAAAGCTTTTGATGAAAATAAGGAATGACACTTCATAAACAATTTATAACAAGCAAAACCAGCAGTGCCAGACATGCTCTGCACTTGAATTTTCTACTGTCTTAAAAGCATGTTACATTAACAGCTATCTTGATAATAATCTTTGTAGAATCTGGCAGCTGATTAAAAAACCCCACGTTTTTCAGAAAATGTATATCTGAAACAGCATATAAACTGTTTTCATTTTCAAAGTAGTAAGTATCTGTAACATTCATGTTCAAAAATGGTCAGAGAATTACATGCTGTATTGCTTTATAGACATGTCATGCTTGCGGATACCATAGCAACCCCTGTCATGTGGTACTTTTTGATTGCCAAACTATGCAGTAGCTTTATGCCCATATTCTGCAGCAATACTTGCATAAATATCTGTATATAATGTTCAGTAAAAACTGCATCTGCACCGGCTACGTAAGGCAAACTGGACTATGCCAGCAATGTTCATGGTCTCAGGCAGGCAAAAAGGTAAAATGTTCTCTCTAATAATAGGCATTGTGAATCCCTGTAACCTTTCTCGTCTTAACTTCTTGATGGCCGTCAAATGTGATGTATAAAGGTTCATGCAGCATTGCTGCAGATACTAGTATATTTATTTATATAGATGGAAAGCAACTGCTCGCGCTTTAACTGTATAAGATTGGAAACTGGATGTGATTTATGTGGTGACAAATAGGTGGGCAGATAAACGTAGCCTCCTGGTAGCCTCTCTCTGGAGGTGCATGTACATCCAAGAAAAAAAAATTATTTGGGGAGTGATGCTCAAGAGCACTGTGAACTCATCAGCTTTACTGCTCTTGCTCTCATTTATTTGAAAAGCATTTACTTGAAATTTCATTTACCTGCCATGTTGCCACAATCTTTTAGAATTTCATTACTTTTGTATGAAAATTAAAAGAATATGGAAGTGAGAATGTTTGTGTTGAAAGGATAGTAACCAGTGGCAGATAGGGAGAAAACATAATAAAATGTTAACCTGACTTTTCTACTTGTGTTTTAGGATTAAAACCTTTATTTCACAATTGATTTCTACCCCATATAAGGAAAGCTTCAAACACAGGAACTTTCAAAAGGTACATAGAAGAACTGATGACAGGGAAGGAAATTACAGTGCAGATATTACTGAAAGGTTATTAATATAAAATCTTATGCAGCAGTTAATTCGAAGTTGATGCACTCTAAAATATTGTACCAAAGAACATGAGAGTAAGAAAAATTTGCAGCAGGGTACGATTAGAAATGGTTGTCTTGGCACAAGTGAATCTGTTTTGCTTCTGTGATCAGAGAGAAAACTTCATACTAAAACCTAGGATCACAAAATACTTTACACATCTGTTAATATCCAAAATGCATTTATGTGTATGTACCCTATTTATTCATGTCTATTACTATATAAACTTCTTTAATAATTTTAGAGTCTAAAAATCTCCTCAGTTTCCTTAAGAAAAAGAAAAGGGGAAAGGGTGTAATAGGAGGGCAGGCAGGCTCAACTTTTCCGTATTACGTGGTACCTACTTGCACGCCAGCTTTCTTTCCCTGTTCCACTATCAATTCCTCTGCATGACATGAAGATTTCATGTGACAGTTCAGACTGAAGTGGTATGAATGAACTCCTTTTAAAAATTCATCATGAAGTAAAACAAAATAGTTTTTCTCCTCTGAAGGACAGGGAGAGGATGAGTTTGCAGGCCTTCCTAGCCTTGTCAATAAGATAGTGTCCAAAAAACTCTGTTGTGTAATGTTTTAGCTTTTAGAAGTTTCTGGGCTGTCAAAGAAACTGAATCTGAAACGTTTCCTCAGTATCCCCCCATATAGACAGTGTAAAAAAACCCCAAACATTCTTCAAAGCTGCATTTAGTCTACAAGCTCTGACTTCGTTTTCGCCATTGTTCTTACGGAAGTATATTTCTGGAAGTCTCAAGGAAGAACAAGTAAGTAGTACCCATAGTATGCCATGTTGGCAACAGCAATAGCCATATGTTTTCAATTACACCTAGAACAGAAAACTAATTTCTCAGCATATCCACGTCTAACATTAGATCCAGATTGAAAACTACTGAAAATAATAGGCCTTGTACAACAGCTTTCCATAGAGTTTAAATCAAGCCCATAGTGAATTAACTGTTTTCCAGTTTCCAGGATTTCCTAAAAGAAATATTTCTACTTTCTCTCTTCTAGCTCTGTAGTCTAAATAAAATGACTCTTAGTCTTTACCTTATGGTAAAAGGGTTGCTTCCTTATTGCCTTGTCTAAGGAAGAGTACAAGACATGCCTTCAAAAGTACAAAATATGGGGAAGGACGTTAATTTTTCTCAAGACGGCTGTGCCAAAAAAAGATTGGCAACATATGCCATTACTGCTCATCTTTGATGTAAAACATATCAAAGAGGTTACAAATTTAGCATTATTATTTCACTAAAGATAAGTAAGATTTATAATCTCAAGGTAAATCGTGCAGGGAGAAGACTTTAAAAAATGAATTTAAGAGGATCTCATTAGATGTGTATGCAAGAGCATAGAGAAGTCTGAAATGTTATTTATATATAAAAGTGTTGTTATTGTGTATCCCCTGGGGTCCAAGGCCCTGGAAGGAAGCCATGCATGTAGAGGAATGGACAGGAAGGACTTCAGAATCAAATAATGAATGTAAATGTCTCTCTAATTACAAAAAGTTAATCTCAAACCCCTTTGTGTGGCATTTTTTTCTGCACCTAAGTTTAAACAGAAGTCACTGTCGTGGTTTAAGCCCAGCCAGCAACTAGGCACCATGGAGGTGCTTGCTCACAGGGGGGCAGGAGAGAAATTGCCCCACTGCCACCAGGGCAGTTATGTTTAACCTTAGGTGCAGAAAAAAAAAGAAATATGTATCACTATAGTGATAATATATATCACTATAATTCATTTGTTTAATATTATGTGTGATTATTAATGTTTATAAAATATCAATATATTGCTTTTTCTCTTCATAGTTGGAATTCTTGGAAGACAGCAATTGGCATATTGGAAAAGCCAGCTATTGGAAATGGCATAGTTTTAGTGAAATAGCACAAGCATTAGTAATATTTAATGGATCTTTCTGTATTGAAAGAATGTAAATAAGCCCTTCTTACTGCTATCAAGTCCCTTGGCAATTAGTCAAGAATAAATTAGACTACACCTGGACTATCAAGGTTAGATCAACATGTTAGTGGCATGATAACCCAGATTAATTAACAATAATACTATGCCTATTCTATGAGTAACTAATAGAGATTCAAAACCAAATTTCATTGACAACTGCTAAATATTGGGAGAATGTATTGGTTTTAGCTTACCAACATTACTGTAAAGCAAAAAAATAACCCCACTTGAAAGCTTTCTGTTCTTGTATATAAAATGTGGAATTCTGCAAGATTATAAATCATTAAAATCCATAGGTTTACTGCATAAAATACAGCATCTCTAATAGCTTGATTTCAGTGTACTTTCTTGATTTATTGTCAATTCTCTGACAATATAAGAGGAGAAATGAAAGCAATTACTTCAAGTACATGAGACCCAGCCTTCCAAGGCTGTATTTTAGAACTGCTACTTACTAAATAAAATAAATAGACAGGTAAAGTGTACTGAAGCTGTACTGTGATTTTTCTAATATCTACAGTTGTCACATTCTTTCAACAACTGATGATTGGGACTCTCAAAATTAAGATCACTTAGATAATGGATTTCATTTTTTTTATCAATTACTCTTTTCAGAATCTTTACCAGTAACTTTTCAGGGGATAGAATTATGTGCCACATACTGGAAAGAGGTGTTTATTGCTTTTAGATATCATTGTAATTTTGCTAATATTTATTTTGATAATGTTTCTTTAATATTAAAGTATGTCAGCTTGCACCAGCAGTTGATTTTGACACTGTGCTGTCTGCGATGGTCAAGACTAAGACAATTTGTGTGTTGTCATCCCATTAGTTAGATACTGGATTATGCATACAGCCTGGTTCTACTGTCTTGCCTAGTTTCCTGACTTTTACATTTTATCATTGACAGTGATTTCATAGGTACTGGAAACGTCTGAATGTTTCAAAAAGTTTCCCCTGAAGCCTAGGAAGACAGGTCTAAGGTTTGATTAGTTAGAGAGCTCAAATAGCAACTATATTGAGATATTTTTGAGGACCTGATCTCTATGCATTCATAACAAATCTAGAGAAAGAATATGTAAAAACTTGGGTTTTTCTAAAAAGGAAAAAAAGTAAAAACTGGAAAAATGTAAAAATACAATCTCTTGACTTCTTATTTCTCTCCCTTATCTCAGAGTATAGAATTTTTCAGAGGACAACCAGCTGATTAAAGCCCAGGAGAAATGGAGATGCTTGAACACAAGTGAATATTAAAACTTCTCACGAGGCTCAGGTCTACTCATATAACAAGGTTTAAAATTTAAGAATTCAGAAATTCATATTCGCTTTTGTGGAAGTGCTTTACCTATAAAGGAAAGGGCAGCAGATGTGCATAGGTGGTGTAAGGTTCAAAAGAATAGTAAAGGGAAAGTTTAAAGGTCTTTTAACACCCCAAAACAAAAAACAAAAGTAGTCATCAGGTCCTGTGTAAGAATTTGATCTGAAGTGTGTCATTCTCAGTATGAATTTTCTCACAGACTTCTCTAAGTTTCTATTTGTGCAGGTGAGATGCATTTGACATGCATGTCCCTTTGGTTGAACAAGCAATTCAAACAAGGTATAGCACTATTTGTTCAAATGCCCAATGAGTAGTCTGTTTTTGGAGAAAGTGAGAGTTGGTATACCATAGCATGCTGCATCTCAAATTCTATTGCAGATGCCCAAATTCCTTCTTCATCCGCAAGTTTTGGTTTTAGGTTATCAAGTCCAGTGAAATATATATTAGAAGGCCAACTGTAATTGAACCAAACAATGGATTAAATTATATAAGTTCTCTATATTCTTCAATTATGATACTACTGCTCTCCACAGGTAAAGAATTACTGAACTTTTGAGTTGCATGTCTAACAATTGAAAAGAATTTTAACAGCTTCAAAATTCATGTAGCACCCATTTGATATGAAGGGCTCAATATGTTTACCTATAATGCCACATCTAAGAGCCTACACCTGTTCCTCTAGACGTAGGTTCTTTCCCCTTCTGACTTTAAGGCAGATCTAGTAGAGTATAATGCAGTCTCCATCTCTTTTCCTTCTCTGTCCTGGTTTCAGCTGGGATAGAGTTAATTGTCTTCCTAGTAGCTGGTACGGTGCTGTGTTTTGAGTTCAGTGTGCGAAGAATGTTGATAACACCCTGATGTTTTCAGTTGTTGCTCAGTAGTGTTTAGTCTAAAATCAAGGACTTTTCA
>JAVJGG010000001.1:32602674-32614118 GCA_035590195.1 Aviceda cuculoides
AAAAAAAAAAGATAATATTCACTGTCACAATATTTTTGGGAGTAAAGGGGAGCACAACAAAAACAGAATAGTGCCTGTGAATTTATTATTTCGAGGTGAATGAAAGACATGTGCCTATTAGTTGCATTCTGATGACATTTTTTCAGAGCAAAATTAGAGGACTGATTACACATACCATCAAATGAAATGCTAGTGCATGGTAACTTGAGGAATAGCCAAGAATAACAGCAAAAAACTCTGCAGGCTGATGGCTGGTGTAGTGGGTGGTTTCATTCAGTACTGAAATTGGTACATGATTATTGAGCAACGTGAGAAGTTACCAGCATGTAAACAAAACAGACAGACATTACTTCGAGCCTTATTTTATTGACAATTAAAAAACAACATAGCAAGTCAACTGTAGAGGAGTTCATGTCTACCTGCCATATGAGGAGGGAGGCACACAGGGTTCAGAGAGCTTGAGTCAAAGACTGTGTTATAAAAAAAGGCTTGGTCTCTAGAAGTCACAGCTATGGGGTGGGGGGGGTAGCAAGAAGCGCAACAGCTTCTCCTAAAAGCCAGTGTCTAGACAAGCCAAGTGCCTTCAACATTTGGTGACACAGTTAGACCTAATGCGTTTGTGCCATTCTGTGCCCGAACCCATTACACTCAGAGTATACAGGCGTGTGGGAGTAGGTCTGCAGGGGTTCGTTTCACTCAGATTGATGTTATTTACCGTGTGCCTCAACACCAGCCCTGTCCTAGGCTCAGTGCAAAAACGGATGGGTACCTTTACAGAATGCTACCCTACTACTCCCATTTTTCCCATTATTTGGTTAATGAGAAAGACAGTGTTGTGATTTTGGTGGCTGTAATAGAGATAAGCCTGATGTGCTGCTTCTTTACTAATTACAAAGCAGCTGATGTGAAGGTGAACCTGTTGTTCTGTGGAATGATGTAGACAGTGAAGTAACTTCAGATGAAATTTTTTTTTTTTTTTTTTTTTTTTTAATTCTGCACAGCATGAAGAAGTTCCTTCTGTCTCCTGACTCTGCCATCCAAAGAGTTACTGGTAAGTCCAATACTGAATGAAGTATTCTTCTACTTTGTTCAGGTTTCTTTAAAAAGCTTTTCCTACCAGTATTTCAAAAGGGAAATTCAAAGAGGATGATTAGATATTACCTAAGAATTTTACCTACTGCCAGTTATACTATGCCTGTGTTCTTCAGCATTGCAGAAAATGATAAGGCATGCTAAATAAAATAAAATTATACAGCTAAAATGCAAACAAGTTACTTTTAACTCACTTCTTACAGCACATAAACAAATATCTGGCAAATAATGGTTCCTCTAATCCTACTTGTAATATTTTTTGGTGTACCAAACAAAACTTTTTTTTACTGGAGTAGTGTTATTCCAATTAAAAATAAAGGATGCTACTTCATTCTGATGATTGATAATGAGATACAGCCCCTACTTCTAGCTTTAGAATACGAAGCGAGCAGTCTAAATCTCTCCAGGATTTTAGTGATTGTGAGCAGTTACCGTTTGACAGTTGTTCAGCAGCCTATGTGAAATGCATTAGTGATTTGTGGGGCAGTGTAAACAAGCCTGCATTGCTGCTCTGCCTGTTCTCTATATAAATAGACAGGAGAATTCTCCAGAGATGTCAGTCTGGCACCTCTCACAAGTTTTGCATTTACTTACTATTCATTATTAATTGTTAAGTGCTTGCAGCACACTTGATATTGTAAAAAGTACAGAGATACAGTCCCTGCCTGGAGGAGCTTACTTCAGAAGATAAGCAGAACCAACTCATTCTTTTCCTATGCAACAAATACAGTTTTCTTTGTGTGTTGTTCAAATTCTCTGAAACTCAGATAATACGGGCTTCAAGGCAGGTTACATAATGTTTCTTTCCTGACTCTCGCATTGCCCAGCTCAGAGTGAAACGACTGTCAGAGCATACTAGGCTATACGCAGTGTGACAGACTTCACTCTTCTCAACAACTGGTCCCAGCTGCTCTTATTTCTTATCTGAGGTTTCAAACCGTTTTTTAAAGTTATCAGATTTCATGTTAATCTCCTCAGGAGGAGAAAGAACGAATCTCTGGATGGGAAGACAAGCCTGAGTTAATGCACACTGAATAGCAGAAGAGGCAAAATATTACTTGGAAAGGCCTCTGACTAGTCTGTGTTCCCTTCTCCATAAGGCAGAAAGTTCTATGATTTTGCAGGGGGGAAAAAAGGGGAATTAATAGGCTAAACAAAGGTGGCTTTCTCTTGAAGAAAGAAAATATATACACTACCCTGCATATTATAAATAGAACATGTATGATTTTATTTGTATGTCTTTTTTCTCTCAGGTAAGAATTAGTACATGACACATGTGAGTTTTTTTATGTCCACAGTTATACTTGCTTCACCCCATTAATTCTGGAATCCCAAGCATAGTCACTAGTTTTTTGGAGGCTTCATAACTAGTAACAAAGTGCTAAATGTTAAGATGTGGGTGGATGAGGGGGAATTTTGTAACTAAAAAGAATGGATAAAATGGAAGAAAAAAAGAGGTGAGAGGAAGTGGATGATCTGAAGCATGCAGAGAAAGAGAGAAATAAAAATATTCTGGAAAAAGTAGAGATAGAAGAAAAAATGTGATCCAATCATGACAAACACAAAGCATCTTCAGCTGAAGAAAAAAAAAACAAAAACAACTGAACGCTGAAAGTGCGTTAGAATAGGCTACAGAAGCAAATACGAGGTCTAGGGTTGATATTTCAGACACTTATCAGCAAATTTAAGCAAAACTAGCTTAGATACTGACTACTAAAGACAACTTCAATGTAATGATGGAAACATAGATAACTGAAAGTATTCTCCATGTTTGAAGCTTTTGACTGTGTAGTCAATTTTAAAATTGAGCATTCTGGATAGCATCTGAGCACCATAAATGGAAAGTGAGGGGAATGAATCTTATTTAGTTGTAACCATTTAGACAGAGCACTGAAAGGCAATCAACATCTACAGAGTGCTGGAAAAAAAAGAGTTTTGAATTCTTTAAAAGGTAGCAATTTGTAAAATAAGGCCTAGGCTTCATTCCAACACACGAATATGTTTTTTCAATTCCACTGATATTTATACATCAAAATAGTTAGAGGAAACAAGTTTGGGCAAGATGGTCCATCAACCCAGTTACTTTATATTTGCTGACTGAGATTTTGAATAACAATAGGCTAAGATCTTCTGAAACTTACTTTGCTTCGATTTTCAAATTACTGGAATATATTATGCTTCAATCTTCTTGAAAATAGAAATATAGATACCAGGCACATTTGAAGGATGAAGAGGTTGTTATGGTAAATAACACAGCATGCATACATGCTTTTCTCTAGAATCACTCCTTTACAGAAGCACACGCTTAGGCCTTTATTGCAGCTGCACAAAATTTCTGTGTTTCTGATCAGTTCTTATTTCTCATGATCAAAAGATTTCCCATTCCCAGTGTATCATCTCCTGTGTTATCAGGATATAGCTTAGACAGGTTTTATCTCCAAATCAGCTGAGTACAGGCAAGGAAACTCCAAGAGGTAAGGTCCTAGAAATGTTTCCTCAGTTCTTGTGTTCCTATACTGCAGCATCTGTAGGGAAATCAGGCTTTGTAATCCTGAACTGTAACGTGTAAGCATAGAGTGACAGAGAAGTACCTATCTGGATGTGAGTACCTATCACATGAAGAAGAAAAGAAAAAAAAAAAAAAATTGCAAAAGCTTGTTATTTGGTAATGCCTTGTAGAAAAGGAATAATTTGCTCAGTTTGGAATGTCTGCTCCCAAACATCATAGGTGTCCAGCTGTACTGTTTAAAAGAATTGTTGATGTAAGCAAGTAAGTATATTTCATTCACTTTCATGACTGAAAATCACTGTGCTCTTTTCTGCCAAAAAAAAAAAAATATATAAAAATCATGCTTGTTATGGCTTCAGACTTCAGCCTGCAAATGCAACCCAGAAAGCTAAATGCAGCAGTAACAGTAGGCAGCTTCATCCAGGTGCACACTAGGAATACCTCAAGAAGCAGTTAACACTTCAATAGCAAAGCCTGCAAAACACATATGGAAACTGAGCCACACCCATACAGAAAAAGTCATACATAGTTTAATAATAAACTCAGGAATTTTAATTTACCAAAATTAATACAGCTCTAAGGTTTAAATGCTAAATTTTTCTACTATATTATAGATTGCATTTTATTCAGCTATTTATTCTGTTTTTCAAAAAAGCTGTTTTATTTGGGGTATATAATTCTTCCCCACTGGTAAGTGTTTCAATAGGCCAAATAATGTTTTAGACTAAAGGTTTTATTATCTTTCTAAAGATCTTTATTTTGTTTTCTTTCACAAATTTAATCATTTGTTCTGCACTTTTCTTGCAGGATTTTGGTTGAAAATTATCTAAACCTTCTTTGGTAATTATTTTTCTAGTTATTTTTACAAGCTTAAGATCCATTGGGAGATTGTCACATTATATGTCTATAATTATTTCAACTCCCTCCTGTTTCTGTTCAATACAAAATTAAGATCAATAGCTCTTCGCAAACAATAGCTATGTAGAACTCCTTGTCTCTGCAGGCAAGAGATCCCAACCTATATAAATGATGAATTCTCAGCGCCACAAAAACCTTCATTAAGTTGTCTATTATTCACCATTCATCCAGAGATTGTGTGAATCCTCTTTCTCTAATAGTTATATGTTTATATCAGATAGCCTGCAAAGATGTTTGGGAATAAGAGGAAGCTATTCTCAGGAGCATGCTGAAGGAATCCTGGAAATGTTCCATAAGCTTAATGTATTCTAGTGGCTATTCCTAGCCAAAGAAACCGGTGATTCTAAGACTTCAGGCTCCTATTGAATACAAAGCATGCAAAGTACCCCCTGGTATGTGTGTTGGACTTGAGGAAATAAAAAAAAAAAAACTTGCTGCTTTTCTGCAGCTCCTGAGATGCACCAAAAAACCGCTTCAATTATTGACAAACTTCACCATCTACTGCTTATGGTGGCAATGTCCAAAACATTTAGCTTTCAAGGGTTTGTAATGTGTCCAGAACAATACCTTTGCATATTTTTTCCTCAAAGTTAGACAGATAAGAAAGGAACTTTTCTGTTCAAAAGTTATTTGTAATGAAATTTTTAAAAATGCAAAACATTAACAAAATAGCAACACAAATACAACAGGGAGAGTAGAGAATCATTTAACTCCAAATGATCAAGTCATATCTTAGCCGTGTTATGACTTGCATAGGCCTGCTGCTGCTCCTTATTTCCCATTTCAAATCTCAGTTAAAAATTGCTAAAAGTACAGAAAACACTTTCCTACTATTGTCATCTTAAGAAACATTTCACTTAAGACAGTTATACCATTCCTAATGGAGTGGCATGCAGTGAGCACAGGCAGTGATGTGACTCCCCAAAGTTTGTCTCTACAAAGAAAGGTGCTCAAATTATATTTAAAAAAAAAAAAGGTTTGGGAGCCTCAAAGTATTTTGTGAGAATTTTCAGTATGGTCCAACATGTAATGATATGGTATGGTAAACATGTGAATACACACTCGGTATTCACAGCACGAACAGTTGTCCTTGTGACTGTTAAGGGTAGATTGCATTTTAATAGCAGGAGAAAGATAAGCAACACATTGTTAGCATGAATGAGAAGAAAAGGAGAGAAAAAATACATAATTTTATCTTTGGTATTCTGAATGCTGTCTGTTGACCGTTGACCTATCAGGCATGGGCTCCGTTTTAATACTGTGTATCAAAAGTTGAAATAAATGAGATTAATCAGTAAAGGCTTGATGAACAATAGTAATATTCCTTATTGTCAGCACAACTAGCAAGCTTCAGAAAATGTGACATTCAGAACACTGGAGGACTGCCAATCTTACTGCGAATATATAAACACTAGAAATGACATTTTGAAGAACTATTGATTAGTTACATGGATGTCAATTCCAAGTGAAATAGTGAAGATTTTTGGACTTGAGCAACAAAAAAATTAGAGGCTAAAGTGGTAGTCATGGTAATCAGCACAAAGATACATTTTGTCAAATTATTACTTTTTTTGACAAGATCATAGATGTATTTAAAAAGGCAAATGTAGAAGCATAGTTGTGGGGGTTCTTAAGGCACTAAATATCATGCATTCATTAAACGCTTACTTTATTTGGAAGTAATAGAGAATATATTAGGTGGTCTACAACCTGGTCTGGATTTTAAAATACTACAAATGGGGAGATATAGCTGAGTGGTATTATTTCTAGGAAGGACCCTCTATGAATAAGTAAGTTCTTTATTTGGTGTAATAAGTATTTTTGTCAGTTATGCAAACAATAGTGTAAGGTGTTTGGTAGTAAAGTTTGGAGATGACATAAAAAAAGAACAAGATTAACAAGGTTGCTATTTCAAGGCAAGCTGGGTAGTCTGGTTTAAAAAATCGAGTTGAAAACACTATATTTAAATATAGTCAAATGCAAGGTATGGCAATTGGGACTTCAGAACATAGGATAAGAAAGTTCATTTTCAAATGAAACAAGAATGAAGGCTTTAAAAGCCAAAACCACCTCCAAGTTAGTGGTCTGGGAAAGAAGGCTAATGTGATCCTGTGATGACTGGAAAGGGAAGCAGCGAGCAGAAGCAGGGAGATGAGCGTGCTGTGAGTTGGGACGTGTTGGACTGATGAGGTTTCTTTAGGATATTCTGCCTCTTGTTCAAGAAAGATTTTGAAGTTCTATTAATAGATTGTGGGAGAGCCACAAAAGTGTTTTGAAGGACTGGCAATGATATTTAAACCGGACTTAAAGAACTCATCTTATGAATTTGCCGAAGAGAAAATTAAGCAGCGCATGTAACTGCTGGACAAGATATTACACTGGGACTCCCCAGCATGCCTGACAATGCAATAATATTACCTAACAACCAGCAGCTGGTAGTAGATGAGTTCACCTTGTAAAATGCAATTTATTGTAAATAAGCGTTGGAACAGCTAATACAAAAGGCAGTGGACATAGAACTCGTCTGGTCCTTTAATTCAGATTCAGAGCAAATCAAATTTAAACTGTTGACTTCCACCTTGGAATTTGTTAATTTAGCAATTCCTCTTTTCCCTTCATCTTAAAAGAATATTTTCCTATGACTAATAGGAACGGTTCTGCTTTAAGATTATTGTAATCAAATTATGTTCTTTAGAGGTCATGAAACAACTTCTCTCTGATGCATAAATTAGTCAGCTGTATTCTGTTTATTCTTTTTTCTCTGAATTGCTTTGAGGCAGTATAAATTAGCCACTGGAGATTAGATAGTTTTTGGAATATACCTGTAGTCTGAAGGACTAGTGGGAATGAGCCAGCTGTATCTTCCTCATGAACTCAGCTTTAAAGTGGTTGTCGAGCTTGGGGTTACAGTTCAGGTTTTAGGGGCTTTTCCCTTGCTCTCTGCTGTGGTGTAGGACATCTTGATAGATTTCACCTAGCACTCACTTGCCCCTGGCGGCATTTGCAGCATTTCTTTCTCTTCATTCTGTGCCCTTTGTCACACAATTATTTCATCTCCTCCTGATTTCAGTCAAAATAAATAAATTGTGGTTTCATTAGAGGAATAACTGAGCTAAATCTAGTGGAATGAAGCTCAGACTAAGCATTCTACCCTGTGAGGCCCAAAGTTCTGTGAAACAATGTTGCTTATATTTTCCAACTTTTGTTGCTTAAAATCACTTCCCTATCTGAAAGTGGCTGCAATGGAGTAAAGTCATCAGGGATTGGGATTCTTTTCTATATTGCTACTGCAAATGCTCAAGATTAGCTCTTCAGCAATGGCAGATTGTAACATACTGTTCCAATTCTAGACTAACATGAATACTCTAGCAGACTTAGAGTAACAAAAAGTGGGGTAGAGGATGTAGAAGGAAAATATCAACATAGCCCTACAACCAATATCAGAGTAACCCTGCTTAGGCCTAAGGTTGGGGGAGCAGCAATTATATAATTAGTGTCCTCATAGGCGTCCTATGTTAAAAAAGGAAAAATAAGAAATTACTCAATCCTGCTCTCTTAGTCTTGAAGGAGTAGGCATGGAAAGTTCAGTGCAAAACCCACTGTTTCCACGAAGCCTGTGAATCAAAATAGAAATCCTGGAGGAAAGTTCAAGACAACAGAGTTGTGGTTATAGGCAAAAAGTCCTATTCATGTTTCTATTTGAGTACCACAGGAATCTTCACATGTCTTGTGAGAGAGCGCTCAATCTCTTTCCCAAATGACTCTAGATCTGGAGCTTTCAGGTTGCTTCAGCCAGTTGACCTTAGGCAAGAGAACAGATAGATTTGCATTGCTTGATTTCCTTTGCAAGTCCATATTTAGACAAAAGGAGACCAAAATCTGCGTTTTGCAAGGCAATGATTCAAAGTTGACATAAATTGAGCTATTGATTCTAGGAGGACCATGGTCTCTGACAGGACTGTTACAGTGCAGTATCAGCATGCCTATAAGTGACTGAAGAATGAAGACTAGAGAGATGTCTTTCTCAAGGTCATATTGCCACAGCTTCCAATAAAAATGAAAAACCATTGAAGAAGTAAATACGCTGAAGTAAAGAATGTTGCTTCGTTAAAGTGTCATAAAGAATAGAATTTGCTGAATTCATCCGACATGACCTGGAAAAAATAGGAAAAGTATTTTCCCTTGTTGACTTCTAAAAACTTGGTGATTTGAATATGGCTATAGCTGAATCTTGAAGAATGACCCAATAGGAATGACTGAGGAAAGGGAAACTTCTGCAATAGATTTTTGTGAGATCTCATTGTTTTACACTGTGGGTTCAGTCCAAAAGAAATTAACATAAAGAGCTGATATCTTTAAAAGACAAGCCATTTTCTGCACTGCTTTGATCAGTTTATGGTTCTCTCTTTTTCAGTCTGCCTGACAGCAAGCTACAGTGGCTTACAAGGACATTCAGTTTACATTCTCACATAAGGGAATGAAAAAGAGAAAGCTGTGTCAAAAAGATGAGCAAGATAAGCAAAAAAATGTATCCTTTAGAAAATAACACAGGGTTTTATGTCACTTTGTCCTGTAAGCTTAAAAATACTATTGCTGATTATACAATTATTGTGTTAATTGGTTTTAGTCGAGAGTTTACTTAAATTAAAGGTCAATTAATAGTGGCCAAATAAATACTTATTCTGACAGGTAAAACAAAATATTTATTTTGATAAAAGGCATTCTAGGAGTTACTGAATTTTCTTTAGATGACATAGTGTTCAAATCTTTTTTAAGGCTTGTACATAGTGCTTCTAATCTCAACGTTAAACATGGGAACATTTAAACTCTAAGTGAAATGCATATGCAAACCTAAGTATATAAAGAGTGTTGGGATGGATATATCCTGCTATATAAATCAATAATGTACTGCATATCAGTCAGCTAAGGACTGAACTGGAGTACCTCAGAACCTGGGAGCTGTGGAATATAACTGACAGCACCCTGAATCCTCCTGCTCTGCAAAGGACTACACTCAACTTACAAAGAAGATTTGGAAGATCTGTCATGTTGGACCACTGTGTCTCTCAGCACTGAATGCAGGTTCCATGTTTAGGTCAAAGGTATTGACCTGAAAGACTTCTCATTCTTACTGGTCTTTATCTTTGGGTTGGTGGAGGAGAACTGAAGACAGCAGCGTGCTCTAACCTAGACACCTGTGCATCATCTGCATTTAACTCCCTGGACAGTGTGAAGGCTGTACAGTCTTTTGCCTTTGAGTGCTTGTAGTGTGCAAGTCCAAAGTTTGGAGGTGGAATACATAGCCTGAGAAGCTTTGATTACTGCTCAGTAAGTTTTTTATGGAAAACAGCTATAGATGCTAGAGACCTGAAAACTTGCCAGAGGTACAGGCTTCTTTTTTAGGCAATTGTGAGCTCTTATATTGTAAACTATGCCCAAGCGACTAGGAACCTCTTGGGAGAAAAGCAAGAGACTAAAGAGAATCTGTCTTATTTCCTGGAAGCATCCAAACAATGGAAATAAGAGGAACGGAATCCAGGAGCTGGAACATTTTCTTTTATGGGAACCAAGTAGATCTTCTAAAAGCATTTAACAGGTCACCCACACCTTTGCTACCCTGCAGTTATTAAATACATTTCTAAAATTTCTGGCACAACAAAATACAAGAAGTATCACTTTTCTATGAAGAATCAAATCTGGATTCTTTTTTTTTTTTTTCCTAGAAGTATAGACATTTCAAAGAATTGAAGAGAGATTAAAACATAATGAAGGCTAAATATAGTTTATTTGACAGGTCCAAGTCCCATGTCAACTGAACAAAGACAAAAAAAATCTACTTGGATTCAGAATGAAATGGAAGTGATGAAGTTATGCCTTTTAGCTAAAAGTCAGTGCTGGTTGTATCTTCATGCGTTGCTAGAGGGGATGACCAATCTTGTGGACTTGTTCATTGCAGTAAGTCTTTCAAGATTTTGTGTCAGGCAGTTCTGTGTCTGTGTTGAATCAATATCAAAAATGATGCATGCTGTGGGCTATTTAGGAGGGTTTGGGGGAAAAAGGAAAAAAAAGAAAAAGAAAGAAAGAACAAGGTGCCTTACTGCTATTAGTGCTAATGGTACATTTATTATTATGCTGAACCATAAATCTAGTTTGCCTGACATTGTTCTTAGGCATCAATAACTCATGGGTTGGAGTTCAAGGTACTACTACTACAATTTCTAGAAATGTTTTCATGGATGACTTATAGCTTAAACAATCTCTAAAACTAATTGTGTATTGGTCCTTGCTCTTCAGCTCATAAGAACTAGTTTAGGAAGATACAAAAAAAAAAAAAATTAAAATCTAAATTTAGCATCCTGGAATAATTGACAGAACAAAATTCAACAAAAAAGCCTGCCAGTGCTGGTTATTTTCAGTTGATAAAGATCATTCATTTACTTAAAATAAATAGGCATATTTATCAAATCCTTAATTAATTGATTTTTAATTTTAACTTCTTTCTTTCCTTCTATTTTTGTCATTCTCTTTTAGCATTAATATGCAAAACAGCAGATGGGTATTTTTATGAGATAAGTACAAAAATAGTGGCTTGGGAAATCGGTTTATAGGCAGTCTCAGAGGTATAATAGACAACCCTATAAATCTTACCAAAAAATCTGAGAAAGGAATTAAAAAGGCTGTCGTAGCTAATTTTATTGAAGAGGAAAAGATGTCAAAAAGAAATCAAAGAACTGTCCATGAATATTAAGATTACTGTGACCTTGACCTAGTCAGTGTTCATAGTTTAATTGTAAGAAGTTTTTACGCTCATTTGGGTTATAATTTTTTCAGTTATTTTCTAGGATAATGTATGACGTTGTTGGAGTTTCAGAAACTCTTCTGTTTTTTTTCTGTTAAAGGAATTTTTCCCCATACGGGTTGCTAG
>JAVJGG010000001.1:32614218-32635780 GCA_035590195.1 Aviceda cuculoides
AGGGGGGTTGCATCTGCCATTCCAGGGGGGGCTCCTGCCTTCCTTGGCAGACACCTGTCTTTCAAACCAAGACAGACATTAAATATCAGAAACTGCATGTGTGTACAAAATTACAAAATTAGTGATACCTATCATGTGAGGAGTTTGCACTGAATTTGGGAATTCAGTGTTCACTTATCATTGCTGGGATACTTGATCATTTGAACGAAAACCGGGGACCTTCTTGTAAATATACAGAACACTGAATATTGTAGAATACTAAGGAAAGGAGACTTGAAAGCATTGACGCATCTTACATCTAATACATACAATTTAAGATGTTTGGAAATATTACTACTTTTTTAAATGCTCTTTAATGCAGTTGCAAGATTGGTAAGGTATAATCTAAGAATATAACAGTATTTAGAGTTGTACTTCTGCCTGTTTGAATATTGGCATCAGTCAGACACTACAGGAAGTCTAATTAACTAAAGGAGAAAAATCTTCCTCTTTCACTAGTCCTCCAATGATCTTCATTGTGAAATGACAGGGTCAAATAATAAAAAATATAGAGAGAGAAAATTTAGGTCTTGCGCTGTTAGATAATACTCAAAGAAACAAATCAAAAGCTTTTGCTACCTGTTTCAAAAGGAGATATGAGGTATGCCTTTATTGTTTTTGCTAAGAGAAGTAGCACATACATAGCAATGGCCAAAGTATTCAGAGAGACTTGGGTAAAGGACTCATATGTGGACCCCCCCATTCATGAGTGTGTGATATCAGATCTAAATACAGGGTTCCATTTGGTATCAGTTGGGGTTTTTTTGAAGACTTTGACCCACTGTTTACACGTTTCAGCATGAATCACTTGTGAAAGTTGTTCAGGAACACAAGGGAGAAATTATTTTGAGAAAAGAAAGCAAGGTCAGAGAAGGACGGAAAAAAACCAAAAACCTGCACCTCAAGGTATTGTAGACATTTCTCCAGGCAGTGATACTGGAGCATTTTAGTGTTTCATCAGATCCCAAATGGAATCTATCTTAGTATGAGCAAACCTCAAGTAATGATTTATTTATGTGCAAAGCATCTTAAGAGCAAGGTGTCTAAAAAAAATCATCCTGTTTACTCAAGGTTGTTGGCAGGAGCAATGTCTATGAGATACTGCTTCCTTCATTTCAGCATGGAATAGAAAGAAACTTGTGGGCATAAACTCAGCCAGTAAGGATAATTTAGTGATAAGCATTGTTAACTTCTACTACCAAATTTTCCATAAAAGAAAGATTCCAGATGTTGTTTCATAGGCTTACAGTCTTCTGTAAAACATCACTAGCATTATCTTCATAAGACAGGTATAGCAAAAGACTCTAGATTGTTTTGTACTCCTCACATTAAACTCTCAAACATTCATATTTTCATCTTTGTCCTTGTATGAGGGGCAGTCTAGCCCATTCTTCTTTTCCAATCAGCAGCTTCATTCTACAGTCATTTGCAAAAGAATACGGTTTTTAAATTTTTTTTTTTTTAAAACTGCATTTACTTTATTTACTTTGACAGAAACCTTTCTAACTGCTGAAGCATCAGAATAATTAATGTGGTAGTTGAGAGTGATATAAACTTGACTTTTTTTTCTTACCATTGTCAAGCATTAGACTCTTCTACTCACATTATCAGTGCAGCTGGCTCAGAAAGTCTTTCACTAAGAGTCCTACGTCAGCAGTTTCTGTATCAATTTGACTTGCCGGCAGATCAGACCAAGTTCATCTAGAGCAAACATGCTTATAAGAACTATTGTAAACCAAAAAGTTTTGTGGTTTAATGGAAGAACAAGTTGGCTAATTCCTGAGAGAAGTAAACCGTTTCTACACTCCAGAAAAGAACTCTGCCTTGCAGGCATATTCTGAGTGACAATAACTTAATGTTTACAAATGATTACTTTGTATTTACTTAGCCTCATGACAAAAGAGTATAATGAGACAGTCATTGTTCTGCAGTTGGACATACATTTTATAGGCAGTATCACAGAAAAGAAGGCTGGAAAAGCTTTGGAGGAATATCTAGTTCATCATTAGACATCAAGTCAGCTGTATCAAACTTAGACATGTTTTCCTGAACTGTAACATCAAGCAAATTACATATTGCCTTGGCAATGCTGACAGTCAAGTTTGCTATTCTGTTCATTTAGGTAGCATTTTCTACTCAATTTCTGTGTATTGGGTTGGTTTACCTATAAACTTTGTTTATTTTTCTACCTGATGCAGTCAATTTTTGGTTATGTGTAGGCAGACTATCCTGGGGATGTACTAACTGTGCCACGACTGAGGAGGCATCTGAACTGGCTTTAGATGAGTAGTTTGGCTGCTTTGCTGTCTTGAGTGCTGTTTTGAGTGTTGAGTGTGATCAACAGAATAGCCAACCTTTTGCACCTTAATTAAACTATCATTGTATGCTCTCATAGCCTAATACAGGTCATGGTATTTTCAGCTCTTGATTAACCAGGGCCCAGCATGTAAATAGTTTTCTTGTAAGCAAGTATTCTTATTTAACACTTGAAACACCAAAAGTATAAGTTGGTACATATAAATTATATAAAGTTTTGATAGGGAATTCCTTATTAACAGTCAACACCAATGTGTGAAACAATAAATGCACCAAGATTTTTTTTAATATTATTTGCTGATGTGGTATAAATAAATTGCGCTGATTGGATAAAAAGTTACTGATTTCAAATATAGCAATAAATGTTTAAAAAATAATTCTCAGATTATATTTCCCTTGCATTTTTTTGGCTTTCCACATTATACTTTAGACCTACAGCTAGTATATCCTGAGTTATTAGTGATCTACTTCTACCAAATACTTCTGATCTTTTCTTTTTTCTTTTTTTTTTCATTCTCAAGAAAACAGAAGGAAAATCATTCAACAGGGGACTAGGAAAACATATTTCAAAACCCAGTAACATTCAAGCATATTTTTTTTAACCTGATCAAATTTGTTAGAAAAGTCATTGTATGCTTATTTATAAAAGAGAGATAATAATTTAAATAGATTTTGTAAACAAAAATTGGATTATTTTTACCCCTTTTACCTTCATCTTGATTTTCCCATTTGAGATCAGAGCTCCAAATCATGTTTACTCTAAGGGCATAACTAAGTATAATAGTCCCTGTACCTAAACTACCTTCTGTAAAACCCAGCCAATGTTCCACATAGATACTAAAACTTTCAGTGAGTTTAGTGACCTGTGTTTGATGTTGCTGCAATGTTGGTGCTGAGTTCCTCTTTTCTCTCATATTTACTGCAGCCCAGGATTTTAACTTAAGTTTCAGAGATGTATTGAAAAATTATGTCCATTATTTCACTCACTCACCCAAACCCATTTAATTTAAACAAGAGGAACCATCAAATATAGCAGTACCTGCATAAAATAGATCATTAAATATTATTAAATGATACTTTCTTTATTTCTCCGTTACTATATTTGTTATCAAGTGATATTGATCTGTGACATTAAGAATTTGTGTCCAGTTGCAATTACTCTTGATCATGCCTAATCAAGCTGTCTCAGATATAACTAGAAAACTTAAAGATACCTCCTCTTAGTGAAACCTTTGCCTTTTTTTGTAAGGAGAAACTATACCACTCAAAATATTCATTCAAGAATAATTGGTATATGCATTAGTGGTATTTAAGGCTCTTTACTTACTATTCAAGTATTCAGATGAAATAAAATATGGAATATAAGGTATATGCAGGGATTTTAATTAATATAAAGCCGATTTTGGTAAACAACAAGGTTGTGTAGGTTTCTAACTGCTGGCTAAGCCTGGATACTTGTTTCTCCTCGTGCCCTCCACAGAGGAAGTGCTGATATGACCCAAACAGTAATAAACTAAGAAATATCCCAAAGCTTCTCTCCAATAAATAGCAAAGAAATACCAGAAATAACTATAAACAACTTCACAACCATGAATGTATCTATCTTACCTATCATTTTCTTGAAAATATCAAAATCTCTGTAACGCAAGCAATTGAAGCTCTGTAACACCAGGTAAAACAGGTAACAAATGTTGTTGTTGTTGTTGTTGTTTTTCCCAGCAACTAACTTGCACGCAGTAAGATTTATTTAAGGGAATAGCACTTCCCTTTGGAAATTAATCCCAGTATTTTATCTTCTACCATTGCTTTTCTCCTACTCACCACCATGAGCAACATATAGAAAAACGTATGCAGCAGCAGCCTGCGTCTCTCCTTCTTTACTTTGCCGTGCTGTTGCTCTCCTATTAGCTGTAGCTATGCAGTCCTCTCGACACAGCGTGACAGGAACTCTGTTACCTTGATAGTAGGTACAGATGCAGCTTTAGCACTTGCTGTCTGCCTCACGGTCGTAACACCCTCTCTCCTTCCGGTCATTCCTTCCAGGGGAGGAATGACACCAGCATTTCTGACCTGTTCTTGTGTTTTCTCCCAGCACACTCGGAGAAAGCAGACTTCGTGATCTCCATGCTAACTACCAGCCTGCCTGCTGCCAGGTCTCCCTACTTCTGCCAGTGATGACATTCAGCTTGCTCCTCCACGCAGGATACAGCACTGATTCCTCATTATGTAAGGCAGTCTAGGTCAAGTGTAGGAGAGAGACTGCTGGCCTGAGCAAGCTGGTGGATTGCTCCCTCAGCTTCATGCTTCATGGGGTCTGGAAGCTGGATCCTGGTCTTTGCTACATCTTCTCGGGTAAATGTTTTTGCATGATTTAAATGGTTACTGTGCTGTTTTTCTATGCAGATAGCTGTCAGACATGCTGTGAATTGCAGAGAGAATTTGCTAGGTGAAACCAGCTCTGTCAGCACCATTGAATTAACATAGTAGTTCTTCTAGGCATCTCAGCTTTAAGACACTTTACAAATAAATAAATCATAAACTGGGTTTGTTTA
Source organism: Aviceda cuculoides (assembly GCA_035590195.1). NCBI lineage: Eukaryota > Metazoa > Chordata > Aves > Accipitriformes > Accipitridae > Aviceda > Aviceda cuculoides. Next base: position 32,619,126 of record JAVJGG010000001.1, read on the forward strand.
ACAAACATCTTTTCTAACCATATGGGGATTATTGGTAATTTGACTGACTAAGCAGTGAATGAAATCCATTTGCTTGAAGGTGATGTGGGAAAGCATTATTGGATATAGCTATTAGCTCTGAGAGATTTACTGCAGTTCCTGGCTGTTGCATTGTTTTAGCCTTACAAATTACAAATATGCTTCTATTACAAAACAAAACAAAACAATTTATTTTATTTTCTTGCACTCTTTGCTTGTTTTTTTGAAGTAGCAATTAAATCCAGGATGCTATTTGCTGTTTACTGCATGCATGCATGAATCTATATGCTTCTGAAATATGTAAGGTGAATACTGCAGATAAAATTACATTTAGTGACTGCTCTGCAGAATACCAGAACAGTACATTAGCCAGATCTATATTAGAGGGTAGCTTTTTTTCATGCACCATGTAGAATTCAAAGAATTTTTTTTTATTTACACCCTGCTGAAAATCAGTCTGTAACAAAACATAGAACAGGTTTGTCCTTGAACAAATTATACATCCTGAGTATTGTCAGGTGCTGGAACATCTTATTATACTGGAATGCAGCAGAAGAGGCCCTGGAAAGTAACAGCATAACACTGATACTGCAGTATTACGTAGGGAATTTCAACAAGGCTAGCTTGCTTGCTAGGGACAATTACTATATAATAAATTTGAAAATATTTTTAATGTATTTGAGAGATTAATTAGAAAACTCGTGTTTCTGTACAGTTCCTTGGACAGCAACTTTTCCTTTCCTGGTACTGTAGTGTCTGCTTCGGGGGAGTCAGCAATTTGTCAAGATAATGCTAATTTAAGATACACTAATGAATTCCAAAATATGGGGGAATTTATAATAAAAATACCTGAGAGAAACTTTGGTCAGCATTGCATCAACGAGTTATATTTAACAGTTTACTACCAAGATTTCATTTAATATATTAACTTTAAAATAGTGATATTTGTATTGAATTATGTTAATGAGTGTCAAAAGAGAAAATTAAAAATTCAAAATTATTGTCTATTGACAATATGGCATTTACAGAATTTTCATGTCAAATGGGTAACTGCTCACTCTAAGAATAAATACCAAGGTCCCTTTCTAAGTCAAAATAAGATTGAATATTAATATAAGATTATGTACTAATATCAGATTAAAACTAATTTTGATGGGAAGAGTGGGAGTCCTTTACATGTGTTTTTCCCCCCCACTAGAAACTGGTGGTTCTTCACACTGTTCTAGAAATAACTGATAGAATTAAATTTCAACACTTGTTTGTTTTATCATTTTCTTATCATCTTTAAAAGCTCTCTTTCTCTGGAAAAGAACTGCCAAGCAATCAGTTGTTTCTTCATCATGGTCTTACCTTACCAGTTACTTTTTTTTCTTTTCTTTTCTTTTTTTAAAATGACAGTCATGTAGATCTATTCTGTGATTTAGCAGAGATGCCAGGTTGGTGACTTCATTAATTACATTGTGAAACAAGTTAGGTTCAAGAAAATGTAACTAATTTTTGGTATCTTGAAAACGCCTCTGTTGCAATGCAGTATATTACATTGTATAATATTTTACAGATACCATTTTATACTTCAAAATACAGAAGTATGTCTTGCAAAGAAACTCTTAAAATAATAGCATAGTATAGGAACTTGAAACAAAACTGCTAGGCACTATGCATTATTATAATGATGTACATTAGATTCTTTGTTTCTTGCTGTCTGAAGTGTTCTAAAATAGTTACGCTATTATATATGAGTACACTGTGTTCCATCTCATTTCAGTGTGAGTGCTTGAGGTATTTTCTTGCAGGCTTAAGGAGTATTAATAACTTATCTATTCAATTAAAAGAAAAAAAAAGACTTATTGTCTTTAAATCTATGGTGATTTTCTGGAGGTGTTTATTTTTTGCATCATGGTTCATAGCAGGGCACACACAGTAGTTCTCAGCATAGCAAGCTGCAGATGCTTCATGAGGATACAAAGTGTTAGAAAATAGTGTTTCCAATGTGTATTTATATATCCTATATTCTGGTATATCACTTTAGGTCTGAGAAATTGAATCCAAGCTGTAAGGTATGTTTTGAACCCACTACAATGCAGAATATGGACCTTTATCTCTCAGTGCCTCCTCCTGGTATTTTCCTGTGGTTTACTGGAATTGTCCAGTGCATGGCAACATCAGTAGCTTGCTTTTAGTAGTGTGTATAGTCCCATACATCACAATATGCATCTTGAGTTTCTGACAAACTTTTCTCTTCATTTTTCCTCACAGTACTAGAGTTTTCTGTCTTGCAAGTGAGTTTCTGTGCTCTCTTTGTAGCCATGGAGATGTCAGTAAAACTGAGGGGCATGGAAACAATATGAAAGTCTGTGAATTCAATTATTTTAGAATAACGTGTTTAGCATAAATGATGGCAAGACCAGTTTTTACAATCCATAACATAAGAAAGTATAGGAGTATACATTAGACTATTAGTTTCTATAGAGATATTTATATCTCAGATTTTATCTGCCCATTTTAGTTGATTAGTTGAGATATATATTGTGATGACAATCATATGCTAAGTTAGTCCTAAACTGAAAAAGACAGACTACAAACATCTGTGGTTTAGTTTATCTCATGTAACATCTAAATGTAAGACTGTAATAGTATAATTCACAAGGTTTCCAGGTAGGTTTGGGCTCACAAATACGCATCTTTCACTGTCCAGAACTGCCAGCTTTTATTTGCATCTAGTACACAAAAACATTCCAAATGTAACAGAAACCTATTGCTGTAGAAATGGACTATATCTGTTCTGAAGATGCCTGTTTAGAAGCTGGCAGATGTGCTCTGTTCCTTGTGCAAAAAGTTACTCTTTTTATTCAGATGTTTTCCTCATTTTTCATTGAAATTGGTTGGATGCAATCTTCTGTTCTGTGTTGCTACAGTCCATGTCATTTTTCCAGGTCCTGGTTCTCCATGATGATGTTTTTCCATCCTTAACTGCTTGTACAGCTCTTCCATGACTGCAATACAATTGGTTCACAAGTTTAGAAAGAGAAAAAGCCCCCTGGATTATCATGTCCACCTGCTTGTCCATGGAGGACCTTGGATGGCTCATTCTTTCATATTGGATTAATTACTCCATTACCTGTTTTCCACACCCACTTCAATTCACAGAATTCATTCCTAGAACACTAGGAAGACATACTGTAAAGAATCAAGGGAGATTTCTTAATGTTTTGATAAATAAAATGTACCTCATACACTGTCCTTAAAAAAAAAAAAAGTATACGTATATATATATTGCTCTTAACACTCTATTCATTGTGTATGTAGAACACGCTTTTCTGCATTGTTGCTTGCACGGTTTGCTGCTGTGGCTGAACATCTAAGCTTCAAAGGTTAATTTTAAATGTTTCTCTAGATTGTACAGAACTATAATTTTTGCAGCACAAATGCTGCAACAGGATAGTGACAAGCAGAAATACATTCTCTTTTTGTTCAGCTGGAGTTCATTATAGGTCCCTTTCAGAAAGTGAACTGTGCTGCAGAGGATCACCTGAGAAGGACTTCCAGATGAATCCAGATGAATGAAGAAAACCAGAATCTCCCAGTGCCTGGTGATCACTAAGGGTGGGCAGTTTTTGGCACTAGAGCCAAAAACTTCCTGGGCTGTTCTTCACCAGTGCTCTTAAACATTTGCACAGTGTTCCTGAGGCAGAGCCAAGAGTAGGACTGGTCAAAATTTGTATGAGGGCAAGTGAACCACAAATCTCCATTGATGCAAAGTTACCAGGTCTGCAGAATCTGAAATCTGCAAGGTTGCAAGCTTAAGGCTGCGAAGGAGGTTTGTCCAGCAACTGTGACCCTGCTGTGCAGGGCAGGGAGGTGCTCTCCTTCAGGCCTGTCGGATGGTTGCTTCAGCCCATGCCCATTAAGATGATTGCTCCTCAGGCACTCAGGATGGGAGAAGTTGTCACCATACCTGCAGGAAGAAGTGGTCAGAAATTTCCACAGTACATGCAATGAGTATCCTAGACTGGCTTGGTTTTGAAAATTATTTTACTAGCTATTAGCAGTGTCCTATTTGTTTAGAGACAGTAAAAAAGGCAAGTTGTGTTTTGGGGGGGAGAGGGAAGGGAGACCACATTTTATTTACTAAGTTTCCATTTATCTTAGAGTTGGAGCAGCTGTGACTGAGAAATCTATACCTTTTTTGTTTTCTGCAATTGGGGTGCAATTTAGAAGTTTAAAACATTAAAAAGGTAAGAATTCAGGGGATTTAGCTCTTTAGCAGTTGGAAAGAAGTTCCTGTTGTGTTGATAAAGTCTTCTCTCTCAAAACCCATATCAGATGACAGTCTGGTTCAAGGAGCCACCAAAGGATCTTGTTAAGATGACCACAAACCATATCAATTTTCCTGACACTAAGCTGGTGGAGCTGAACTTGAGCACCTGGTTATACCAGTGTGGCCAGTGAAACCTGAGCCATGAGAAATGCTGCTTAAAAAAAAAAGCTTTCAGTATTCTGTTATTGATACTTGGACATTTCTTAAAGTCAGTAGTGATGTTAAGCATCCTATGATGAACCTCTACTGATGCTTAAAGGACATTTTAGGACTATTGAAAACTGTATGCTTTCACAGCACAATAAAATCATGTTTAAGTTGGGGGGAAATTTTATGTGTTCAGTGTTATGTTCAGGACTAAAACTGTAGGCACCTGAGGTATCTCGAAGATTTTTAGTGCCTGGTGTTTATTGTTCAAGTTATCCAGATTCTTGGTTTATTGTTTTCTTTTGTGGTGTTTATTTCATTTCAAAATGCAACATTTTAAAGGAACGATGCCTGTAAAATGTCAAATGTGCCCAGACTAGCAAAGACTCGAGGAACTAATATTAAAACTTCAAGCTGAGGCGTAAATATTCTGCCTCTTAACCTGATAAATCTGTATTTATAAACACCAGGCAATTCATCATTTCCAGAAACATCCTCCAAGAACAGAAAGATTTCTGGGAATGATCAATTGGCATCAGCAATAGTATTTGAACATCTGCTTAGTATTTAAAATTTTCAGGATGATTTGGAGTCAGGGTTGTTACTAGCACTACAAAGGAATTTGTCACCTGCAAACGCTCTTCATGACCCTGAAGAACTTTGCAAATGTATGAAAAAAAGATAACTCAGCTTTTACAATTACACCTAAATAAGAATCAAACAGTTGACAAGTATGTTACCAGCTGATACTAATAAGATAATAGTTTCTAGATCTTGCTACCTCAAGGTCACAGAATTGAACTGCATTTGGGTGGTGGGGACCTGCCTGAGCTATTTAGCAGCCTACCAGTAGTGCCAGCAGGAAAGCTAAATTCAAAACTGGGGATCATGGCAGCAGTGAAATGTGAAAGCAAGTGAAGTCTTTCTAAATCAGTGTTCAGGCACATTCAAAGGAGACAGGTTGTATGACTGTATCCAGCTTGGTCTTGGCTTGGTCTTTGTATATCAGCATTTGAGTATTAATATTTGGATATATTATGGTGTGTTTTAACTAAATATTTAGTGTCACAAGTTTGCTTGCTGTGTTCTTTTAATGACTGTGATATTTGCTGAGAAAATATTTAAAGATTTATGAGATTAGATTCCATTGTTCGAACAGTTGTTCGTGACATTCTGTTATGAATTGATATGAAACAATTTTCAAGCATTGATAAATGCCTGAAAACTAGGTATTATACTGAGAGAGTCCAAATGCTTGTTGTGAAGGGCCAAGCATGTCAGGCCGCCACTGGGAGGTAGAGAAATTCAGCTTCAGGTAGCTTGGATTCAAGCAAAATTTAAGCGGTCAAAACCTCATGATGTAAAAATATTAAAAAAGAACATATCGGAACAATACTGGAACTGCCTCCAGGAAATCAAATTCATTCTAGCTGCCTGGGGTCACCGAATCACAGGTTAACGTGTTAACTATCTGTTATATCATAGATGCCAGCCTTATTGCATACAGGTTTTGATTAGGCTTATTTTCTTCTATCTTTACACGCCAAAATTGTGTTGCACAATGAAAGATATGCAGTGGTTTTGGCTCTTCTTCTGTGCACCTCTCACCTTCCTAGTCACTGCCCCCTTCCTTTCCTACCGTACTGCACCCACCCCCCTCCAGCACAGCTGAAATGAGGGGTTTCAAAAGTGTTTCCTGATGGCCATCCTGTTCCATGGTTTTGTTTTTTGGTTTTTTTTGTTTTTTTTTTTTGTCAAGAAAGCAAAATGAGAAATATATAATGCTGCCTGATTTAGCTCAAACTGAGGCTGATCCAATGCAGCTGGCGTTTGTTGTATTGACAGTTACTGTTACTTAGCAGTCAGAATTTTAAAAAAGAGCATTTTTTGTCTAGGTGCCAGATTTGGCTTCGCAGCTGTTGTCTGGATGCACGGGAACGTATAGATCTGACGTGGCGGTCGTGTACCGAGCTGTGTGATTGGCAATGCAGTCTGTAATAGGTGGACATGTCATATGACTCTGGCACAGGAACCTTTTTTGTGTTTTGGGGTTGGGTTGGGTTGGGGTTTTTTTGAGATTGAACCCATGACTGAACATGTTGAATCCCCCACCACTGCTGGGCAGGGAGGTGTAAAACGAGACAGAGGACAGGTACCATTTGGTCGTGCCATGCCGGGGGCTGACCTGGAAAGGCTTCTGTGCTTTCATAACAGGCCACCCTTACCAAAACTATTTCCTTCTCACATTTCAGACACAAATAGTTAACAGAAAAGACATGAAAATTGATGAAAACTTTTACTTGTTTAACACTGAATAAAGAAATCCGTGTCTCAGTGCAGCCCCTGCCCTTTGTTCCCTGCTGAAAGAAAACGGGGCCGTAGATTTTCAGACTCATTTAAGTCAGAAAATCTTTTTAAAAAAGCAATCTTTTACAGCAGGTTCGTTTCTTTTGCCGGTAGATGGGGCTCTCCTTTAAGGTGATGGCTTGGTATGTTGTTTTTTTTTTTTTTTTTTTTTTCTTTTTTCTGCTTTTTTCTTTCTTCACCCTCCTCTCTGTCTCTCTTCATTCCTCCCCCCGCCCCCCCTCCTTTTTTTTTTTTTTGCCTGCTATTTGCTGATTTGTATTAGGTACCATAGAGTAAGCCTCAGAACAGGAAGCCAAGAATGAAGCGGAGAGGGTACTGCAGAGGTCTTTTTTTTTTTTTTCCTTCCCAATGAGAATGCAGCAATTTATAAATGCTTGGTGATCTTTTGGAACTGGGAATCTGAACAAATTTATTAGAGAGCACTTCATGCATTTCATCATCGCTATCTCTTTGTGGTTTTATTTTTGTTTTCCTCATAATGCACTTGAAATTCATGTTTTATCAGGTAAGCCAGTAGGATGTTAAATCCTAGACCTTAGTTCATTTATGTGAGCTGTCGACATGGGTCTCCCCCCCTCTTTTTTTTTCTTTTTTAATCACTTCTGAATGCTTGCTTTCTAGTTATTGTTAAGTATATAATTAAGGAGAAAATCCAATTTTGCTGTTTTTAAAAATGTTTTAAAAGCTGCAGTCGGGTCTTTTTGGCAGCACAGCATTTTGTTACAAGACGGATTTCACTGACCTTATATTTTTGGGTGTTTGCCAGTTTGAGGGAGTGGGGGTGGGGTGTGTTTAAATGATTATTTAAGATTTTTCCCCTGAACTGTTTAGAAGTTAGCAAAGGTTGTGTTGTTCCTTCATACGGAAAACATATTAAGGGCTAAAGCAAGCAATGGTGTAGTCAGAATCCTTGCACTAGAGGAGTATTCAGTTTTCCTTCCCATAGAGAAGCTCTGCTTTAAGGCTAAATGCTTCACACAAATGTTTGAGGTTTACTGAAGGAAGAAAGAGCTCTCTCCACTATTTTTTTTTTTTTTGCTCTCTCTCTCCCTCTGGCGTTAGTGTTTCTGATCAGGTATACTGCTGGAACTCTTACTTTCATCTACACACCAATCAGGACTGGTTGCAATGCTGTAGATACAATTCGGTTCATAGTCTGAACCGTCTTGCTTTTTCAAACAGCACAAGAAATTTGCCAGGTGGACATCAAGCTCTTTCAGCATCTTTTCTAAAATGGATTTCTTCTCTGCTGCTTGTCTGGGGTATGTGCTTAAAAGACTCCAGCTGAACTAATTTACCTGGGACCGGGCTCTTCGTTCAACCCACCCTCCCTTCACACCCACTTTGAAAAAGCTGTTGCTCATTCCGCAGTATTTGAAAATGGTTTGGTGCTTTCTAGCACTGTTGAAAACCTGTTCAGTTGTACTTATAGCAGAAATGCTTATTTCATGGTTGCGGTGTCAAACTCCTGAGCTATACTGGCTGATATTAGTGTTGCATTCCTGAGGTGCATCTACTTTTCTATTGTGTTTTTCAGGCTTGACAGATGTGTTTAATATAAAGTACAAAGGAGAAAAGACTGTGCTAAAAATGACTCAATCTAATGTGAAACAATAACGAGACGATTGCTGTCAAGACTGTTACCTTGTTAGTTTATTCTGTTGAGCCTGGTTTGTGTGATCTTGAATGTTTGCTGAAGTATTTAGACACAGGACTGGAAATTAGAGACAGGCAGCCTTAAATTGCTTGTCCTCAGTCACAGGTAGTGATTGCCAGGTAGTCACAGAAAGTTTTCATTATTTTAAAGAAATTATCGATGATGGGAGTTGGGGAAAGTAAGAGCTTTAGCCTGCCTCAAGGGATGTCAAGTGTTTGTTGCATAAGGCATAGTATAATCAGTACAATTCTAAGGAAATTCTAGGAAAACAACAGCAATTTGCATAGTATCTTGTACCAGAAATAAATAATTTTAAAAGTCTGACTATAATATCTTACAGGAAAATTGTATAGATGAATGTATGTCATGGAATCATATATACTATCAGCTGTTTGAAACAATATATCAGGGGCAAGGGCAGTTTATTATTGATCACCAAAATCTTCAATTGTCATATTATAACCTAAACTTGCTTTGAAGTTTGAGAAGGTGTAAATATCAACAACTGTGATAGTTGAGAAGCTAAAATAAATGACAGATTATTTCATTCTTAAAATGAAGGTGGCCTTGAACTAGAAAACCTTCAGAATGTCTACGAATATGACTCTTCTCTTCAATGTACTATCCCGATGCCAAGCACTTTAAAGGACAGCTGGCTGTTGACTTTTAAGGATGACATCACTGCTGCTGTCTATATTACACAACATCCTTCTGACATGTAAATTCTACTTTAAGAGATTTGTGCATTATTGACAGAAGTGCATAAATTGAGGGGACAAACCCACAGAGCTTAGCATTGAATTTTGTCCCTTAAATTGTATTTTACTGATCCTTCTCTATCATTTTTGGCTACCTTAAAGTGAAGAACCGAGTTTAAAGAGGTGTGAAGGTTTTCCTGCTCTTGGTTGTGAGAAATATTCTGGAGATAATCAGGAGAAGTGGGTACTTCTTTGCAAATTTATTTTGAAAAGGGGCAGAAAGCTTGCTCTAATTTGTGTGTGTGTGTACTTAGAATGTGATATTCTTCTGGATTTATGTCTTTTCTTTCATTTATTAATTTTCTGAACTCCAATACTGACTCACCTGTGGGAAAACATATTGGGACTTTTGGGCTAAACATCATAAAGAGGTTTGTTGATTCTCTTCTAATAACAGGAACATATTCTATCTTCTTTTTCTCCATTGAGGGTAGCTGATATATATAGGAGGCAGTGGGATTCCACAAGAGACCTGTATTTGACCTGTAGACTTTCTGTTGATGCCAAAATGAATACAGCAGAAGACAAACTAAATTAAAAATTGAACAATATATATTCACACTTGTAAACTGAGAAAAAAATGTTATGCCATCAGTAAGACAAGCTAGATAAGGAATACCATTAGGCTTTTTTTAGCATAATGTTTTAGAGCACTTAAGAGATCAAATTGCTCAAAGAGGAAAAAAATCATAAAGCTGAAATATTCTAAAATGGGAAAAAAAAAAAGGGAACCTTTGAGTAAATTTTAAGCATTAAAAGCTACAACTGATGTTTCTGACTGAACCTAATTTTTAAGTAGATGGGGAGTATCATGAAAGCTCTCCAAATGTTTTTCCCAAAGCTCACTAGTTCTGACACATGTTACTTCCATTTTTTTAGTTGTAGGTTTATTCTTTATAGATTCCTACCCATGAAAACATATAAAAGTTGGATGGAAACAACTGAAAGTTTGATATGGGTGAAGTAATTAGTTAATGACAAATGTAAACTTGGAAATCATCGCCCTTTCCATAGTGGGGTTAGTCCAATTTCTGTAAAATGTACTGATCTCTTTTTATTCAATATTAGTAATATTTATTTAAAGAATCACTGAGATGTCTTACTGGATACATGAGTGTTCCATGTTTTCAGACTTCCTGTCTTTTACTGATTATTATGTCATCATTTCTGTCTCTTCCATTTCCACCAGTGTGTGTGGTTCCAGGCCCCCTTTCACACTCTTCTAATGTGCTATTTAGCTCTGACAAAAACAATTTATTTTATTCTGCACTTATTATCAAAATTCTGGGTAGCACCCTTCCCTGCCATATTAAATATCACTTGAAAAAACACATTTCTGATTCAGCCACCATTCTATTTATTGTTTCCTTTTATCAGCCCCAGAAACTCTCTCTCTCCTTCCTCTTTGTGCTCAGAAATTCTCATTACATTGCTTTTTCTGAACATCAGTTTCCATCACTTTCTGTCTCAGCAGTATCCAGCGCATCTCTGACCATCTTTCCAGTGCTCTATTTTAAAGTGTTTCCATTCTTTTTACTAATTTCCTCTTTTTCTCATGAGTCTCTGAGAAAAAAAGGACATAACCCCTCTATTTTTGGTCTTGGAAACGTCGAGCTCAGTTTGTGCTTTCAAGCTTTAATCCATCTCATGCACTCTATCTTGCTAATTTATTTCAGTACCTTGTAAACATGCAGATCAATCTTTTTCATCTTTCTCCTACTCCTTAAGCAGATTCTCTAACTTGCTTCCAGCATTGGCTTTTAAAAATTATTTCATAATACAATTTAAAACACTGAAAATCATCCTCCTGGTAAAATAAAACAAAACCAAACAAAACCCCAAATCCTGTCAAGGTCAGAAAGAAAAATTTAGGAGTAAATTTAGAGGCTTGTGTGACTCAAATAGGCTTTATTTAATAGTGGTGTTGATTAAAGATGACAAAACTAAACAGCAACTACAGTGCTTCTTAACTGAAGTAATGTATCTGAAGGAAGCTTTCAAATGCTTGGTTATTTAAGTGCGTTTTAAGCCAACAACTTGACTGTGTTCCAGATGTATTTGCCTGCAATGCTTCCATCCTCTCATACCTCCCTGGACTCCATTTTCTACTTACTCTTTAATGGTGTTTCCTTCAGGATGAGATCTTTCATATTCTTTAATGATTTAAAGTGTCTAACAGTTTTGTTTCAAATTATGGTTGAATTATTTTGCCAAAAGGAAATTGTGACTGAGATATTTCTGAGGCAGGTGATAGGTGCTCCTCCTAGGAATGTCTCAGCAGGGCTTTTTCAGTAGTTTTGCAGGATTCCTGGAGTAGGTCTACAGATGAAAACAGAAGGGCAGAGGCTGCTGGATCATTAAAAGCTGAACACTGAAGATTAATTCTGTTCTTTATGTTGATAGAGGGTGGGACAGGAAGAGAAGACTGAAGAAATGGGCTCATCTGGATGAGATATGGGGAGGAACTTTCTAATGGAGAAGATAGTGAAGAGCTGCAATAGTGTCAGAGGGATCTGTGAAATTTGTCGTGAAGGTCTGTAGGAAGAGGTTAGATTAAATATCTGTTGGGAAATAGGTACAGCGATCTTGCCTTGGTCAGGGAGACGAACTAGGTGGCCTCTGATCATTGTTTCCAACCCAATTTTTCTGTGAGGCTATAAAAGAAGTAGATATCTGAGGTATGACAGACTTAAAGAAAAGTGTATCATAAATTATATAGGGTCCAAAACAGACCTCCTAAAACCTATCTTCATTAGGATTTTCTTAAAGTACATAAGCATGCCCTGAAAACATTTATTCTATGGTATATACACTCTGCAACACTTATGTATCTTATAAATATATCTAGAAAGAACAGAAAATATGTTCTAAAAAGTTATTTAATTTCTTAGTGTTTCTTTTAGATTAAATCGGCTTTACTGGTTAACCATAGTGAGTATGTGAATAAAAGGGGTAGAAAAGGATATTTGGCCAATCTGATTGATTTTTGCTTATTGTCAGGAGAATACTATACATTTAATTAAAAATATTTTTAAATTGGTAGTTTATCTTTAGTAGAGAGAACTAGGACACTTCAAAAGCTGATTAAATAAAGTGAGTATACCAGAGCCATTTCAATGTTTTATATGTTATGTTAAAGTTCACTATTTTTCACAGCTGAGCAACCCAATCCAATACATTTATTTTCTGAAATGAAAGCCTAAATAATGCCAACTATATCACTTGAAATGTGCAGTGATGGATAGAGACAGAGAACTTTTCAGAGCTCCATACTGGCTACATTAACAACGCTTAATTGAAAAAGAAATTATCCAACAAGTCTTTAAATTTTTTTCTTAAACATTAATATGTGATCCAAATGTTATCTAGAAACCTCACATCATTTTTGCCTTCAGCTCAACTTACTTTCTCTTTGCACACACACTGGGAGAGATGCACCAGAAAGGATGACCCTGTATTATGTTTTCAGGACTTCATATTGTCTCAAAATAAAATTGGTTACAAATCTACTACTCTGAATTAATAAAATACCTGAAACAAAATATGCACTCCAAGGAAAATGATCTATGTATTACAATATTTTTTTTCTTAGTCATTTTGGCTCCATATATGCCAAGACTAACTGGTGTTGAGATACCCTGTGTCTGCAGAGCATCTTGTCCTTAAAAAAACCTGGTGGCTGTATGCGCCCTGTCAACAGGGTATGCCTTCTGATGTGAGCTAACTTTTGAGTCATGTCTCCAGACTCCTTGGGAAACTACTAACTAGAACAAGTGAAAATTGTACCAGGGTCAGCTCTTTTTAACAAGAGAGGTGATTGTGTCCCTGGATCCAGGAGTATTTCTTAACGTTGATTAATGCATTGGCTTCTGGAAAAAAAAATATGAAATGTATAGCTTCTTTTTCTTCCATGAAAGTCAATGTTATGGAGGGATGCATCTTCAGATAGATTGTTTAACTTTTAATACTAATTAAAAAATTTAAATTGTAGTGTAGAAGATTGTTAATCATCACTTACAAGAAACCAAGACCAATTTAGAAAGTATCTTTCTAAATCAGATGCCAAACTGGACTTAATTCAAACCAACACTTCTTTTATTTCTTTTTAATAATTCTGAATATTTACACGAAAACCAGTGTACATGAATCATTAAAAATATATTCCTATTTAATGGCAGACTAAATTGATTTTGTTTAGCAAATGATGGGTAAGATATATATAGGTATATATATAAGGTCTGAGAAAATGAATATATATCAAATATACTTAAAATCTGCTGCAAAATACCATACTTTACTCCACAGCACTGTTTACTGGGACCAGGGAGCTTTGTAAAACTGTAGTTGCTGACACACCTAGATGAGGAAGACTTGCCAGATGTTATTTCAGGATGTTTCTGTCTGTTTTGCTGTCTGCTTTTTGATGGGCAAATATAAAGCTGCATGTAACATTTTATAGCAGCAGAATTTACACCCACATGGCTAGAAATGTGTGGGAAAATTTTGCAGAACATCTTTACTCTAATACAAAAGCTGATCTCCAGAGGTGCCTTTCCACCTCAGCCAGTCTGTGATTCTTTTATACAAAACCACATCCTAGGAGTGCAGGGTGGAGGATGTCACTAGCCTATTCATCTATAATACGGAGCAACTATGCACCAAAATTCAAGAAATGAGAATATAAATAGAAATATGTGTATAAATATAAATTATAATATATATTAGATATATAAAATTATAAAATATTTCTATTAATAAAACTATAAATAAAAATTTGGAAATGCTAATGTAGACACAGTCTTGGATCACCAGATGTGAGGACTGTACCTGCTCTGAAGTGAAAACATTGTCAAATTTTGAGTGGGACATAAAGTAGACAGAAGTTTACAGCTTTATTTATATAAATGTGCAATGAGATTTTTTTTTAATCTTAATTGCTTTGAGTACCTTTTAAGTAGAATTCAAACTGAAGATTGCTATTATTCAAAAAATACTTTTAGGGTTTTATTTTGGATTTATTTTTTGAAAATTTTTTTTGCAACACTAGTAGCAGTGGTGCTACCATTTTGTTTTGCACGCAAACTTCAATCTAACCTGGAAAGAGCCATTTCTCCTTTGGTTTGCTAACTACCACATTAGCTTAGGTTATCACTACAGCAGCATAGAAGGGGATACACATTTCGTTGTTTTTTTTTTTTAAATCAATAATTGTTATGTATACTGCCAATGCCAAGTGTTCTTACAGCTTGTGGGACTTCTAGAGCTGTAGCCTGGTAAAAGAAATTCTCGTATCTTTTAGACGATACATCTGGTAGTTTTGGCTCTAGGTTACATGCTGCCTAGCTGCTGCACAGGCTGGACGTGAGTCTGTCACTTGTGGGCATTGACCTCAGACCTGTCCTCTACTTTCCCCTCAAGACAGGTTTCCATACATCTGTGAAGTCTAAGTTCAGACTAATCCTGAACCAGCACTAAATAGTATTCAATGGCTCTGCTGGGAGAAACAAAAATGCATACTGCTTAGGAGTAGAGAATGATAAATTACAAGACATGCTAACAAGAGAAAGCAAAGTAGCTGATACAGTATCCCCTTTCTTACATCTGCATGCCTAATTCCTAGATGATAGCTAGCATTGAGTTTCTTGGGGGAAAAGAAAAAAGGAAAAAAAACCCTGAGGAAATATGAATCAATTTTTAAAAATGCAGAGGAGTAGTAAACATACAACTTTATTTTTAAAAGCTATTTCTCTGTTCTAAAAGAGATCTTTCTTCAGTACATTAAGTACTATTTAACTGTCTAATAGTAATAACTCTTTTATTCAAAAATATCTCTACCTTTTTCTTTGACCTCTGTGCACATAATATTTCTATACGTGTCTCAGCAATGACATTTATTTCTCAGGGTTATATGCTTTGCAGGATTCTAAAATGCAGGAAACTGGTCAGTTTTGGCAATAGTTGTTTTTTGTGTTTTTTTCCTGTGATTAAAGTAAGATTGACTATGATATAAGGCTGAAATTTCATAAGATAGTTCTTAAGCTTATGTATTTAGGTCTATTTTTTAGGTGCTTAGGCAAAAAATACAATGTCTCAAAACAGAAAGACAAGAATTTCATATTGACTTTTGTGTGAATTCTTGATTGCTTAGCACTTTGGAAAAGGATGGCTTATGCCTTTAGCTGTCTGTTCAGGTAAATTCCAGCTATGAAATATGAGCCATTTGCTCTCTTTCCTGTGAGAAAAGATTGTGAAGATGGCTAAATAATGGCTGTGGGTAGTGAAACTGTGATTAGCATTATTCTGAAGTCCACACAGTAAGCAGTTTTCCCTTCTCTTCAGAGGTCTGCAGGTCTGTTTTTCTCTCTCTAATGCTTCTAATTCAGGCGGCTTTCCTGAAGCAGTGATTATTAACTGCTTTGGGGGATTTAAAACAAGAAATACTTTTTTTTTTTTTTTTTTTTTTTTGAGACATTGGTGTGCTATGTCAGTTAAAATACTGTATTGCAGTGGTTTAGGGCATATTTTTACTTCTGGAAGTTTCAGGAACTTTGTTCTTGAAAACCTCCTGCTTCCTGGCTCTGTCAGCTCTAGTTCTGAATGCATTCCTTCCTGTTACTCTTCTGAAGTACACAATCTTGAACTTTAAAACCTCTTAAATGCCAGATTCTTACCTGAAGATGGTTCTATTTTGGTTTGTGTCCAACATTACTTGTTGCCTTTCATGCATACAGATATTTTTGTATGCCATAAGAGGCTGGCATTTATATATGGAATTTAGGACCCCAATCTGTATGTGCTATTCAAACACAGAGAGCAAGGGAATCACTGCTCTAAGCAGCATACAATCTAAGTATAAGGAAAAATGCTTAGAAGGTGTAAAGAGAAAGAAAACCTTTAAGGTGAAGGAGTAGTTTTCATAGCTGAGCAGGCTAATCAGTGAAGAGTTTTGGAAGGTATCTTAGAAAAGAAAAGAAGAGGTTAAAAGGAGGATAATGATGGAGCTCTACAGATATTTGTGTCTCCTAAATGTGGCCGGGAATCTTCTTCAAAAGCACAATGTTGATGTAAATTGAAAATTTGAACGGAGTTAATACCTAAAAAATGGAATTTGAGATAATGAAGAAAGGTTGCAAAGACCCTCTGAGAAGAAACCAGTCATCTATTTTCTGAGAATTTATGCAGCAGGATAACATAGCCTAAGCACCTAGTTAGAAAATCACCCTGGATGTGGGCAGGTTTTGTTTGATAAGGCCAAAGAAACTTTTTTGTTTCTTTGTAAGCATGGTGGAAAACAGATTTACAGTAATAACCTCGTGGATGGCTAAGAAAGACTGTATCTTAGATATGGGGGGGGGGGGGGGGGAAGTACAGCAAGATTTTTACATAGTGT
>JAVJGG010000001.1:32635880-32670023 GCA_035590195.1 Aviceda cuculoides
GTTATCACAGAGGCGTTACCACTAACACTGATTGGCTCGGCCTTGGCCGGCGGCGGGTCCAACTTAGAGCCGGCTGGTATTGGCTCTGTCGAACACAGGGGAAGCTTCCAGCAGCTTCTTACAGAAGCCACCCCTGTAACCCCCCCGCTACCAAAACCTTGCCACACAAAGCCAATACAAACCAATATGCTGTCAGGCATAATGCATTCCAAAGGACAGGACAATTAAGGAATGGGAAGGGAATTAATTCTGGGATCTAACATCCAGATGCCATGATCTGAAAATCAAAACCAGCTTTGACATCTGACTTTGGGTTAGGAGAACTGAATTAGAAATGGATTAACTGTGCATAAGAAAAGACTTATAAGGGTCAAATTTAGAGCTATGTTAGTATGCACCTGTTAAGACTTTGTATGCCTCATAAGAGGTAGTTTATAAGGACTGAGGAGCCTTCATGTCCAGTGGGACTGGCAGCTACGGTCCAGTGGGCAGGTTTGTACAGGTAGGCACTGCTGTCATTTCCGTGGTGCCAGTGGGCCTTATCCAGCCACGTGCCAGCTGTGCTGCCCCTGCCTTTCCTGCTTGTCTGCCTTGTGCTGTGTAATCGTGTTTTACGTCCTGCCAAAAGGCAAGGAAATGGGACTGGGCTCAGCACTGTGGCTATGTGGCTGCTGGCTCAGGGCTGGTACATTTGATTGGTGAAATAATAATAAGGTTTGCTTGTCACTACCTGCCAAAGACCCTTTTTACAGACTGTGACGCTAATATCTGTGCCTCAGTTATGCACTCCTGCCACTGGTTGTCTGTAGCTGACCCATCTGTTATTTCCATCTGCTCTTCTTTTTCTTTCAAGTTTACAAGTTATGTTCTGAAATGTAATTCAGCTCCCATTGCACTATTTTTGTCTTGCCTTTATGCAGCCTATTTAGTGTGGAAAACTGAAGGTTTAGTGCTAAGTAGCTAGTGTTAGCTTCTAGCCTAATTAATTTCCCCTAAATGAAAGACAGAGAATTTTCTTAACTGAAAATACTTGTCTCTATTTCCTGAACTTCATCCTCATTGGATTCACTTTATATATTTCTTTTTTTTTCACTAATTAATTCCATTACCATTTATTCTCCCTCAAAGAGCCCCGTGGCTGGTTATCACAGAAGCGAACAGAGTGCAATGAAGTAGATTTCTAAGGAATTTAGATTTAGTGATTATATGGACAACAACCTCCACAACTGTCTTTTGAGAGCACTCCCTCCTCTGACCACAAAGCAAAATCTCTTATTTTAGACAGGTACCCACAACACTGCTCTCTTGAGGAGACAAGATTTGATACTTTCTCTCTAAGTGTAATAATCATCAAATATGTGGTAATAAGTACAACATTTTTCCCAGGAGTAGTAAAGTAGTTGAAGTAAAATGTTTGTCCATGAGTAGTCGACCTAATGACATACTGACAGTACGTGGATTGTTCATGTGCTCAATGTAAAGAAAGGATTTAACAAACTTTCGTGTGGATTGCTCAGTTTTAAAAAGCAACAAATAGGTAAGTATTGCATGAAACAGGAAATGTGCTGTTGAAAGCTTCTGATCTGGATGCAAACCTCTTGAAGGTCTCCCTACCCACGATCATATGTTCCACAGATGAGTTCAGCACCCAGCTGAACACCAAATTAGGCCCAATGGGCCATCCTTCCAGTATTTGCTCCTGTCAGCAACTTGTGCTCTGCATTGGGAGATTTGGTCATGGTTGGGTAAGTCCTGATGACTTCAGTGGAAATTTGCAGGGAGCTCATCTGTACTGGAGCAGTGGAGCATCTTGTCAAAAATGGACATTACTCTGCAGTAAATCTCAGCCCACTAAGAGCAAGCCACAAGGGATGTGTATAACCTACACAGGGTGTGCGGCTTGGGCATCCCGTGGCGGCGAGGGGAATTACAACTTAAGAGCAGTGGTGGCATATTTGTCCTCTTAAATCCCTGCTGTTTGGCTAAAAGTTAGGGATGTAGCTGGAATGTCTTCCAGCAGGGAGAGAGAATTGGGCAGGCAGAGGGTGAATCCTTCCATCCTAAATCATGAATGGTCCCACTAAGGTGTCTGTTTGTTGGAGTTGCCTACCAACAGACGTAACAATGATTAAAATATCATGCTTGTTGCAAGATGCTAAATAAAACCAGACATTTAATAAACCCAATCCATTTTAGTATAATAAAATACATCAGGTATGGGATATTTTATGAAAATGTTTAATTCAACTGTTTCTTTGGAATGTAGTAGTCATAGTTTGGAAATTTAAGTTACAGTTCAGTTCTATGTGATTTTTTTAATGCTACTCAGTGTCTGAGAATACAAATGTCATTTAAAGTTAAGGCTTCGCTGTTCATTTTGAAACAACAATTTACAAGTGTCATATTGTCATAGAAAATAAAAATTTCTGTAAAAAAAATTTGCACAAAGTTTTATGATGGTACAAAACATGAAGCAATAATATACCAGTAAAATGAAATCATTTTACTACTGAAGTTTTTTATAGTTTTTCAATAAAGAAAAAAATATGTTATTTTACACTTTAAAAATTATGAAACAATCTAAAACAATATAAACTGAACATTTTGTAACACTGCCTTTACAAATTAATAACTTTATAAACATATAATTTTTTTAAATATATTTATCAGTGCAAGATACTTTTCAATGTAAAGTTGCAGTATCATTTTTCCTTTATTGGAGGGCAACTTTCATTCTATTACCTTCAGAGAAATCAAATCTTCAGTGCTAGATCCTCATTATCATAGTAAGGTCTGAAGACCACAAAGGAGATATATTTCATTTTATGTTCACTATTCTCAGTATGTTAAAAGAAGACAAAAACCCAGCAACCACCAGCTTTTCTGTTCAAATAGATCAAGACCAAGAGCTGGTCCAGAATCTATTGAAATCCGTAGATCCATAGGAATATTTCAAAAGGTTTTGGGCCTGGGCTCCCCATTGGGATTTTCCTTTCAAGGCAATATATGCATGTAACTCTTAATCAAGTTAGTGGACTAGAAGTGTTTTCAGAACAGACCCTAACACCTGAAACACACAGTGATGATGTACTTAAAATAGCTTTGAAAAAATCCTTTTTCTCTTTGGGTTAATTAACTAGCTGCTGCAATACCATTACGGTCAAATTACAGTGTTAGATACAAATGAAAATTCTACCTCTGCCAAAGTGAGTTTGTCACTTGGGATGTTTAATGGACTAACTTTTAGGCAAAACTTTCAGGCCTTAGGTGCTCTCTCTCACCTTCTGGAAGAGCCAAGGTCTAGATCCTGGCAAGGTAACTCTTCCAATTTAGGCATCTGAGGTTTGATGGCCTGAAGTAGGTGTTTGAATTTTCACTATAGTCTTTGCCTTTAGGACTCCTTTGAAGTAGCAACTGTCCACTTTTTTTTCTATTGGGTTGTACTTTAAAATATTTCCACTTCAAAACTCATATTTTTACCTCCAGTTTCCCTCTCTTTTCTTCAATTTCTAGGTTACTGGTGGTTTTTCTACAGATTTTTCTGTTTTATGGATCATATTGGTGAAACGATATGCTTCAAAACACTTAATTGATAAATAGGGGTGGATTCTGTTGCTCTATGTAATTCAAGGCTGAATTAGCCCTTCTTTAGTCCTAATCCTGGACAGGATACTTCATTGCTTTACTACAAAAGCAGTTTTGGAAAAGACTAACTCAGAAAGTCACAATCACTTCCCTGACTCTACTCAGGGAATTCAGTGAGGAAAAACATAAGTTCAGCACTTTGCAGGACGTTCCTTTCCCCATGTTTGCACTGGTTTTATCTGCTGGTTGGTAGATATGCAGGGGAAGGTTAAAGCTGCCTTCTTCCACTGCCTCCCCCAGTTATGGCTGTGCTGTGTGTGGGGCACTGCAGAAAACCCAGGGGCTCCCCTCGCACCTGCGGGAGAGGAGCAACCCCTCTGGTCCCTCGCCTCTTCCTATGGACCCCTGCGGGAAACAAAATCTCGTTTCTTTTTACCCTGTTGGACCAGATGCATAGGCTGTTGAATATATTTGTCCGATAGTATTTGTCCCAAAATATTCAAAAAATTGCCACATAGTTGTCAAGCACATTTTCCCAACAGCTTATATTACTTGGCTCACAGAATCTGTCACTATCTGCACTTCTGGTCAAACAGAAACCTCCTGGTGTGAAATGCCAATTGGATATAACAGGATGATAAGAACATACCCTACATACACTGTGGGATTTTATTCTGCCCTCAGTACCCATGCGTAAGACCAATTAGCATTGATTAACATGAAAATACACGTTTACTGAGAGAACAGAACTCTGGGTTCAGGTAGGGGCAGGAGGAGGAAAGTTTCTCTTTTTACAGGCAATCTTTTCAGTAAGGGAATAATTTTCCCTAGTGTAATTAACAGGCAAGCTGTTCAGGATAAAAGACATATTTCATGACTTCAGGAAAAAAGATACTGTCACTTTATGCTGTTAAGAAGAAACCCAAAGTTCGACTTTGGAGGGTAAAGTTAAGAATTTTCCCTTATTTTTTAACACAAACTCTAATAAAATCCTTTGCCATTACCAGCGAGTTAAAGCTGCAGTTTTCTTTCCTTGGCAATGGCAAATGCTTATGCAATCTACTCAGAAAGAGAAGGGAGAGAGAGAAAGAGAAGAGAAAGGGAGAGAGATTTTACATTTGAAAATACATTCTATATGAAAGAACAATAAAAGGGGATATTGCAGCTTTATACAAAAGGGTCAAGAGACATGAAATTGAAATACAGAAAGCAGAACAATCGAGCCAGGTTGTCAAATCTGATTAGCCCTTGCCTTGCTGAGGCTACTTTCTTACACTAAAATATACTTTTCTTTTAGTCAGTAAGCCATTAGAATATGATTAAAGACAAGGGCATAACCGCAGAGAAGCAGAGCTGTAGTTAATGTTAACACAATGAGAAGCAGTACAAACAAAAAGGCACTTGAGAGGACATACACTAGCCAGTGCCAAGGACTTTTTTTGTTTAGTTTTTAGGCAGTACACTTGGTTACCAGTTGTGTCTGATGATGGCACATACTCTTTTATGGCGTTCACAAGCACAAAATTTAGTACAACACTGAAAAACATCAATAAAATTTGACTGTATTGCTTCGTAAACAGAGCTGACACACTATATCGGTACTGACACAGCAGTACTTTCAAAAACATCCTAACCCTTCTTTGCCTATGCACAACACGAGCAATTATACACAAATACAGGTGCAGGAGTCCACTAAATTGCTGTTACTCCAATATTTTCTGGGCACTGAGCTACAGACAGCATGTCCATCCAAAGGACCCCACTGAATACATTTTGTGACAGCATCTTGGATTTTGCACAGTAAAACCAAAATTATCCATTAACGGAAAACAAGAGAGAGGGAGAGAAAGAAAGACAAAATGAACTATAAGTCAATCATACTTGGTCTCAACACCAGCATTTGATTATTTCAAATAAAACCAACAGAAAAAGCAGACTGTACATGATTCAGATTGTTAACACAGATTGTTGTCCATGTTTATCGGTTACACACTCATTGAAGCTCCTGAGAAAAGCTTGGCTCAGTGTCATCAATGCACTTTTCAGCCTGTACAGTAAAAGAAGATCAACAGTTCCCCAGCATGACCGAGCTATGTCCTTCCATCCCGATTCTCTGAAACTTCTCTAGTTGCTTTATACCTTCATGCTTCTGAGTATGAATTCTGTGTGTTTAGTTTATCTTTTTTCAGTTTCACACCATCGACCAGTTCAAAATTGTAATTCTCCAGTGCAGACAAGTTCCTCTCTGACATCCCATTGTGCCAACAGGCACAGTACAGGACAACTCCACAGATGGCTCCTAAAAGCACTCCCAGTGCACTCATGGCTATGATGGTAATAAGGATTGGATCTAGGGTCTTCAGGACATTGCCTGGTTTCCTGGAGATGTTATCATCGTAGTCCTCGCCTGTATGGTATGGAGGCGTAAACCCTGAAATGGAGTAAAGAATTGCAAAATTTTCAGAACTGGTTCTAGTCAGAACTTTGATGAGTTGCAGATTTGGAGAGAGGACAGCAAGATTTTGACATAGTCTGACTCCAAAACTTAGACAAGGACATTTGACACATGTAAGAGTTGGATTTCTCATGACTGCTAGTAGCACAGACAGCACTAACCTCCACAGACCTCAGGCGTGGTTGCTAGCCTTTCATGTGACAAGCTGCTGGGTTAAGCACTCACAGGCTGGGATGAATCACTCCACCTAGAAATTGAAAACACTTGCACCAGCAACGGCAGTGGAAGGAGGTCTGAAATAATTAAAACTTGGGTCAATTGGACTGCATATAGGATAAATGAGATGCTTCTGAAGGGAGCTTGGAGACCGAAATAGCTACAGCCATCCGTTCTGCCTGCTTTCAGTGGGGCCCATGTGGTTTGGAGAGCTCTGATGCTATTCTGAAAAGGTAATCTTCAAAGGTGTGTAAACCCATTTACCTGCAGTGCGAACACATCCTGACTGTCTGCTGCTCAGGGCACAAGAACAAAAGTAACTCGAGAGATACACCTTCCTAGAAAAGCTCAAATATCTGCTGTTGCAACCTTGGAGATTTGCAAGCAACCTGCCTGCCTCCCAAATCCAGCAGGACTTCCTATAAAAGGCAATGTGGACAGGTTCGTACTGCCTCAGGAGCAGCTTGTGACAGAATGCAGTTTTGGCTGCACACTGTCAAATATAGTACAGATGTAGCCTGAGAAAAGTAGGTAGTAAAATTAAGCAGAATCTTAAAATTTCATGTTGCTGCTGATAAATCTGTGTGCTCATATTTCAAACCAGGCATCTTAAGATTTGATACTGTAATATATAGCACATTTTCGCTGAGGTCCTTTCTTCTTAGGGGACATAGTCACTAAGAGGACAGGCTGTGTAAGGTACCTATTCACAGTCTTATGCTTTGGCCATCTGTTATGTATCAGATCATTGTGTTCTCACTGAAAAAATGCCCTTGGTCTACACTCTCATCTCTCTTTAACTGTCTTTTACAGCGGTAACAGCTTTGATCTTGATCTTTTTTTATTTGGGAGTATTTTGGATACATTCACCTCTCCCTGCCTGCTGGCTTGCTCTAGGCTTCTGCAATGAACCTGTAGCTCACCCGAGAACCTCCTCATCACGGAGCCCAGCCGAAAGCCCAACTTTGCAGCCACATACCTGAAAACCCAGCCCCGGTCCCATTGAGCTCAGAACACTCCCCTCATGGCACTCAGCTTCCAGCAAGCCCAGCTGCCTGGGAAGGCTGGAGTGGACACGGAGGGAGGGAGGGAGCACACTTGCATCTCACTCCGTAGGACCCATTTACTTAAGGACAATGTTATGTTCAAGTCCCCCGTGGACTTGCCAGAAAGGTGAAAAGATGACATGGAGGGAAAAAAGTCTGAACAAGAAATGTAAGAGAGGAAGGGAGAGCAAAAATTTTGATGAAATGTTCATACCTTTGTTTTATGACTTTCCCCAGGCTAAATTCCTGCCCCCAGCCTCAACTTTCTCCCACTTTGAGAATGGTTTTTTTATAGCAATTATTTCCAATCACATTATAAGTTGTATGACATTACATGTCATAATCTAAAAAGCATTTTACTGCCCTACAACTTAAAGTGTGAGAAATAATTTGCACTATAAGTGACAAAAGAAGACCTCCATCATAATGGATTTATAAACAATCTACAAAATTTTTCTTAAGTAACTATTGAATGATGGATGACGTATATTTACATGATTTGCAATAGTACTATTATTAATTTTTTAATACAAATATCTCTCACTCATATTTCTTTTTTATGCATTAGTCCTATAGCACTGAAATATCAAAACATGTTCAGAAAAAGAAACTGCACCTTTTTAGCACATATGAAAGTCAGCTGGTAAAATTTCAGTATGTAAAAGAAAACTGAAGGGAAGTGTTCCTCCAGGTTAATGTGCTTCTACTTTAAGGTAAGACAAAAGAGTTTGAGTTGAAATTACATTTTTACCTAGCACAAATTGGAATTCTTCTTCAAGATACAAATTAAATACATCAATTCGGTAACGAAGCTTACCTGCATGAATGAAGGCAATAACATGTTTTGAGAACAGCTTCAATAGGATCAAGAGTTCATCTGTTATGTAACAAATATAAATCCTGATGCAATTTTAAATTGTAGAGAAAGCTAAGATTTTAAGAGTAATAAATATGGAAA
Source organism: Aviceda cuculoides (assembly GCA_035590195.1). Lineage (NCBI taxonomy): Eukaryota > Metazoa > Chordata > Aves > Accipitriformes > Accipitridae > Aviceda > Aviceda cuculoides. The sequence goes on from JAVJGG010000001.1 coordinate 32,644,141, forward strand.
ACTGGATAAATGGTCATAACAAACCAACTCCTACTCAAAATTGCTAAGCCCTGAAAATTCTTCTGTATCTATACTTTTCACAGTTTTTTTCCTAAAAAGCAAATTAAGACACGTTTGATGTCATGTTCACATGTGAATATTAAGTACTCAATTTGTCCTTGCCTCATAATCAACGTAACACGATAATTTCTAAGCTTCTTAATTGTGCATGTTTCCCTCAGACTTCAATGTCCTTTGATTCCTTAAAGCCACAACCTACACATTGCATTGATCTCTTCTCTGACGATGTGCATCATTCACATAGTAAAGACTTGGTTTTCATAACCGGATATTATCTTTACATAGTGCACTTATTTCCATTGTTGTGCCCTCTCAAGCACATTGACAAACGGTTTTTAAAAAAGAAGTTTCCTACTTAGGCTTCTCGCTGTAAGGTTGTTTATACAAATGCATCCAGGTTGTATATGTGACACCTGCAGAAACATCATTCAGCTCTCAGAGTCTGGTAGGAAATGGTGCCCTGTCTTCACGTGCGTGGATCAGACAAGAAAAGTGACATGTGAGGAATGCCTCTCTGCGTTGTTTCTCAGCTGAGTGTATTGTAAATCAATACCTGACTCTGGCAGTGTGAGTGGCTGAAGCTTTCTCTCATCTAGCAGGGCTAGGACTAGCTTTCACACTGGGTCTGCTATTCGAGGAGTAAAGAGTTATGGGACAGCGATGATGAATCTTATCATTTATCTTCAAACTGTTTAAGATATTGCCTTGGACACACAATGCCAAAATACCAGAAGACATTATAACTCACTACTGTAAACTAAAAATTACTAAGAAAAAACATTCCAAAACACTTTAACCTGTATTACAACATTAAAAATGACAATTTAGAACAGCAATAAGCAGTTCCAATCACAAATGCAAGAGTACTTTCAGTCATTAAAAAGACAAACGTGTGTTTTTGAATTAGAAGATTAACTGAAAGTATTTTAATCGCCAATCATAAATCCTTTAAAATGGCTAAACTGTTATTTCCCCATCAGAAAAGCTGAGGTTGAAAGAGGTGTGGTTTGCTGTTAGTCAGACCTGCCATTATTTGCTGTGGTCTTCACTATACCATGTTGCTTCTCCTATTTGAGTTCTCATCTTACAGGTGGATCTGCATAGACAGATTCACATGATACAGACCTTATAATCTATCAGTTTCAATTCAGGATAGAATGCAAGATAGAAACCTTTAAAATTATTAAATGTTGTATTACTTCATTAGCCTTATTAACATAGTTTAACTGCACATTTGGTGTGCACTGAATGATATTTATAGGCAATGCAGTTCTCAAACCTCCTTCCTTTTTATATTTCTGTACGTATAGTTGAGACTGGTTTCTTTGCAAATAATCACTAAAAGCAGACTACAATTATATTTTTTACCACATAGCTCTGTACTATATTTGATAAAGTAAATGTCACTTGTTTTTTAGTAGATGATCTGGTCTTCAGAAAAGTACCAGAAGTGGCTCAGAATTTGAATGACTGAGTGTGTTGCTGCAAAATTTATCATTTATGCTATTTTTAAGTATATAGCTATGTTTCAGAAATTTCTGATTAATGGTTTTCCATTTTTAAATAACACATGGTATCCAGTGATATTCCCTTAGTTCTGCTATTTTTTAACTTTGTTGTCATCTGCAATATACATTTTGTCTGTTTTCTCAGTACACTTAATAGCATTAAGGTCATTAATTTTTAAATCTTCTGGGCTGCTAAACATTTAAAGTCTCTGCACATAATATATTTGTATTTATTTTAAAGAAGGACATTTCTCTAATTTTATTTCTTGACCAACCATAGGATAAAAAAAAAAAAAACAGAAAATCCCAAATCCCCATCCCCCTAGATTTCCTAGTATATAATTTTATCACTTCTAGCTTTTGACTGGATTATTTATTATAACTTTACATTCCTATATTTTCAAAAATCAAATTAACATCCTGAACATTTATTGTAGGGTTAGAATTTAAAATATTAAATGACTGGAAACTCACCAGCACCTCAAAAGAAAAAAAATGTGAAATCTTTGCTTTCAAATAAAAGTCAGTGTGGCTAACAGTCTTCATTCAGTGGCTTTCAAACTACTGCTTCTGCAGAATACTAATTCCCAGGCTCTGCCTTTCTTTGCAAATCTGAAGCTTTTTACAAGAAGGCATTGCTTACAGGGTGTGGCAGAGGCAGCAGATGCTGTTGCTGCTGCTTGTAGTTAACCCTTTAATAGCAAAACCTATTTAATTGTTTTTAGGAATTTTCAAGATTTTTCTTCCCCTTTATGCAACTGAAAATACCATGAGTATCATGTAGGACCTTTTTAGGTCTCAGAATAAGCTAAAAGCTGGAGGAAATGCGACTAAAAAGATGCTGAAATAAATCTTGAGAAACGGAGTGGGGAATCTTTAATACACAAAGGCCAGTTCTGCTGGGTCTCTTAAATCCAACTGTGATCATTTGGAGTTATGCATTACAGTTTATTATTCTGAGATACTTCCTTCTTTTTATGCCTAAACCCTTATAATTACCAATATTATGTTTTAATTCATGCTTTCTGGGCTAAGATGTTCCATGTCAACACAAAATGGTCTTACAATTTTTGAAGCATCTATGGAAAACTCTCAGTGGACACTGGTGCTCGCCAGGACTACCAATCTGAATTCAGGCTTCTTGCCCTACACATCTTCTAGCAGTGAACGTAGGACCTTACCTCTGCACAGCATCAGCTGTGTGGACTATCACAAGGGCAGATATGGATGGACGGGGCAGGTAAATATGCCTGAGACCCACCCACATGGGAAGTCAACACACCTTTTAATGACCTCTAGATTTAACTCATTTTTAGCAATTCTTTGTGTGGACTTGTCAGCTGGGCCACCCCCCAGTCAGCTTCCAGGCTGCTCCACAGGGTAACAGTGCAAGCAGAAAGTAAATCTGACCTTTAGCCTTAGTCTTAGCATTGCTTCAGTAAAACAACTGAGATGTAATCACAGGGTTACAGTTGCCATGTTTGTAAGTGGGAGGTGACCAAGAAAATTCATCCTGGTAGATGGGCTGATAACTAAGCAGCAAATTAGTGGGTGGATTTTGATGAGCTGATGTGGATGACCAGGTGGTCTCCTCATGCAGGAGCTGGGGGTAGTAAAAGCAAGAGGTTCTCTTTGACCATTTTGAGAAAAGCCTTGTGAGAGACAGCTTAAATGACTCAGACCAAACCCCAAAAATTAAGCTAAGAGTTACTAGGAAATTCAGAGTAGTTGTAATGGGGGCATGTTTTAGTATTGTTACTTTTGGTTTTATCTCTTTTACTCTGTTCAGAGTAAAACATAACTGTACCAAGGGCATCTGCAAAGTCTCTGTGTCACTTTCTCCAAATGCTGCTTTTCTGAATACATGCTTCAGCTGCTGCTTTTCTAAGTGCTGAGCTGCACACCAGTGTCAGAAGTATGAAACTTTGGGATAAATCTGTTAAGACACAGGGAGTGTGGGAATATGCACTGGTGCCGGGATTTTAGGTGCCATTTGTAGGAAAGGTAGTGTTTGCCTGGATGTGCCAGAGGGCCTTACCAAGGCAACGTGTGACTACAGGGAGTGCATCACCTCAGTTGCAAAAGGCAGAGCTACGGAAACTAGCTCTAGTGGGGTTGTCTGCTTGAGTACTAGCAGCATTAATTCATAGATGTTAGTGCAAATTACTTTATCTAGTATTCAACAGACTAAATTAACTGTGCAACTATACTACCTCTAGGGCACAAGGTGCCAGGGCTTGAGCGCTGTCAGGTGTCAAGACTGCTGACATGTATAGCCATGCCTGGCCACAAGGTTGAGACGTGGTGGCCTCCTGAATGTCCACTTGATGAGAACTTTCCAAAGTGATATTGGACTAACATTGGTAATTCAAATCTTGTTGAAAATCAGTTCAAAACTAATCAGGAAATAGGTAAGAGTTGTTTACTTGTTTATTTTTGGCAAGGTCTGTGTTTTGGAAGAATTTTCTTAATAGCAGTGTTGTGACTTTTTATTCATTGTAAGAAATTTCGAGAGCTATCTGTATATATAAAATAGTTTTTGAAGTTAAATAAAGTTGCATCTGCAAGAACAGGTACTAATTATGCTACTGTAAAAAGCATTGTTAGTCTCCTAGTAATAAGCCATTTCTCACATATTATTAGCAAATTATTAACAAGTTGGAAGCAGCCTACTAAGAAATAGCAGATTCCTCTTACTGTTGGTAAAAGTGGTTGCTCATTTGTGAGTTCAGAATCACAGAACTGCAGAGGGACATGAAGGGAGAACTGTAGATATGTTGCCTTAGCAGGATCAGAAGTGGCCAGTAAAAAAGGATACATTATTACCTTGCCCACATAAACAGCAATAAAAATGCCATGTGTTTACAGGCATGTGTTACCTGTTATGTGTGACGTTACATGACATTAGCATATAGCATACAAATTATTTTGACAGACACTTGGTTCACATGTAGCCCATGTATTTGTTGTAAAACCTAAAATCTAAGACAGGCTGATGGCTGCAGAAGGGGATGAGGAACATAGGAGCTATACAGAAGTCATGCAGTGGCTTCCGAGGCTGCAGAGTCAGTTTGTGGTTTGAGCATCTCCCATTCCTTGAGCACTCTCCTTTCGAAGGCAATTTGTGAGATGGATCCCTCACTTTGGGTGCTGCGCTGCACTGACTTAACATGTAATCCCCTGCTTGTAAAACAGAGCAGTGGGGCTGTTCCTGTCTCCTCTCCGCACCATGCACAAGCGTGTGCTGAAACATGCCTTGAGTGCAGAGTGGAAGCAGGGGAATAAAGTATCAAAACTTGTTTCTAATATTTAATAGGAGAAACCTGGAACTCAACTCTTCTACCTTTCATATGGTGTCTGATTTCTGGTGCAGTACAAAAAATATTTACAAGTTTCTACAGTTCTGTTTTTTTTATCACTTCATAGCAGTCCCATCATTTTGCTTGCAAACCAGTCATTCTTTAGGTTTCCTTAATTACAGTTGATTTTTTTTCCCGTTATCTTGTGTGTTAAATATGTTCCTGTTGTGCCTACATCCACTTCCTTGACTCAGGGGAACCTTAAGAGTAAATCAATCCTTGCTGTTCTATCTGTTTGCAAGAAGAAATACACAAATAACTAGAACTGTCGGAAAGTTTTGAAAATGTTAATACTTCTGTTGTTACATCTTTAAGGCTTCTGGCCTTTCCACTGACCACGTGAGATAGCAAGTACCAGAACACTGTTAATGGGGTTAAGCAACCCACAACGGTCATAATTTAGTAACTTTTTGAGTATGGACATGTCTTGGGTTTGTTAGCTCTGCAAATTTGACATCATTCCAGGGTATGGAGCAATCTGTTTTCCATCAGCTTTTATTTCTTGTTTCCCAAGTGTGTCAAAACCAGAACTTAAATCTTGTCTTAAATGCAATATTACCTTAATGTAAAATGAACCAGTACCGTTATATAATTTACACTGCATAGCCTACATTGCTTTATTTTTTTAACTGAAGAAAGGTGCTATTATGTTTGCTAAGGTAAATGGAAACAGATGCTTCAGACATTGCTTAAGAAAATTAATCTTGAATTAGTAATGTAGATTGCCAGTAGAAGAGGTCCCTGGTCTGATCAAATGAAAGAAAGTAGAAAGATTGCTACTCTGTACTGCAGTCATTTGCTGCACAAGATACACTGCAGGAGCACAGTAAGCATGGAATTCTTTCAGCTTGGTAGCAGTCCAGTAGTTCTAACCTGTTAAATGTATTTGCTTAGGTGGAGTAGTAATGCAGATGCATTGTGACTTGTCCCATTAAAATATTTTTTTCTTTCTATGGAACTGCGTAACTAATTTTGTTTTTTTCAGGTTTCTAAAATAGACATTACTTGGTTGCAGTTAATGGAATTAAACTAGCAAAGCAGTAAGCAGAAGCAAGCTATTTATTTGTAATCTAAAGCAAAGCCTAGTAGCTATATTTTGGTTTAGAGATACATTAGTTAAATTTAAAAATGTAAGGAGAATAGCAATCTCAACAATGTATACATATATATAACCAATAGCAACGAATAATATGCAGTGTCCACATCATGTGGTTTTCTGATTTCCTCTAATCAAGAAACAAGGATAGGACTGAGAGTCTAGGTATTAGGGGGAAAAAAGGCTGCAGCTACACAAAAGTCTGCTTTGACTGCAGTGGACAACAGTTCCTAGCAAAGACAGCTCACAGGGAGCATTCTTGTTTTCCCAGCATGGGGCCTCTGCTTGGTTAGTTAATTTGGTTTGGAGAAGGCTGGCTTGCTATATTGTGTTTTATTTTCAAAACTGAGGCTTGCATTTTCTTCCTGAATTAAAGAAATTAACTGGGAGTGAAAACTAGAACTAAACCCTCTTTTCCCATAGGTATTGCTAAATTTTTTCTTCTCAGCTGTGAATACACCTCCAGCAATTTTCAACTGACTTAAGTGAATTTATTAGATATAATAGAGAAATAGCTCTATGAGCAGGGATCAGAAGCCATGATTGCCTTCCCAAATGAAAGCTTACCATTAAGATGACAAGTTCATGTTTTCTTTCTGGGCTTTCTTTCTATCCAAGCCAATAGGCTTTCTTTCTATCCTATTAATCTTGATTTCATCCCTTCATAGTGATGGCAGAGCACTGCAAAGAGGCATCAGATGGTCTGTTGCCCGTGGTAGTGTAAGAGTTTTGCTGATTGATGGAGAATGTGGCTTTGCATTCCCTGGAGCTGCTGAGGGAGTTTAACACACATACTCATGTAATGAGATGTAAGCAATTATACAACAGCATGAATATCACAGTATTTCCTATCTCTCCCTGTTCTGCTTTCTGGCTGTTGGGCAGCCTAGGCTGGGGCACTAAACTGCCTTCCTAAATCACATAGCTACCCAAGGCTGTTTGCAACTCTATGGCAAACTAAATAGTCATCCTCTCCCAACATCACTCCCCTTCTGTGACTCTTTCCCTGTGCCAATAATCTTGCTGTGTATCAGGTTAGGTAATGGAAATATCTAGCTGCTAAGCATAGACTTTCACTTTAGCTAGTATATACTATTTGATTGCTTCCAATATTTCAGAAAATTCATTCATCGTTCAGTGCATATGTGTGTACCCTGTTCTGATGCCTGCAGTATTAATGTACCTACCCTTTATTTAAAATTAATATGCATTAAACAAGTATAGTTAGCCAAGTTTAAGTAATCTAACGTAAGCAAGTCTTTGTGCCTGGATCTGCATTATCCATGCCAAGACGGAACATCAAGAAAAGATATGGGAGAATCCTATTATCAGTCTGGTAATATCCTTGTTTTCCTTATAAAGCCGTCCATGAGAATGAAATGTAATTTTATATATGAGCTACAGGGAGTCATAAGCAGTTGCACAGTCCCAATATTCTAATCTGATTTCTGTCCTTCTGCCAAGTGTGTTGCTTTGGATATCCTACCTACCTTTGCTACCTGTAGTAGTCCTAAAATAGAGATAAACAGGCAGGATACAGGCTTGCTTCTGTGAAGAAGGTGAAACAGGGGTTTATCCTTAACTAAGGCCTCACATACAAAACCGCAGTAGCTGGCCATATCTTCCTTCCTCTCCTTCCATAAACAATGAGAAGTAATATAACATAGAGATTTGGGCTCTGTGGGTTTACATATAGATTCACTGATTTATCTTTATTTGGTAGTAGCTGTGGTCTCTCAGTTGTGCCTTGAATCAGCCAGGTGATGTTCCCAGGGCATATCACTGATAACCTTGCTAATACCTACTTAGTCTCTTTATAAAAATGAAGTTACCAATGTTACATCATTGCATCTAGAGCACTTCAAAATATTAATGCTACTATTTACTACTCTGATTCTTTTCCAAAAGAGTAAGATGCATGATTTTTCAATAGAACTGATTTGTTAGTTTATGCCAAAAGCAAAAACATAATGTGTGTCACAGGGCAAGGGCAAAGGAAGGGCAAAGATTAAATTCTGCTTACTCAAGGAGAATTCTCTTGCCTGAGTTTTCCCTTAGCAATCAGTTTCACAGTGCTGGAAAGTACAAGGAAACAGCAGTCTGTGCAGACTTTTAAGGGTGCCTTCCTGAAATTCAAAGGGAGATTAACCAGGCGGTGAGACCAGTCCAGTTTCATTTGCTAATTTCTTAATATTTGATTTGATGTAGTGTCATTTTTATTTTCCGTTAGTGGTGAGAGATGACTTATTTCTTACATGACCAAGTGTAACAGATCATATTTTGTGACATATATAATGAAAAGTCCTGTGAGTCACTAATTCTGCAAGTAGCAGCGCAAAAGAACGTGCAATGTATTTGTTGAAAGATTCATATGCATTTCCTTTTGCACTCATCTTTCCACTTCATCTTGGATGCACGTTCATATCCAGCAAACCAGAGCTGTACTATCTCAGATTGCATCATGTAGCAATATACAAATCTAGTCTCCATGGTGGTTCACCAAATTGAGAAATTGGAGAATACAGGAAAAAAGAGTGGGGCAGGGGAGGCATTAAGTATTAATTCACCACTACTTCCAATGTATGCGAATTTTTACCTTCAAAAGTAAACAACATAAATTATTCTCTAGTTACCCTCTAGAGCACTTTCTCTAGTTCACGCCTGTCACATGTTTATCTGTGTGTGACATGACTAGGCCAAGAGAAGAGCAAAAATACCATTCTGGTCTATTCACTGTGTCTGTACATTAGAAACATTCACATCACTCAGAACCTGCAGTGTTAACCATAGAAGAAACTGAACATCTATTTGGTATGTTCTAAAAAACATGGCACATGGCACGTTGCTATATGGTTAATCTGAGAAGCTATAGCTTTTTTAAGTTAATCATATTGCTATGTTAATTGATTAAAATTAAATGCTGGCTAATGTTAAAAGTTATATTGCTGAGAATCTTGGCACCTGAAGGATGGAGGGAGAGGCAGGAAAAAGATTGGTTTTTAGAGATCAGGTTTGATTTTGGCATTTGGATATAAAGATGATCATGGAAAGCTTTATATAGGTGTTCATGCAGGTGAAAGTATAAAGCTGAACCAGCTTGCTGTACCACAAGCATTGTTGGAACTGTTTGTTATTATTAAATTCCTACATTTCTAGCACATAGGGTCCAATGGACCCTCAACATCTCAACATTCATTATATTCTGTGGCAAATGGAAGCTAAATTTTAATTCATAAATGTTGTCACAGAAGATCTAACATCAAAATATGTTATGGTTTTAGATTGAACCGTATGGATAATATTAAAAAATTAGCTTGGTAAAATTTAGGTATTTGCAGTACTGTAGTTCCACATGTATGCTAAGGTCCTCCTAACCAAACTCTCCAGAAACTCTGGTCACTATTTGTTATGAAGGCATGAAGAATATGAAAGCTAACAGTAAACCAGATGCTTATCAGGTTAGGAAATAATTGTCTTGTTCAAACCGGTCTCTTTTTCGGAGAGTTAGTATTGTCTAATTGACTTCTTCAAAGGCTAGTGTGCAACTAGTTTGGAATCATTGTTGAACAAGGCACAATCTCTCCATCTATTTGCTGACATGTCGCTTTATCTTGCCTAGAAAATTAATTTAGGTGAAATCTGCAGAAACTCCGTGGATATTTGACAGCTTGAGTTATTCTCTAAGCATGTGTAGACCTACAACTACACAAGGTGTACAGTAAATCACATCCATTAGTTATGAACCAATTGCATGTATATTGCCCAGATTGTGTGCCTAGCAAATCCAGTCTAGTTCTGGATGTTTTGGCCTTAATATGCATGGGCAGATCAATTGTGCATTGTGCAATTACACAGATGAAGCTGAATAATTTCAGAGTTATTCTGCATGCGGTTTACAGATGGTCCATGCACACAGAGTATATTGAGTGTGCTCTGGAATTATCTGGCTTACAACAATGTATACTACAAAGTATATATGACTATATTTTGCCTGCAAATTTTCAGAAGAAACACAATTATTCTATTCTCAAATCTTCTGAGCACCTTATTTTCCAAAATTTGAAATGTTTTGCCTACTGATACGCTGCTCATAAGAAAGCACAATTGGAGATGAAGAAGGAAAAAAAATCCCATTAACTCCAGAAGGAGAGTAGGAAAGAATTTAATAAGAAATCTATATTTTGTGTATTCTTATATTCTTTCCTCTGTTGAATTACCAGTGCTATGCTAAAGAAAAGAAAAAAGTCCATTTAGATGGTGTAAGCAATCTGTAGTTATTCAATTAATATTTAATAAGTCACTTGATAGATATCAGCAGGATATCAGTTGATTAATTGGCCTGGAATCAATTGTTATCCATCCCCTACACAGAAAAGTGAGAATAAATTCATCGACTATAATAAAGGAAATACAAACTTTCAGTTAACCACTGTGATATGACAGATGAAAGGGATTTGGGATTAAGACTGTAGTGAATTCTGTATGTAGTTAAAATTGACTTAAATTTATAGATTACTTCTATTTGCAAGTCTGAAGACTTGCAATCATGGAAATGCATGAAGAAAAGGAAAATGTATCTGGAATATCATCCTCTAATCTGCTAAGTAGACGATAAAAAGTATTTAATCTTCATAAAGTCTCCTGAAACATTTTGTTAAGCATAGCCTTCTCAGATTTAGATACATCTAGAGATGTGTATCTGGCTAGCTCCATGCACATTTGACAGACTTGAGAACGTTCTAGGATTAATTATAGAAAAATAACGTAAAGTTTCTTTCTACAGAAAAAAAATACAAGTATTATTAGAAAAGCCCACGGCATTGGCTGTTTTTAAACTCAGTATATAAAGACAGTAGCTGTATCCAATGTTTTTGCAACGTGACTAATGGCTATGAAGTAGCTTGCTTCTGTGCACCTGCAGGCTTACCATTTTGTTCTGCATGCCAGCTGGGGACACTCAGCTGAACTAAAAGGCGATCCCAGCAGAGCACCATAGGGTTTCAGAGCTCATCTTTGCTGACTGCTTGCTGGTTGTCCGTTCCCCTCCTCTTCAAAACATGAGATTGTCCTTGCTACTGTCTGGCACCTCCCTCCCACTGCGCCAGGACTGGTTTGGCTTGCTGTGCCCTCCCTGGCCACCATGGCAGGGGACGCCGAGTGCCCTGTGCTGCGGGCTTTTTGGACAATGAAGGGAATTTTCAAAGGAAAAATGGCAAAGGGGAAAACCTGCCTCCCGGGTCTCACAAGGAGGAGGAGAGAAAAAGGCAGATGTGGCTGTGTAGCCTCATTTCCTGGTGCCCATGGAATTATACGTAGGCTGAGAAAGGAGAGAAGAGGAAGAGAAGAGGAAAAGAGAAAAGGAGGAGGCCTTTATCCCTTCCTTTGCCAAATAAGCTGAGCAGAGAAGAGAGCCTGACTGTCTCTCAAGGCTGTATTTCCCTGAAGCCCACAGAGCAAGTAGTATCCACCTACAGCTGTGGCTCCCATAATATTTGAATAGTCTCTTAGTATGAGATCTGTTTCCCAAATTACAATGCCATTTGTGGGGATCAGCAAGGTCAGTGGTGTGGCTAGTAGTTTTTTCTCTTTTCCCAACATCCACGAGGTGTGACTGAACATTAAGAAATAATGTCAGAGTGTACAAACTGTGAGTTTATAACTTTTCAGTAGTTAAGAGACTGAAGAGTCAATTCCCAGTAGTAAACAGAACCACGAAATGGGGAGCTGGGCAATGTCTAGAAGATGCTCTCTATATGGAGGAAGAGACAATTTTAAATCTTGGTTGGTTCAGGTACACTTTCTTACATCCTTCCCCCCCACCACCAATAAAGAGAGAACAGCACAATTCCTTTTCCTTTCAGGATTAGAAAGAAAGGAAAACTTTAGAGAACTGTTTTGGCATGAGTCTATACTCTGCATGGGTGAATACTTTGTGTTTTGGTAGCAGATTAGCTCCCTTTAATTTTTTTACAGTGAGAAATCTGCCACCTTGATTCTTTAGAAGTCATTCCTCTGATTGTGGGTGATGATTCTGTACAGCTGAGTGAAATATGTTTTTTTTAATTTTTCTGAGAATTCAAGAAAAATGGGATTATAAAGCCCATAAGCACTTTGATGCCTCTTTCTTATTTTATCCACTATATTCCACTCTCAATAAGTATGTGTGATCAAGATGTTTGTGCTCTCCCTGGCATTAATGATCTAGAGGATTTGGGCTTTATTACTTAATATATTTTAGTGACCTTCTTTTCCATTTCCCAGCTATGTTTTTCTTTCTTCTCCCTTTATTTCTCATCTGGTTTCTTATTCTCCTTGTTGACTTTTCCTTAGTAGAAAGTTTAACCCTATCTATGTTTGCTTCCCTTCCTGCTCCTTTCCCATATTCTTCACTTTCTCCCCTAATTCTTTCTACATTCATTTACAGTCGCCTCTTGTTTCCATTTCTTGCTTTGTTTTCCTCATCTTTTTCAGCTTCTTTCCATATTTCCTGGTGTTGGTTGTCACCTTTTCATTTGTTTTAATATTTTTCCCCTATCTCTTGTATTTTTAATTCTCTGTCGTTCCATATCTCTAGCTTATTCAGAAGTGTGAAAGATGCCAGATCCATAGTTTTAACAGAACTTCTCCCCCCTCCCCCCCCAGTTTATTTTCTCAGTTGCAATATATAAACAAACATGTATATAAAAATATTTTCAGAATTATCCAGTTGCCGATGTTGAATAAAGAACCAGATGTATAGTAACAGTTAAAATAAAAATAGGCAGTTGTTCTTATTGTTATCTAGAATAACTACCCATACAAAAAGTTACTTGGAACTACTACTTTACTATCTCATAATACGCAGAGTTGATTTTTATTTGTTTAACAGAAATTCCGAATCTACAGTGCTTGTTTTCGGATACTCTTGCTAAACTCAGTTGAAATTTCTGCATTAGCTCTGATGAACTGTGCTATTTGTAGTTACCAATATAATCCTGATTGATTCCAGAGGAGTGTGAGGTGATTTTAAGATAATTAGAGTTATGAGGAAAGAATGTATCTGATTGCTCTTAAGTATCATGCTTTTGTTTATTTGGAGTAATAGACCATTATAGTCCTAGAGTTGAAAAATCATTGCATATAACTAGCATAACAACCACACAAGTGCCTCTTACAAAGGTCAAATCACCATCTAAACTGCTTATTTTATCTTTCTTTATGTAATTGTCAATATTGTGTATTTGAATGTTCCAACATAGCATAAAAAAAAAGCATTTAAAAATAAATGTTATATCTTTCTTACTTGGTGATTTTAACATGTTCGTTTGAATTTTATTTTCTGCTTTCTTTCAGTATTTTCCTATGCAGAAGAATAAATGGTAATTAAAATGTGCAGGATGAAAAGATGGAGCAGTCAGTGCTTGTACCACCAGGACCAGACAGCTTCCAATACTTCACTAGAGAGTCTCTTGCAGCTATTGAACAACGCATTGCTGCAGAAAAAGCTAAGAATTCTAAACAAGATCGTAAAGACAATGATGATGAAAATGGGCCAAAGCCAAACAGTGATTTGGAGGCAGGAAAAACACTTCCATTTATATACGGCGACATACCTCCAGGAATGGTGTCTGAACCCTTGGAAGACATGGACCCATATTACATCAATAAAAAAGTGAGTTTAATGTCAATCCTGTTCATATGCCAACGTTTGGAGTGCTTTATCATGCTCTTTTCATTTTTATGGAGTGGGTCATATAGCTGTTACTTCAGTCTGTTAATTTGCAATCATGTAGAATATGGCACTCTAATAATGTGAAAACAGTTGTGCATGGCTAAAAATACTAGGTGTACAGCAAGAGCAGGAAATGTTTGATGCCAGCGATACATAAAAATTCCACCTTCCAGAAAGTTAGTAAATAAATAATTAATATCTTCTGGGTATAAAAAGTTGATTTAGCTAATATATGTTTTTAGAACACATATGCCCTCATGTGCCCTTGGCACATTGGTCCTCCTGCTTTGTATAAGGAGGAATTTTTCAGTAATATTATTATTAGAATTAAATTAATAAAATTGACAGTAAATGTAACATCATGACTGATTGTATAATGTGGTTGTTAAATGGATGTAGCAAGGTATAAATAAATAGTGTGAAAATCTAGGCTTCTGTTCACTGTTCGCAATCATTAGCAAAGTGCCCACTGTCTTCTATGGTACAGGACAGAAATCATAATCCTTAGTGGTTACTAACCTTTCATCCCTTTCTTTTAATTCACATCAAAATTTATTCCTTTGATATAATTGAATTTATATTAAGGGAACATTTATGTCAAAGCTGAAGCAGTATGTTGTCTTTGATTATAAGCAATATATAAAACCTATACAAATGTGTATACGTAATAGATGACACATTTTGCAAACTTTGAAAAAGTGAATATATATTGAAACTGAGTACACCAACATGCCACGCTTTCTCAAAGGTTCTTCAGATTTAAAACTGACAGCAGGAACCAATGCATAGCACGTTTTATTCCCAGAAATCTGCTTTGATAACAAATTATTAGGAAATTTATGGAATCAATAGAGAAACACACAGATAAGCAGAAAATATCATAAAGAGAGTGTAATAGTGATTTAAAAGTTTCTGGTGGAACTAGCCTTGAACAGCCCTGGAATCCTTTCAGGATGATTCTGTTGCACAGCCCATATGCAGCAGAAGAGGTTCATGGTTTATAGTGATAGCTACCTTGGGTGATACTTTAATTATTAGATACTGTGATTATGAAAACTCTATAAATATCAAGACTGGAGTTATTTTCATTTTCACAAAGTGCTGTGTTCTAATTGTCTTAGCTTGCTAGATTTGACGTGATTTATGAGTCCTATTTTGACAAGAGAGAAAATACTATGTGGAAGAACAATATTTTTATCTTTATTATTTGATGCCTCTAAGAGAGCCTTTATCTGCCATTCACAGTGTATGAAGATTTATCTTTAAATCACAGTTCTACTTTTACTAAGATAAAAGATGTGTTTCTATAAAAGCAGGCCTTCTAGAGTTCTGTACTAATTGTGTCTGTTTATGATACACAATCTCATATAATTATATCCCTACCTGCCCACAGCTCATCCTGGGCCTTTATAGTCAAATCAGTCTGTCTCGTGTGTCTTACAGTGAAACCAGGTACATGATAGGTGTGACCTACAGGTATGCTTCTAGGGTCCTTAGAAGTGGAAGACCCTTTCAGTCCCTTCACAGATGGAACTGAAAACTTACTACTTCAGCCAGGTCTGATGACAGAGTCGCAAGAAATTGAGTGAAACCAGCTGAACATATTCAGCCAAGTTTCTGCACTATTTGAAAGGAACAATCTTTTTACTTGCACACTAAACTTTTACAGGCAAGTCACATACCCACTGGGATTTTCTTCTTTGGTCTGAAGCCCACGTGTCCTCTCTATGCATGTGCTTTAATCTTCTACAGGACAGAAATAGAAACAGCCCTGTCAGTCAAAGACAAGACAAAAATTTCTCACACACTACAATTCTCTCCATTTTTTCTACCTTCAGTAGGAGGAAAACAGACTTTCCTAACAGGAATCCAACATCTATTTCAGGTCTACATCAGTAATTTGACTTTAAAATATCTAATTCCTAGAATTTCTTATCTAGCTGTACATGAATTCTGGAA
Source organism: Aviceda cuculoides (assembly GCA_035590195.1). Lineage (NCBI taxonomy): Eukaryota > Metazoa > Chordata > Aves > Accipitriformes > Accipitridae > Aviceda > Aviceda cuculoides. The sequence continues at coordinate 32,659,834 of JAVJGG010000001.1, forward strand.
AGACTTTTTTCTCGTTTCATTTGTCTTTTGAGAGTATTGGTAGCAGCTGATGCTCCTACGAGTCTCAGAAGGAGAAATAGTTTGAAAAAATCCAGAAGCAGAAATGAACATCCCCAGGAATACATGAAGGGCTCAATGCTCAATGCATTTATCTCTGTACTATTTAACATTTCAGCTTTCTCTTTATCCCTCTCTGAATTCCACCTTGCAAAGCCAAGGATTCAATCAGCACACCCTCTCCCAGTGTAATGCTCTGACAACTGCTGCACAATGGTTAGAGATTTTATATTTCTGCCTGGGGAAGCATCTATCTGAAATTATATGGATCTAATGAAAAATATTAGAATGAAGGAAAATGCTTATTTGCAAGAAAGGGTTAGGACAAGTGTATGGGTTACCAGGTGCCACTGTTGCTTCAGACTTCCATTAAGATCTCTGCATAAACTATACCTGATTTATCAACAGAAACTTTATCAATTTGGCTTCCAGACTTTCAAATAGGGAATAGAAATGGTTATCTACAGCACTGATCAAATGATACTAATGAATGTGGACACAGCATTTATTCAGGAAATCTCTACAAAAATTTTAGGAATATATTTTTTATTCTAAACTTGAGTCATTAGTGAAATCATCCATCATTTGCCTCGTATGCAAGTGTTGCATCCCACTTGCTGAGGGTTTTTTCCTATTTTTGTAGCAAGATTGAACAAGTTTACTGTATTTTTGCCTGCATCGAATGTTGAAACATCATCTAGAGTGGTTTACATTTTATCCTTGGGACTTTTTTTCTAAACAATAGGTTTGTGCATGCCATGATTTGATACAGTTTAATACAGAATAAGACAGGAAAATATAAAAGCGTTGAGCTGGTGTGAAAGCCTTAATTTGTGGATGAGATAGCCCTGAAATGAAAAGTTAAAAATGGGAAAACCTGTTCAAAGAAACAAAAACAGATAGGTGTGCTAGTTTTACAGTTTTGTAACTGTGCTTCTGTGCAAAACCTACAACCAAAGAAAACATATTCATGCCTACAATTACTCTGAAGTTGAAAGGAAAAGGAAAAAAAAATTACAACCGCTGTTTGACAACAGAACAGCCCATTATAGCAAATTTACATACCTGATAGTATTATTGATTTACACTGTATCACAGATAGCCTGAATGACAGCAACTGTACCCTTGGAACATAATTATTTTATTATAATATAATACAATACCTGTTCTTATATTCTTGTGACTTTTTTATAATGAAATGCTGCTGACTGTGGTGGTCCATAATGCTGGTCTTTAGAACTGTGAAGTTTAGCATCCTAAATGGTTGCAATGGTCTGGTTTTTTGTCTCCAAAACTGAGTAAAAATGAACTTGGACTTTACCCATTTTTTGCATTCCACTTCTGTGTAAGCACAAGTCAGCGTGCTGCCAGTATAATAGTGACTGCCTGTTCGTGCTCAAGCTGCCAGCACAAAGGATCAAGGAAGTTCACATCACTGTCTATAGAGAAAGGATCAGCTGGAACCCCCTAAGATCCTGACCTGCAGGCATGCATCAAAATCTGGTCCACTTGGTTTCATGCTTGAAGGGCTGGCTATTTTCTTTTGAACCTAGGCTGCTACATTAAAGAGGAGGGAAAGAATAGGTGGAACTAAGTAGGTCTTACTTCACTTTCCTCCTGCTATAATATAGATCTAGCATTGTTGATTGCCACTCTATGCCCTGCCTCTTGCCAGAAGGATGTTGAACGATCTGTCAGAAAAGGTGCCTGCTTTTGTCCTGGTGCTTGGTAATATCAGTCCCTAATCTGATCAAACCATTAGCTCCTGGGATTCCCAGACTTGTCTTGGGTTGCAGAAACAAAAAGATTCTGTAAAATTGCTTTACTTAACTTCATTACATTGGAAAAGGTGAATGCACTCGTGATTTTAGATATTTTTATAGTTGTAAGCGAAAGAATTTTTAAGGGAAAAGTTCTAGCAAAGCAAAAACTTAAGGTCTTGCTAGAAAACTTCATTTCAAAAGGTAACCACAAAACCAAGAAATGCCAGCTTCCAATATGCCCATGAGTCTCTTGTTCTAGCTGCCCCTGGGGCTTTTCCCAAGAAGCTAAGGACCCAGCTCGACAATATGTCACCTCTTGCCTTTCAGAAGGTCCTGTGGGGTTTTAGATGGTGTTTGTTTAACTGTAGGAAGTGGAAATGCAATGGAGTAGCAATCAGCCTGCTAAATGTAGCCTTCCAGAAACTACATTTAAAGCTAACTGAGAGATAGGAGAGGGGAAATAACGTTTGAGGAACTTTTTGTCCTGAGGGGTTCTCGAAGAACATACCTTTGTTCAGTGTGGACTCTTGTTCCCTCTTAGCTGCATCTTCTCCAAATACTCCTCCTCCTTCTTTGCCCTGCTAAGAATGCAGTTTCTGGGTTTATATCAAATATGGCAGAAGTTACGGAACTGGGATCCAGGTTACAAATGCAAAAGCAGCAAATCAGGGACTTCTTTTTAGAGATTTCTTTGAATTTATATTCACACTTGAATACTTTGAGTGTGAGCAGGTTTCCTGACTTTATAAAACGATTAAAGCACTTTATAAAACCTAAGCCCCGAAAAGTATACATAATCCTTCATATACGAACATTAATCTTACGATTTGTTTAGAATTTATTTAGCCTTTCTTAGTGTATGTCTACTTTGTCCTGTCAGCTTTGAGTACAATACTTCGTGTTCATCCACACTGCCTACACATAGGCTTGCATCTGGGTTGAGACTGGAGTGAGATATAGCAGGCTTATCAGGGAGAGAAGCTTACACAGGGATTGGGTATCAGCTGTTATCTATATTTTTATGAAAATTCTTCTTCAGAGATAAGATAAAGTTTTAGTTCACGTTTAAGGCTAGAAGTCAGAGGAGCAACAAAGTCATTCTGAAGGCTCCAGTCACAAAGATGCTTTGAGTGAAAAATTAAAACTGAGGTAGGGAATTTATGTCTTGTTGGTTGTGCTTATGCAGGGCAGCAGAAAGTAGAACAGCTAAAATAGCAGCAGCTTCCAACTGAAACTGGAGCTGTGCCAGCATGCTGTTATTTTCCATAAGGCATGTTAGAAAAGAGATGTATGTTTAATATGCTTGTGTTCAAAGTTTGGAGGTTTTTTTAAATGTAGGTTGACTAAACGTAGGTGGTGTAGTCTTAGATACAAAGTTAGTAGGGAGTGTGATTTTTAATGTATTTTGTCAACTACCTCATAGCTACAAAAACTGTGAGTGTGAGCTGGAGGCTTCCGAGCTAAGAGTCCTGGGAGCTGGGGACAGACCTGGGAGGGGAAACTCACCTTCCGCCTTGGGGTGTCAGGCTTTGAAACATTGTGCCAAAAAATCATTCATCTGCTTGGTTGCTTCAGTATTTAAAATGAAAACTTCATTTAAGGTCAGGTCATCTGCAGTTACACTTTGAAGGTTGTTATTACCTGTAATCCATAACTGGAAGTGTAATTTGGAAACATTAACTCAGCCTTTATCCCACTGTCCTCAGCTTCATCCACAGTTTCTCCATTTCTGTGCAGAAGGGGGGAAATCAAATGCGTACCTTATACCATTTCTACACATCTTGGATTTGTACTCAAGACAATATAAAGTCCCTTATATGCGTGTCCCTTTCTTTTAAGGGGTTTGGTCTGTACAGGGAGGTGTGCTGTGTAGAGCTATGCGAGACAGCTCAGGGAAGAAGCCAGCAAGTGAGTTGGGTCCGGGACAGCTTTTCCTCAGGGCTTCATCCCTGCTTCTCCTCTGCCTTCGGTACTTGGTATCTGTCACAGACTGGTGGAAACCCTCCTCTCCACATCCCTATCCACCTCCTGGGTGCTCCTAGATATTCGTTTCTGGACTTCATGGTCCACACATACTAAGCTTCCCAAATCTAAGCAGACTGAAGAATTGTCCTTCTTGAACCTGCTTGGCATATTTTCTCTGTCTGCCAGCCTTCCCAGAAAAAGCCTTGTAGTCCACTTGCTTACAGTCTTGAAGCAATGCTCAATGTCACAGGCACCAGAAAAGACCAACATACCTTTTCCCACACTTCCACTGGCATTCTAGTTTACAGCTCACTTTGTCAGCAACGTAACAAAAAACAAGGAAGCTTTACCATAGCTTATTTACAAAATATACAACTCTGACAAAACAGCAACAGCAATTTTAGACATTTATCTTGGGCAGATTCTTCAATACCTTTAATTCAGTTTGAATTTAGGCTATAATCCTTGCATCATCCCTTCCACTGCATGCAGTTTTTTTCTGAGTTCCTGAGCCTTCCTTCTGCAGTGTTTTTCATTCTTGTCTGATTGATTTTGCAGTTGAAGAGCACCTTAGTGCCGCAAAGAAACCTGACAGTCCACATTTCCCATGCTGTAGTGTCAGTGGTGTTGCAGCGGTGATGGCCTACAGTGGAAGCAAAGCAATGTTTGTAGGGTTTGCTCTCCTACCATTTATATTTGGCTCACACATTTATTTGAGAAAAATATACAAGCTTTCAGCCTAGAGTCTTCTACAAGTCTCTGAAGTAAGGCTTGCATGCCTTTAAGTTTCTTTAAATTTGATAGGCTCTTTAGCTGTTAAAATTTACATTTAACATGTATGTTCTGGAAAGTTACATACCTGCAAACCACAATTCTGCAGGGAGGTCATCTGGGCTGTATCTCTTGCTCTTCTCCAGTAAGGCTTATTCAGATGCCCACGGTCCTCAGATATCTGCCTAATCATGGCTGTATGGGTTACTGCTATTTTCCTCTCTGCTTAGCACAAAGACCAAGAAACAGAGTAGAATAAAAAATATCATCAAATGGGTAGTCTATTAAATCAGTTTCTATAAGGATTTATCTTAGTAACACATCATTAATATCCACAGGTAAGGTGTCCCTGCTTATGGTATTTCAAACAGGAAGAGAGAGTTTTCTATGGGAAAACATAAATAAAATTGCAATTTTAGTTAATCATTTCTGCACCTTTTTTTACATGTAAATGTAACATATTACTGGGGTTATTTAATGAAGAAGTAGTAGAAAAGCAATAATGAATTTAATTTAAGATCATATTTTCATATGTCAGGTATATCAGGTAAGTACTGGAAATAACTTTTATTTTAAAAATGGGTAGTGGGTTTTGTGTATTAGCTATTCAAAAATTTAAAATTTTGCTGATTGGTCACTAGGAACAGTTTTAAAATGAGCATCTACAGTGAATACACTTATAAAATGTCTTTTCTTTCTCTTTTTCAGACCTTTATAGTATTGAATAAAGGGAAGGCAATCTTCCGATTCAGTGCCACCTCTGCCCTGTACATTTTAACTCCCTTCAATCCTCTTAGAAAAATAGCTATTAAAATTTTGGTACACTCATATCCTTTTTCAATGGTTGTTCAAAATGTTACACACCAAAATTAAGACAACTCATAACTCTTTCTATTTCATTGTAAATAAATGTTTTCATACACTGGTAATTTTATTTTAATTTTACAGTGAAAGACTTATGGTAAGGTTTTATATATACTAGAAAATATGTATATTTCATATAGATTTATTTTAGCTATTCTGTTGAATTTCAATACTTCTGCTGTACAAATCTGCAGGTGGATTTAAGAATACATCTTCATCAATTTTTCAGAATAGTTTCTTCAGATTTATTTTAACATTGAAATTTTTTGCATCCCAGATTCTTTTTTGTACTGTGAAGCCTATAATTCATAAAATAATTACATCTTTTAAAAAAAAAAAAAAAAAAGCAGTTTGTGCTCACAAATTCCAGAAGAGCTCTGAGTTTTGCAAGCAATTAGGTAGATATGCAGCAGCTTAGGAACCGCTAGCTCAGGGGTATGTTTATGTTGCCTTTTAGGGGTCCTCCCAGGGCCATCCTCAAGACCAGCTTTGTAGTGTGTTGCAGCAGTGTGCCTGGAAGCCTCATGCATGCTGAGTCTCACGTTCCCAAACCTGCCCAGTTGCACCATAAGCCTCTGCCAAATTTAATAGATTGCCAGAAAGCATAGGCAGCAGTTCTGCAGACAGTTTGGAAAGCATCTGTATGTGCAGACGGTGGACAGATTGGGGGACCATGACTGATGGGATGGTGTACAAGGTAAAGTTTTAGACTGGTGTGTGGGATTGGTGCCTGATGCTCATAACAGATTGATGGGAATTTCTAGTGGGTGAAGTTTTGGTGTGCTTTTCTTGCAAAACCCCAGGACTGGGAAAAGTAGTCACCAAATGAAAACTTTGGTGTGACAGTAAGACTCTTGGCTCTGAACAATTAGTCAAAGGCAGAAGTCTTATTATTAGAGACTGCTGGCAGAATCTTCTAGGTCTTTGGAAAAAGGAAGAAACCAGGCTGATTGCTGCTGACTCAGAAGATGTTTTCCTCTGAGCTCCCTGGAAGTGAAAGCAGTGAGAGAAGTGGGGGAGGTGTCTGGAGAGGAGGCAGGGAGCATTTAGGGACAGTAGCTAAGGGACTCGACAGAGACCTGCAGGCACAGTGGTAGCGATGGTGAGAAGACGCAGCCAAATACTGTCAGATTGAAGCCTCTAATGAATGCTTATCCATCCAAGTTATACACTTTGATTTACAGCCCCTTCCAACCCTGCATCTGTGCTAGTTGTGGGTAATATTTTTACTGGCATACTGATTACTGAGTTTGGTTTTGGTTTTCAGTTCCTCCTAATTGTGTTCAGAGAGTATCCAGCTGGTCTCGATGGCAGTCAGAACAAAAGCAATTCTAATCACCCATATGCAATTCCAATATTTTTCCTTCTATTAACTGATTGTGTGATCATGTAATTTAGCTCTATTATAGGAAGAAGTTTCCTTTCACTATGTGGATTGATTTCTTTTCCAACCAGCCAACCATGGGATGGGCTATTTTTATCTTAGATACAGATGTAGGGTTTGGGGGGGGTTATCTTTTTATCTGTGGACTGTGAGGACAAGCATTGTAAGGCATTCTAATCATTTATTCTAAGCCACTGAGCAACATTTTTTACTGTACAGAGCTTGTGTGACAACACGATCTTCAAAACAAGTTAAGTCACTTAATGAAAGATACCACAATATTCACTGCTGGTGAGACATTTAGACAAAAGTCACCCACCTATCTACGGGAATCAGGCAGCTAAGTCTTTTCCTGCGATTTGAATCTTTACTTGAAAAGATATGCCTAAGTTTGAATTGTTCAGCAGTGATGATCTTAATGTTTGCACAAATTTTCTGCAAAGTTTAGGCTGAGATGTTACTTCTCCTATTCCTCCCCCACCTAGAGTGAAGGGTTGGGCTTTGGGAGCATGTTTTGTCTGTGGTATAAAAATATACCCCAAACAATGAAATGCTATCTACTTGATTAAAAAAAATTAAAAATCCTGGGCTCTTATATACAAGTTTATCTATAAATGACTTTCTTCAGTTTAAGCTAGCTTCTTTGCCAGTTATGTTGGTGCAACTATTTTTAAGGAACAGATCATTTAGAGAGATTAGAGGAAAAATTAGTTAACCATTTGGCATAAAGGTGTAGCAGTTCCTACTTTTTTGCTGCCATCATGTGGCCATTTTGAGTCAGGTTTTGGTCTAGTTTCTTTTCTTCAATATTTCCAAATATTTGAATAATCGTGTTTACTTTATTGCCACAAAAAGGGCATTGAGCCAGTGATCTTGTAAACCAAGAATGTTGCACTGGGTGTAATGAAGCCCCAGAGGACTGTCCCACCTCCCTACCACAAGCCTCTGTGAGTTGTTGGTCTGGGTTCCCTACTCCCAGAATACCTAATTGTTCCTTGCTGGAACTCTAAACAAAAATTAATTTTCATTCTACTCTTCACCAATTTTCCATGCTTTTCAAGCAATTGACCACAAGGCACTCTTGAACCATTTTCAAATTATAGCATTGGTAGAACGAGATGCTTCTTTTGCTGCTAAAGTGGTTTTGAGACAGCCCAAATAGAGTATGGGAAAATTACTCACCTTAATCTGTGATCTTTCTATGGATTTCTATTTCTCTGCCTGAAGCGTGTACTGCTAAGCTAGTGACAAGGAAACATGAAATACAGTCACTTCAGCAATTAAAAACAGTATTCAGTGTTCTGTTCTGGGTTTTTGACAGACTGGCTGTGCTGGGGTGGTATGTGGTTTTGCTACAGCTCTGACTCGTGGTAAATAGGATAAAGGTTTTTTACCTTGCATATGCCAGCTGTTGAGTTTAGTACCGAAACTGTAGAAGTGAAAGACTAACGCTTATTCAGTCATGTCAGGTACTTAAATAAAACCATATTCTTCTGCAAGTTATTTCGGTTTTGGCTGTTACTCATCTCGCGTTCCCTCCCAGGCGTGTGAGAGCCATCTCCTTTGCCTTTTAGTACCAACTGAAAGCAAAACATGAGGACATCAACATATCAACATCAGACCATCAACAAATTAAGCCTAATATTAAAGTTCAATGTGCTAAAGTGAAAACTGCCAGGTTAAGCAAAATATACGTGCAGTGTTCACCAAAGTCTAAAAGATTTGCGTAAGTGGCAATATTTTACTGTAATTAAGATATATGGCTGATGTGATATTGCATGAATTACTGTTGTGTTTTCCTTAACTGTATCTACATTATTCAGCATGCTTATTATGTGCACTATTTTGACCAACTGTGTATTTATGACCATGAGTAACCCTCCGGACTGGACAAAGAATGTAGAGTAAGTTGTTTATGTTATTTAACGATATCTTTGTTCCTCTAGGAGTCAGCATGCCAGTAACTGCAGTCATGTGTGCTGGCAGGACCTATCATGAGACACTGCTACTATTTCCTCTCTAAACTATGTAGAAATGTTGAATAATTATTTCTATCTCCTTCTAGTAGTATGATTAGGTAGAAAAAATAAAAGTTGTTTACAGATAGCATTCTACTGAGATTCCACTCTCATCTTCATGGTTTAGCATCTACCCAATGTTTTTACCCCTCATTTATGCTACTGCATTAATAGCAGAACCATGGCCATCTATTTGTACATGTCAATTAAAGACAGCATATACACAAAAGTATTCCTAAAGTGAGAATTCAGTGCATGCTTGCATTCTTCCCTTTTTAGAGTTAATGCTAGATGTTTTACATGTTAGTGATTCAGACAGTATCCAGTAACTTATGCTCACAACTTTCTTGGTTAACAGTAACGGATCTAGTGGTGCACACTTTAAACTGAGTGTCACCAGTAAATTTGTAATATATGTTATTTATTTGATGGATTTGTTTGTTTTGATTTATGTACAAGATCAGGACTGCTGTACTTCAACAGCATGTCACAGCTAATGCATGTAAATACACAAGTATATATGATGAATATAATGCGTTTTGGAAGAAATTACTTATTTACTGTATTTCTTTCCCAGTTTTGAAGTGAAAAACTCTTTCATTTGATCATCAAGTTTCTATCAGAATACCAATGGAAAATGTTGCTACTTATTTTGATTAAATTTTCCTATATTTTCCAGGTATACGTTCACTGGAATTTACACATTTGAGTCACTCATAAAAATCATTGCAAGGGGCTTTTGCTTAGAAGATTTCACTTTTCTTCGAGATCCATGGAACTGGCTTGATTTCACTGTCATTACCTTTGCGTAAGTTTTTGTTTTTTGCTTTTTCTTTGAAAGTGAAGGGTAAAAAGGGCATGAAATTAGTATCGATACAGATCAACTTCATTAAATGGAAATTCTTGTTACTTTTGTCTAAAACACATTCTAAGATGCATATTTTGACGTAAACATAAATACTGCAGAAGCCATTAGTACAGCTAGTATTAGAGAGGCTAATTTCATGTCCTGCATTTTTTTTCTCTGAGCAGAAAAGGAGCATCCCTTTGACTTCATTCTCCAAACTTACCAATCTAGACTAGATAAATTTTAGGCTTTCAAAGTTAAATCACTGTGATTCACTTCAGAGACATTTAATTTAACTGAAGGCTCTGAAAGCATATTAATGCAAGGCAAACTGCAGTGAAAGGTAAACCTCTGACTGTTGCTATTTAATTTTTTGCTAAAAACGCCAAAGAGGTCTTGATGAAAGACCCAAGTAAGTAGCATAAACTTTGCCTAAATTCTGAATAACTGTGATTTAATCCTACAGGTATGTAACAGAATTTGTAAACCTAGGCAATGTTTCAGCTCTTCGAACTTTCAGA
>JAVJGG010000001.1:32679690-32692490 GCA_035590195.1 Aviceda cuculoides
AGGGGAACGTGATTATTTTTACCTAGACTTATGAAAGTGCTACAGTATTTTTCCATTATGATAGCCTCATCTTTTCCTCCTGCTTCAATGATGTTTGGAGGCTGGTTCAATATGTGCAGGATGCTGCATATGTGAAAGAATGTGCATGTATAGACTCCCTTTTTTTCTTGATGGGTATTATGCAACTATTCTACTCAGCAGCTCTAGCTGACATTGGGAGAAAGGAGTCCTCAAAATTGGTTTTGTTTAAGAATCCATGAACAGTGGTATTTCTATCTGCAAAATACATATATAATGAAATACACGCAAAAAATTCACAGCAGCATTTAGCTTCTGGGAAAAATAGTTACTATCATTTAAGAAAAAAAAAGCCTATGCTATCCTAATAACAATGCTAAGTTTGAAGGTTTCAGGTAATAATCACAAATTTTGTTTGCCTGCAGTCTTTGCTGAGCATTCGGGGCTCCCTGTTTTCCCCAAGGCGCAATAGCAGAACAAGCCTTTTCAGCTTCAGAGGTCGAGCAAAGGATATAGGATCAGAAAATGACTTTGCCGATGATGAGCACAGCACTTTTGAAGACAACGATAGCAGAAGAGATTCTCTCTTTGTGCCGCGCAGACACAGTGAACGGCGCAACAGTAACATTAGCCAAGCCAGTAGGTCATCCAGGATGCTGGCAGTGTTTCCAGTGAATGGGAAGATGCACAGCACTGTGGATTGCAATGGGGTGGTTTCCCTGGTCGGTGGACCATCAGTTCCTACATCGCCCGTTGGACAGCTTCTGCCAGAGGTGATAATAGATAAACCAGCTACTGATGACAATGTAAGAAAGTTTTAAATAGCTTAGGCATGGTGGCCTTTTCTTACTGCACCAGCCAGTGTTTTCTACAGAATGGAACCCTTGGCAATGCTTCCTGGTTGGTCAAGCTGTGAATGCTCCTGCATCTTTTAAAATCTTTAATAAATAAAACAGCTAAGATAGGTTTGCAGCCTAAGCATTTACTTACAAATACTCTCATAACTAACAAATGCAATTCGCAGTTTCCTAGTAATAAAATATTAACTTACACATTCATAAAAGCACTGTGCTTTACTGTATTACTGTGCTATACTTTACGTTTGCTGATCTAAAGGTCCATCTGGCTATGGTCTGCGAAATCATAGTTACTATGCAATTGAAAATAGTATACAAAAAAATATTATAATATAATTGCAGTCAGTATGATGCTGCTATTACCACTTTATCAAAATTAGCATTGTTAGTTAATTTTGATAACATTCTTCCTTATCAGCCCTGTTGAAAATGTAAGGAAGTTGTCAATTCTTTATTCTCTTTCACTTCTCATTCCTATATATTTTCCATCCATTGCTGGTGCAGTTCTGTAGTGTAGATAACAAATGGTTCATTGGAAGATCACATTTCAATGCATACCTCCAAAAATACAAATGTCTGCGTGAACATATGTGCAGCACGTATTGCTGCCATTCTCTTACCATATACAAGGTAAGAGAAGACATCTCAAAAAAATTTCTTCCTTAGTTCAAAGTTGTCTACTCACATTACTAAAAAAAACGCTAGCATGAGAAAGCATGAGGAAGTCAGACTTTTCTTACTTGCTACAGTTTGCCTAGGGGAAAAGACTATTATGTTATGAACCCCAGAATATTCTGTCAAGCAGGAGCAAGGAAAAAAATTACTGTTTGCAAAAATTTTATACAGTATTTTGAACTCAATCCTTTTCCATTTATTTAAATAAATTTTCATAGCTTGAGGGAAAGAACTGCAAAAGTTAGGTAAATGAACTCTCTCAGTCTTGAACAGTAGGTAACTATTGCCTCATACCTTTTAAAAATTATTTAAAAGATACGAAAAGGTAATAAAAGTCTGATGTGATAAAAATTGAAGTGCACGAAGCACGTATCCAAGTGAAGACATTAATAACAGGGTTCTATATAGTATTTGCTTATCTCATTTCTCCAAAATGGTCTCACCTATTATTGTTCTCTGTATAGGGCACCACTACAGAAACAGAAATGAGAAAGAGAATATCAAGCTCTTTTCATGTTTCTATGGACTTCCTGGAAGATCCAGCTTTAAGGGAAAGAGCGATGAGTATTGCTAGTATCCTCACAAACACTGTGGAAGGTGTGTGCTATGCATAGCTTAATATTTAATACCTGTTTTTTCCAATGGACTTTGGAAAATTTGAGTTGAAACTTAAAAACTGATTTAAACTAGCCTAATTAACAGATGCAATCCCCCAAACAGACACATATTTATCAGGAAACCTGAAGTTCTTTATTCATTAAGGTTATTACATCAGTAAGCATTAAAGTTATTACATATGTAAGCATTTCTAATTCATTGTTTTGCCACCACCTACCTCCTGTAGTCATCAGGACTACAGAATTATGTTTGATGGTCATAACTGAGTGGATGCTTATGCACAGTAATTAAAAATATATTATTGCACACAAAAAGGCTACTGAACATTTTTCAAATATTGTTTAAAATATGTACATATTTTTAGCAGTTATATTTATTCAGTTACTTTTTAAAGAAGTGCAATTTGAGGTGGTAAAAATGTTTTTTTTCTTGAACTAGGAATGAAAATTATATTGAAAATTTTTACCTAAACACCATAAATTTCAAAATAAAAATATTTACAAAATAGAACAGTAAGTGGGAGGAACAGGCTGAAGTGTAATCAAGGAACAATTAAATACATAATACAAATCAATGCATAAATTGATACTGATAGGCATAGTGATTGGAATACAAAGAAGTTGTGCTTGATGGATAAGCTTTGAAGAAAATATACATTTGATAGCACTTTTCAAAAACTTTCTTGAAAAGCCCTGTAAAAAAGGGCTTATATGAGGTTAATCAGTACCAATACAGATTGACAGCTTGACTGGTACAATTCATATAGGATTGAGGAATGTTAGAGCAATTACATAGTTACCTGTATGAACTTTCTTTTCCTACAGAACTCGAAGAATCAAGACAGAAATGCCCACCATGTTGGTATAAATTTGCAAATATTTTCTTGATCTGGGACTGCAGTCCGCATTGGTTAAAAGTAAAACATATCGTCAACTTAGTGGTAATGGACCCATTTGTTGACCTGGCTATTACAATTTGCATTGTTTTAAATACACTCTTTATGGCTATGGAACATTATCCGATGACCGATGAATTCAATAACGTACTTTCAGTTGGAAATCTAGTAAGTAGATTGTGGTTTTCTGTTCATGATTTGGAAGGAATTATGTCTGAAATAACTGAAGGAAAGAGTTTATCAGCTTTTTTTCTTTTTACTCTTTAGAAAGTAGATTTATTGGACATTCATTGACCTCCAGATATGACTATCAGAACATTTTTGGAAATTTCACTGTCAACCCTGGCTCATGTAACTTAGGATACTGTAAAATCAATATATTGCAGTGTTCTGCAAAGCCAAATTAAAAATTTTAAAAAATGACACCAATGCTCATTAAGTAAAGTCCATCTTAAACAGAAGTTGATTTGCCTAACTACTAAACCAGGAAATTTATTACTTCCATGAAAAAGATACTATGCAAATAAACATAGTGTTACTTTTTTGATCAAAACAATACAAATCTTTAAATTATGAATGTGTTTTTAATTGCTGTTTCATCAGCATAGGTTTACAATAGCTAAAAAAAACATTTAAAAGCATTTCAAGAATTTTCTTCTGTAATAGACTTTTTACGTGGGTATGTGGATTGTTTTCTTTATATGCTTTATGTAAAACTATGAAAAATATCCTGCAGTACTTTTTCCTCTTATAGTTTTTTATATTTATTACCATCAGATAATTAGTAAGACATCTTTTCCTCATGTTGTCAACTATATTTTCTCCCTTCTACTTCAAAAAGATAAATTATTAAAGAATTCAAGAGTTAATTTTTTGTAGCTCTGATGCTTTTGAACTGACAGGTTTGATCACATAGAAGTATCTGCAGCTGCAGTCCTATTTTGTCTCTTATTTTAAGAATTGATTTCTTATGATGGGAATTTTAATAATCCTTGTTTTGTAATGAGGAAAAAAATACCTTAGATCATGTAAATAACTACAGGATTTAGAAGGGAGAATTAATAAACACATAGCTGGTTTTCATATACTTAAAATAAGGGAAACTCTGAATCTGAGTTTCCTAGTAAAATGTAAAATCCTGTATTGTAGCATTTTATAGCTTTGTTTTCCAACCAAGAAAATGCCATGTAAGTCTTGGTGTCCATCTGACTACAGAGGGAGTGTGAGAGAACCTGGCTATAAGCACCACGGTCTTCCCTTCTTAGGCTCCCTGACATAAACCCCTTCTGCAATACAGAGGCTCTCAGGGTTCACCTGCTCCAGGAGTTCCACTTTAAAGCTCCTTGAGAATCTTACCATCCTGATCGTTAGGAACCTAAGTCAGCATTTCAGCCTGTATTTATTCATTCCTACCATTTCCTCAGTGGTTCCAGTCCTGTAGCTTAAAAAATAGTAACCTTTCCCTCTCCAGCGTTTGTATCTGGAATGTCCTTAAAGACTGAAATAAAATCTATCTTGAGCATTGGTGTTCCTAGGCAGACAAAGTCAGATTATTCTTTTTAGCTGTCCCATTTTCTGTTCGGCTTGCTTGAAAATGGGTTATCAAAACCAAAAAAAGAAAGCATTTCAGACGACGGCTCAGGCAGCCTTTACAGTGGCTTTAGTACATCCCTATCCTGCAGGAAATTCTTCCAAGACTTCTCTCAAACCTACTCAGGGTCACTACCTTGATGGCTCCTAAATACGATTCCTACTTTGTTCAGCAGAGCATCCCATGATGAGAAACCATTACCAGCAAGATCGTGTTTTAAATGCATTCTTAAATGCTCTTTCATTCCTGACATCAAAGTGATTGAGCTAATCAACTTCACTGAACTTACTGGCAACACCCAGGGAGAAGTTTCTCAGCTTTAGGACATTGTTGTATCTCAGTTGCTCCCCATCCGATACAAATAATTGTATCTCTGTTGAACTGAATGGGATTATGGCAGGTTATACCAGCAAAGGAGCTGCCCCTCTGGAGTCTTAGATTTGGCCTCATTCATGCTGCTGCATACTGTAATTAGTATACCAAGAAAGATGTTATACCATGTAATTTCTTGGAAAGTGTTCTGGTTTATGTTGTGAAAATCAAATCTGGGATATTGTTTGCACAGTACATGAGAAAGTCCATATCCTTATAGAGTTGAAATTGGATGATAAATGTTATAAAACAGAAATTTATGTGACTAATTTGGTATAAAATTTAATTAATTGAAACAATTACTTGGTTTGTATGGCACTTGTTAAGGGAAGGTGGGCATAATAAATCACTACAGTACACTGAACTATTTTTAAGTATCAGTTTTGGATAAGACATTGCAGGTATGTAGCTTGGATTAAAAGCCTAGAAAACAGCTAAATCTAATAATGTATTTTACAATGAAATAACAAACTGCATTTTGAATTCAGGTCTTCACTGGAATCTTCACAGCAGAAATGTTTCTCAAGATAATTGCAATGGATCCTTACTATTATTTCCAGGAAGGGTGGAATATTTTTGATGGTTTTATTGTAACCCTTAGCTTGGTTGAGCTTGGTCTTGCAGATGTGGAAGGACTCTCAGTTCTTCGATCATTCAGATTGGTAAATATGCATCAATTGCACTGATTTTGCAATGGAACTTCATTAAAACAATGTAATTTTTTGCCTTAAAGTTTGCTTGATGTTTGCCATGATACTGATCCTGATGTCTCTTTCATTAGTAAAAACCCTTATTACTTGTGGTATGTTACTGTCTTCAAGGGGATTTGATAGAGATCAAAATAAATAGGTAGCAGTGGGTGCCCTGGGCCTATTTCCAATGTATTTATTGTATATACACACTTTAAATACCCTGCTATGCAGAAACAAATCGACTCACTGGATGTATTGTGCTCTGATTGGCATCCCGGGAATGGATCTGCTCTACAAATACCAGTAGAAAAGTGGCCCAGATGATTTTAACAGTTGAATCCTAGATTTTAAATTCCCTCTAATATGACCGGTAGCTTTTTTTGGCCTTCAGTAAAAACTATGCTTTGAGGACATCAAGCTCTAACTTCACAAAATTTTGTTGGCTGAATCTTCCATTTTCATGCTTTTAGACCAGAGGATACCTTCTGAACAGTCATACTCAGGTCATATTTTGCAGTAATACCCTTCCACGAATTAACTTTAAAGTATCTTTATATCTTTCTTGCTGGTTATCCTAACAATATTTTTCTTTTCTTCCAGTTACGTGTTTTCAAATTGGCAAAATCTTGGCCAACACTAAATATGCTGATAAAAATTATTGGTAACTCTGTGGGAGCTCTGGGAAATCTGACCCTGGTGCTGGCCATCATCGTGTTCATTTTCGCTGTGGTTGGGATGCAGCTGTTTGGGAAGAACTACAAGGAATGTGTCTGCAAAATCGCAAGTGACTGTGAACTTCCACGCTGGCACATGCAAGATTTTTTCCACTCTTTTTTGATTGTATTTCGGGTGTTGTGTGGAGAATGGATAGAAACGATGTGGGACTGCATGGAGGTTGCGGGCCAAGCCATGTGCCTTACTGTCTTCATGATGGTTATGGTGATTGGAAATCTAGTGGTATGTAATCAAAGCATTAGCAAAAAATTATTTGGCAATAGAGTGGGCTCAATCCTGAACTGAACTAAGTGCTCTGGCTCTGCTTCAACAAAGCACTTAAGCAGGTGGTTTCAAGCGATGCTTAAAGTTAAGCTTAAGAGCTTTTTTGGATTGAGAACAAAGTATCCTGCAATATCAAAATCCTAAGAATGTTAGAGTGAGCACTTAGTCACATTCTTAATTTGTCTTTTGGCTCTTTGTAAATATTTTGTGCTTCAAATAATTTTAGTTTATGGGCTTTTTATAAACCATTTGCTGTGGATTTTTTTATTATTTATCCTGTATGATTAGTCACCTAAATAATCTAATTTCTGCTGCATGATGGGATAAATTAAACTTTTTAATGATGCTGAATAGCAAATCTGTTATCTCCATTTTTAGATTATAAGGTTTGGCACCAAAATATTTATATACTTTGAGGATTTAAAGACACATTTACAGATATTAGTCAGGTGTAGGAATATTTTGGAACAGTGAACAGGACGCAAGCGAGATTTTAAAAGGTTAGGTTTTTTATGGAGAAGAGAAAAAGTTTTGAGGGTGCTTTTCTTTGGCTATGGTGAATTATCAGGATTTCAGTCTTCGATGTCACTAATGTGACAATTTTTAGTAAAAGAAATGTTCTTTGTTGGAATAAAGGAAGTCTAGAACGTCCTTTTTTTATCTTTCTGCAGGTACTGAACCTATTTTTGGCCTTGCTCTTGAGCTCATTTAGTGCAGACAACCTTGCTGTGACAGATGACGACAATGAAATGAATAATCTTCAAATTGCTGTAGCAAGAATGCAGAAGGGGATAGATTATGTGAAGAGAAAAGCACGCGAATTCATCCAAAAAGCTTTTGTTAAAAAACAAAAAGCTTTAGATGAAATCAAACCACTTGAAGATCTGAACAACAAAAATAGCTGTATTTCTAACCATACAACTGTGGAACTAAGCAAGGACCATGACTATATTAAAGATGCAAATGGTACAACTAGTGGCATAGGCACAGGTAGCAGTGTGGAAAAATACATAATTGACGAAAGTGATTACATGTCATTCATAAACAACCCAAGCCTCACTGTGACAGTGCCCATTGCTGTGGGTGAATCCGACTTTGAAAATCTAAACACAGAGGAGTTTAGTAGTGAATCAGACCTGGAAGAAAGCAAAGAGGTATTTAGATATTTTGTGCATTTCTCTCTGATCTTTTGAGTATTTTTTCTTTTTTTTTTTTCAGCATAAGCCAGAGTATTCAGTTCTTGGTCATTTGTTATTTTGACACTTCTTTGTACATGGGCATAAATGACTGTATAAAGGAGGGTTTAATTCTTGATGAACAAAAGTGTAAGAAAGTGTTAAAAATTACAGCCTCCAAGAGGAGATAAGAGGCCAGGCAATTGGAGACCAAACTAACCCATAAGAACTGTTTATGGTCCATATGGTAGTTGCAACAACTGGTAGAGTAGGGTAGTGCCTTAGCCACAGCCTTATTCCACCAGAAACTTTTGTTTGCCTCCCGTAACAAAGGTCCCGTGAGGAGTGCCATACCTCATCTCTCTGCCACTCAAAAAATCTCTCTCTGTGGGATTTTTTTGTGAGCAGGTATAAACCAGAAAACATATAGTTTATGTATTTCCTTAGACACTGCAATTCTTTTAGATTTTAAAATTGTCAGCTCTTCTAGACCTAGATTCCCATAGAAAGAAGTTTTAACGATAGACTCTTCCATATACTTGAAATTCATTTAGTTGTTAAAACTGAAAAGTAGTATCAACAGACAAAAATATCTCATGTTGTTAGGGAATGCCAAATCAGGCTATAGATATAGGGCCTTGTTGAGAACTGTATTTTTAAAAACACATTAAGGCTATAACTGTTCCCTTACACGACTTTTTGTCTGTGGCTATTTTAACAAGATAATTTACATTGATTTGATAACATAATTTGCAAAACAACTACACCCTCAGTGATTTAGTTTGTTGATATTTTAGTCAAATCAGAAAATTATCTTTCCAGACACTCAAAAAAATTAATTTTCTGGCTTGAGGAACCTCAACCTTAAACTAGCTAGTTTGCATTCTAGTAGCAATCCAGTTTCTTTGTGGGATAGCTCATCTTCCCCCACCACTGCTGTATTGCTAACAGTATTTCAGACACCTGATTTTAGGCTAGTGGAATTCTGTACTGCTGCCACTTCAGTGTGCATAAGCCCTCTGGTGTTCTTAACAAAAACCCAGTGTTAAGCTAAGCGCGATCTTTGGATCCTCCCCCAGGAAAGGAGACCTGCACAAAACAGCCTCTCCCCATGGCAATGTATTTCAGAGACAGTGTTGTTCCCATTTCCCAATTAATATCTGAAGCATTAACATTTCTTTTCCTGCTAAATACTAGCCAAAAATTCGTCTTCGACTCAAGCTTCTGAACCACTGCCACAATAGAGGTTATAAGAATGTATTTGAGCACATTATGACCTTGCCCCAGCAGGAAGAATTTCTAAATAAAGCAACATTTAAATAAAGAACCATTGGAGAATAACAACCACTGGTCATCTAGTCTCCCCACAACTACCTTAATACCGGCCAGTTCAGTCCAGTCTTTTAACACATCATAGAGCAGTGATGGATAGAGCAGTCAAATGGAGTGACACCAGCTGGTTTATTACTGACCAATGGGGAATAGATTCAGTTTAGGAAAGCTTTCTGTAAATGTGCTGCTACCTGTAGGACCAGGGTTACCTTATATCCCATTGAGAAAGTAGTATGACACTTCCATCTTCCTCCAGCAGCTCTGTTACGCAGTTTTCAGTGGGAAATCCATCCAGCAGTGCTGTTTTGGATTTGAGTCCACCACCTTATTTTATATTGACTGCTAGTATAATGGGACTGTAGAAAAGAAATTATAAACACCAGAAGAGCAGAGCCTTTGAATTAGCTGAGTTTTTTGATGTAAGCCCACTTAGAAAAGACTATATGGATTCCCTACCTCTCAGGCCAGAAGGCACTAACAGGCAAGTTCCAGCTGGCTTCAGGCCATACTGAGTTTTTCAGAACCATTCCTGGAGTTTTACAGTGTTGTCCAGGATCCTTTTTTGCTGGTTGGGTCAGCTCTAAAAGCGGCAAGTTTCCGTGGGGGTTTTGTTTGTTTGGTTGGTTTGGTTTCCAGCTGAGTACTCTTTTTTCCCTTAGCAAATTAACAAATTAATAATCTTAAAACTATAAGTTAATTTCAAAGAACTTAATTTTAGTGTGCAAAAAGTAGCTGACAATAATATTACAGAAAATCTGCTTCTTAGAAAAAAAATAGAAATAAAATGAAAAGGTTTCTCTCAAAAACGAAAAAGCTGTGGAAATGTTTGGAAAAGTATTTTCAGAATTATTTTGAAAAGTGGTAAACCATACTGCAAAGGATGATTTGTGAAAACTGGATTACTAGAAGTATACAGTATTTTTGTAAAAATATCACAGAGGCAACTCTGTAATGTAATTTGGAAAAAAACCTCTGTAAATTGGTTCTTGTGACAAATAATGACAGTCTGAAACTGGATACATCAACCATTTTCCTGATAAAGTTGCAACATTGTTCTTCCAATCTCTATAGTCACCACGAGATGAAATTAACTAAAAACTGGCTACTTAAAATATTACAATTTTAGTAAGTGTCACACAACTCAGTTATCAATGAGTCCTGGAATTGTTACTGAAAAATGGACTGGCTACTCCTTTAGTAAGAGTTTTGTTGTTAGGGTTTGGGCATTTTTTTGTCCTCAATATCAAAAAGCCTGCTGCAACCTAGCATTGATGAAGCTGTATTGCATTTTTTCCATTATTTTGTTTACCTCTACATCCTTAAATATGTTTCCTTCACAATTTTTACCCAATCTTTAGCCATGATACCAACCAGCTAGATTGCAACTGGGCCCCAGCTGCATGTTACAACACTTTTAGAATTTTTAGGATGAGGATTAGTACATTCAGTTTTTAAAAAATTTGGTTTCCGCCTTCCACTTCTCTCTCCTTATGCTCGTTGTGTTATTGAAAATGTGATTAGGTTATAAAACACAACCTGATGTTTTATGGGTCATCCTTAAGCTACCTCAGCCTTACTGTACGCAGCTTCTGCCTCACTCTGAGCTAGACTTCCAGCAGTTTTAATCCGGACTTGCAGACCTCTAAAGTATATCCTTCTCTGCTGATCTGTGCTTTTTTCCCCTCATTCTGCTGAGCTCCCACCTAATTTATATAGTTATATTTAGGCTCTTACCTGCTTTTCAGTAGATGCTACGGATTCCTGGATACATATTTAAGCTTCATTATTTCTATGTAGGTCAAGAGATCATTGCCACTTATGGGTAGTTGCGGTCATAAATCTTTGCAGGCTTAGCAGCATCATTCATATTTTTTAGTTTAAAGCATAATTTTATTTAAAGCCTTACCTATCATCAATACGCCTCCTATTTAATGGATCCATACAATGCAGAAGGAAAACCAAAGGTTGTACAAATTTCATATGCATTTATCAGCAATTTACTTATGTTGCATACTAGAACATTCAAAAACGTAGCAGAATTATGTAGTTATTCTGAACACAAGTAATATTTGCCTTAAAAATATTTACTGTGCATTTGTGATGCTTTTTTTTTCTTCCTTTACAGAAGTTAAATTTGTCTAGTTCTTCTGAAGGTAGCACCGTTGATATTGGACTTCCTGCAGAAGAACAACCAGAAGCTGAGCCTGAAGAAGCCCAGGAGCCAGAGGCCTGCTTCACAGAAGGTGTTTGGAACAAAAATAATAATACTTACTAATAATACTTATTCATGAAATATGGAATAATTATCTATTTAAACTAAGTATTAATATTTATGTATTGAATTACTCTTATGTTGATGTTTAAATATGATTATTAGCAGTAGTACTTTTAGAATGTAATTTACCATATGGATACTGATACCACAATTATACTGTATACCAGGTAAACAATTAAGAAAACATTTTATCAGAAATTTATGATTATTTTAAAAATAAGAAAAATATATTACTGAAAGTTTTATTTTAGTATGAACTACTATACTTTCTGAGTTTAGTTACAGTCTCTTAGATAATAAAATGACACACTAGTTTTATACCATTCTTCATAGATATCTATCAAAGTGCTTTATGAAGTATACATTACTGAAACAACTGTTGAACAGTAAATAAAAACTGCACCTGGATGGTCTTGTGCAAAACACTAAAAGAACCTTGTACAAATTGGCAAAAGGAGAAGGAAGAACCTTTGCGTGCCACCTGGGGCAAGAACAGTCTCACCTGGTGGACTCATTCACCTTTAATGCTTCCTTCTATTGGCCCTTTTACACAACTCAATCAAACAAGAATCTGGTCATAAACTTTATTTGAAAAGGCATTTTCTTGTGAGAAACTTTAGGGATGTGTGCATGTGAAGGAGGTGGGGAAAAGAATAGGTTTAAAACAGTTATGTAAGGATACAACTGCCATTTTTTGGTACCTGTAAGCAAAAATTAGATTTAGAGTTTGGAAAATGCTACTGTCAGTGCTGGGGTTGGGTTATTTCTGGACATGATAACAGACATTTGTTTAGAAATTTACTCTGAACTAGTAAGAAATAGTATTGTAACAGGCAGATTTGGCAAAGAAAATACCATTATTAATTACTAGTATTTTTCTACCTAAATGGAAGAAGAAACAAAATCAAGTCAGCAGCTAAATCATAAAAGCTTAAATAAATAAAGGGCACAAGTTAGAGAAGTTAGCTGGGGCTGGAAAGCTCAGAACTTGATAGGAGGCTTAGATTTTTTCATACAATAAATGCAACATTGTCTGAATTTAGTATCCCAAACAAAAGAAAGTACAATTTAATAAGACTTGCCCATGTCTTACTACCTAAACCTACTATAGATTTGGATGAGTTTGTATATTTTTACTCATACTTTGTATTTTGTAATTTGGCTTCACGTTCCATGGACTTTTATCTTGTTGTGTGCACTGTATTGAGCACTTAGTTCTTGATAAATGAGAAATACTTTCTTCTCAGTTGTTCATTTAATTCTAAATTCCAGTTGTTTCAGTGCTAAATTTTTTTGCTTTG
>JAVJGG010000001.1:32692631-32714611 GCA_035590195.1 Aviceda cuculoides
ACTGTTTTAAAGGCTGTGTACGAAGGTTCAAGTGCTGTCAAGTAAGTATAGAAGAAGGGAGAGGAAAGCAGTGGTGGAACCTTAGAAAAACCTGCTTCAAGATTGTCGAACACAACTGGTTTGAGACTTTCATTGTCTTTATGATTCTCCTCAGTAGTGGAGCTCTGGTAAGTTAAACATGTACAGAGTGTCACAATGTTGTCAGAAAACTTACTAAAAGTTGGCTCTTCAAACGTCGTTTTAACTTAGTTTTCTCTGCCAGAAAGAACACACAATTCCATGTTTTCAAATGACAGCACTAAATTTTAGTCAGGCCTTTGAAAGAATGGTAGAAAAAGTCTCTTCTCAAAAATGTGTCAGAAAAAGAACAGACATAATTGGAGAGCTCAACTCCTTTGCTGAAAGTGGTAGTGATACACCTGAAGCAGGGAGAGAGACAACATAGGAAGAGAACATACTTAACTTTGTTATTTGAGTTTGCTCTCTAGTTTTATTGGTGTTTACTCATATAACTCAGGGAAAAGAACTGTCACTGAAGAAAAAAAAGGAGTTTGGAAGTAACTGTAATGGCATAAACAGCTCACAATACCTTGCAAGAGCCAGAGCTGGCTTATACAGTCTTATGAGTGTTACGTGCTAGAACAGCAAGAAAGGTTAAGACTGTGTGTTTATAATTATTCCCTTCTCAGAATAAGAATTTATTATTTATGCTTCTAATTCAGCTTCTACTGCCTCATACTGATGTAGACTAAAGGGATATCTGTAAAAACATGAATTTGCTTTAAGTTTAACAAGTACGTGAGGGCAGAATAAAAAGAAGCCAACCCTAATATAAATCTCTAACAATAAAGGAAACAAAACATACCAATAATATGTTATTTCACAAATACAAATTATGACAAAGAATAAAGAAATTGGAGATGAACTGTTAAATAAAGGTAAGCCTGGATACAGGCTGAAGTTTCTTAGGCAAACTACATACCCTGAAATAACGTAGAATATATCTAGCATCCACCCTGGTAGATGTAATTACCCTTTGGTAAATTACTTAAGTTCCTACATCATAAAAATAAAATTGTCTTGCAACATTGTATTATAAACTCTTCAGACCAGTTTCAACACCTTAAAATGCTGCTAATTGTTAGTGGTTTATAATTATGACTACCATTAGTTTTGGTTAAATCTTTAAGAATCATTCTGCTTTTGTTTGTTCTAATGTCAACACGACCATCAAATAAGCAACTCTACTCAACGTCATGCAACACGTTCCCTGTGACTTAAAATCCTCGAAATAACAAAGACTTATGTCTACACTATTGAATTTTGCTCCATGCTACCAAGCGGAGAAAACCTTTAGTGACAAGAGTTTAAGTGAGGGAGAAGTACTAGCAAGAGATCTGATGAAGGTGAATTGCCACCATTGTATTTAGAGGAGGTTTGAGATGAGATCCTGCAGAGTTAGCATCTTGCGCTTGTGAGCCTGAGGTGCGCGTCTTCCACAGAACATTAATTTTGTGAAAGTGCTTCAGAGACAAGGGACTAGCCCGAGCCTCTGGAGAGGTGAGACCCCGCTCTGCCTTCAGCTTCCTTCGTGGTAGCGAAAAGGTCTCTTTGGACCTGCCAGTGCTGCATCCCACTGCTCAGCCCAAGACCAGACTCCAGACCAGTCTCACTGTCCTGGCAGGCAGGCAAGGCGGCAGGCAGAGGCACGCTGCGGGCTGCCGGCAATCCCCCGTGCCGTGGCACTGGGCCAGGGGGCAGACGCGCTTCTAGGTGCCGAGAGCGCTGCTAGCGCAGCCTCTGGCATGCTCCCACCCATAAGAAGGAAACGATACATGCTGGCTCTTCCCAGTTGTGTGAGAGAAAGTTGTTAGTGATGACATACGAGTAGCAGGTACCGTAGTGCTTGATCCAAGTATCCAAAATTACCGATACGCAGATGTTAATTTGATGACTGATAGACAAACGCTGATCATTTGAACTGACAGATGTAAAGTGATTCAAAAGCAGGCTTGGTAAAAATGAATGTTAGCATCAATAAATATCCAAATCTTTGCAAGCTAGCAGATCATTCCAGTCCTTTCGATCCAATAAAATGAATTGTCCTCCATAAGAAATAATAGCATAATTCAAATTTAAAAGCAATTAAAGGGAAAATATCTTGGAGGACCGGAAGAATTTCTGAAAAGCAGAAGCTATATGTTTTTTCAAGTGTCTGAAAATGAAAAGACACAAAAGGTGTAAATACTATTGCAAGCATCTCAGAAATTTTATGTATCTCATAAAGTGTGGATAATACAGTAAAGCAGGTATTGATTTAGATAAATATTTTTTTAAGAAAGGAAGAACTTGTTTTCAAAAAGCAAAAGAACTGAAAAACAAAAGGTCAACTGCATTGTCATCATACTGAAAATTTTACAGCTATGGCCTTGGATTTTTAAAATGAATCTACCTACGTACAAACCAAATGATCTCAGTAGAATTCAGTTCAGGTACACCACTGTGCAGAATCAATGCTATTTGTGAGTACTGAAAATTATCTGAGAAGAATAATTCACCATCAGCAATAAATAAATAAATAAATCTGACCAGTGGATTGGTTGCTGTCTAATATCTGCTTCTCCCTCCTGTGAGCTGGGAAAATATAGTTCCGTAGGGGAAAAACAGGTATATACTGAGTTAGCAGAAAAGGAAAAGTTAGAAAAAAGTGACAATCCCATGCCTTTTATTGAAGAGGGATTCTTTCCTTTTTTTTTTTTTTTTTTTTTTTTGTTATAACCTGAAATATGTGCAGTAACAAAAGGGAACAACAAATATCTTTGAATGTTTTTATTCACAGGCTTTTGAAGACATATATATTGAACAGCGTAAAACTATCAAGACCATGCTGGAATATGCTGACAAGGTCTTCACTTACATCTTCATTCTGGAAATGCTGCTGAAGTGGGTGGCCTATGGCTATCAAACATACTTTACTAATGCCTGGTGCTGGCTGGACTTCCTGATTGTTGATGTATGTAGTGTATTTTCTAGGTGTTACTTTTATATTTTTTTTACCTGATTTTTTTTTTTTAATTACTTGCTCTACAACACAATACCTGTGTATACCAACTAGTTTACTTTTCAATTTAAGAGGTAAGGTAGATGGAAAAAAAAATCCATATTTATCTGTCTTTCACTTTATACTTACAACACTGCCTTCCTATACCACAGAGTTAAAACTGGAATTTCTCCTCCTAACAGAAGAACCTCACATGGTAGCCCCGCAAGCAGTTAAAGGGTTTATCCCAACACTGCTGTTGAAAGATGTCATGCTGTCCTCCATTCTGCCCCTGGCTGCTCATTCCCACCTTCAGACCCCCCTTCCCTCCTGCTGTGGTCTAAGTCACATCCAGCACTGAGATGGGTGTCTGGTCCACCAGACATCAGACACACACCTGAATTAAAAGTCCTCTGGCAAGAAAACGAACACCATGTGCACAAATGTCAGCCTATGGCGGAATTAGGGTTTTACAAGAAATGCAAGATATATCTGTAGCATTGGTGGTATGGCTTACTTAGTACTAAAGTCCGATAAATATTACTAGACTTGCAGTCTTCACAGCTGTGTTTGAAATCAGGTTCAATAATCTTTCCTGCAAGGGTTATCTCATAGTTATAACTCTGCTGTGCTGTGAAATGGGGGAGACCATTTCTTGACCCATTGATACAATTATGGAGAATTTAAGAATTAATGTCCTAAGTATACCCCCTTGAGAAAATCTCCAACATGCAGAAACGCATACTGTTTCTGCAGTCTATGAAGTTGTGTGTGTGAAACTAAAATACTATGGTTTACACAGTTATGAAATCACAACCAGTAGCTACATTTTTAAGATAGAACTTTCTGGTAAAACTTATAGGAAAAAAAAATATTAAACAAGATTGTTTTAAGATTAAACTGAATAGGTAAAAGGTAAACTTCATAAGCAGTTATTGACCCAAAGAATTGCTAAAAATGCAACAGTTTCTGAATGTGTTCCCAGCATACAAGGGCTAATCAAAGCAGTTCATTTTCTCCACCTTTGTTTTGTGATGGGTGCCTACAACCTATTTGATTCATGTACATCATGGACTAAATATATCTAGGATTCAGCTTCATATATGCAGCTACAGATAACCATGTTCGAACATAGTACTCATACAAAGAAAGCACCCTCTTTTTGGAAAACACATTAGTTCTTTAATATCTAAATTCTTCTCAAAATGTGTACCTAAGTGGCACCTATAACAAAAAAGCTTGAAGAAGCATGCAAGCAGAAACACCTGTTCCTTTTCTAAACTCATTTTCACTAATATTTGACCTTATTGAAATCATAATATCCCAAACAGCCTTCTTATGAATCTGAAAATTTGAATACTTCTTTGTGTGAAGGTATCACCCATTCAAGTGTCTGAATAAGCTCATGATTAAATCCTGGATTTCTACACCCGGATATTTTCTTTAATTTCACTTTAGATTATGTCAGCTTGAAAGCTTGAAGGTTTTCAGTAGTATGATGAATATGCTGGAGGAAGACATACAGATTTCAGAAGAACCTAGTTTTGTGTGTTGCTAGAGCTCAGGATTGACAAGTACAAAAAAGATGTTAACTTTTAAAAGCTAAAGATTTCACATATAATGCTTGTTTTTAAATATGGTTCATGAAGAGCACTGCCCTAGAGTTCTCTTTACCTGATGCATTGTTCTTTATAAAGAAAGAGTACATGAGACCATTATGCTATTTTTGGCCCAATAAATAGTTAAGGAATTAGAACAGCATAATGAAGGAGCATTTAGGGGAAACAGGAGAAAAACAGAAGGTATTATTTTGACAGGAGCCATAGCAAATGTAGAGAATATGGTATTTCTCACTGAGGTAGTGTGAGGTCATAGAATATACAAAGGCCTGTGGAGTTCTACCACCTGTGGAAGTGTTCTTATAAGGTCTTTAAGAAACAGCATAATCCAGGTTAATGTCAGGCTGTAAAGCACATAAATTCAGCAGTCAGGCAAATGGATTA
The DNA here is from genome assembly GCA_035590195.1 of Aviceda cuculoides. Taxonomy (NCBI): domain Eukaryota; kingdom Metazoa; phylum Chordata; class Aves; order Accipitriformes; family Accipitridae; genus Aviceda; species Aviceda cuculoides. Next base: position 32,697,675 of record JAVJGG010000001.1, read on the forward strand.
CTCAGTGTAACTGAATATAGAAAAATGAATCCTTTCTACCAATTTCTGGAGGAGCAATGTTGCTCTGTGACCTATCCGTTAATTCAAAACAGGCTTCGACCATTTCCCTTTCAGTTGTGGGCAATCAAATGTGCATTATCAACTATAATTACTGATCCCAACAGCATTGTAAAACAAAGAAAAAGTGAGAGCAATACCTAAATAGCTAAAAATGAGAGATTAATTTAATTTGCTTTTCACAGTTTTAAATGCCCTCAAATCACTAGCAAAATATGAAATTCAGAAGTATTAGTGTTTCCAGATATTGTTACCTTATGATATTTTTGTTTATTTACCTATCCTACTCTTTTTTCATATTGCTTTTCTTTCTTTTTTTCTTTTTTCTCATTTTCTTTTTATTTAAAAGACTTCCCCTTCCTGAAGAAAGTGGTCCAAAATTAGATTCTTCTAAAGAAGCTTGTATCTCACAGCTATGGTATGTAAAGTAGTATGTACAATATAATAATTTTTACTTTCCTGTTTTCATATAGGTCTCTTTGGTTAGCTTAACAGCAAATGCATTGGGTTACTCTGAACTTGGTGCCATTAAGTCCCTTAGGACACTAAGAGCTTTGAGACCTCTAAGAGCTTTGTCACGATTTGAAGGCATGAGGGTAAGACAACATGACAGAATCTGAACCTATGCATGCATAGAAAGAATCCATGCATGCAGAATAAGGAATGACAAGTCCATGCAGAAAGGCTGCACTATCTTTTTATCTATTGCGTATCTTTTACTAACAGATAAGCAAAAAGCTTCATCAATTCACCTAAATCCATATGCAGTATCACATAGAAGTTACATTCATTAAGGTTACTTTACTTTCTAGCCAATCTCAGGAGTTTTCTATATAAGGCTTTGGAATTACCAACTATGAACTCTCTTAACAGGCTCTTTAATAATGAATAAAATGTAGCAAGATTTTATTAATGTTCTACTGATAAACATATCACAATATTTATACAGGAATCTAATTTAGCATTAGTTAATCAAGATATTTTCTGTTAATAGTTGAAATCCTTAACTTTTCATTATATTTGATAAACCACCTTTGGTCTAACCCCACTGAATTTTACCAGATGGTACTAGAGATATGTTCATACCCACTAATGGCTCAAATCTATTTCTGAGTTTGGCTGACTAAAACCAAATCAAGTTATTTGATTTCTCTATGAAATTATTCTTTTTGTAAGGTAAATACCTTTCTTGTTTCAACAAATCTCTATTCAATATTCAACACAATGCTTAGAAAGTTCTTTTTTACTTATTCTGAGTAACTTAGAGGCCCTGATTACTATTCATCTCACTCAAGAAAGCATTTTAACTTATTTTTTTATTTGTTTATACCTTCTGTTCCTTAAAGCCACTGAATACAAACTAACTCTATATACATGTCATTGCTACTTCACGAAAACATAAGAGGAAATAATGCACTAATGAATTTCAAGTCAATCATAAACCAGTGGAATAGCCTGCAATATACTTTCTGAACAACCTTTAGATACAAACTTAAGCTTAACCAAGCCAAATTGAGGCTTAGAATTTTGTTCCTTAAATTGTATTCATCGGGCTACATATCTCTAGTTCAGAATGCTTCAGAAAAAAATATTGCTAATGAATTATTGTTAGATTAATAAATTTCAGTTTCATGTAGCGAGTTGACTTTTAACAGTTATCTCAGCATTTGAAATTAATGAATTGATATTCAGCAGGGTAAGAGCTGGTCAAGTACTACAGAATGTACGAATTTTCACTTAAGTATGTAATGACTATTTGATTTATCCATTTTCTCTTTGTCTTTCTTTATACTTACTGTTCATGAACATTCAGATAACTGTGGTTTTGTGCGGAGAAATGTTGAGAAATTGCTCTCAGCTTTACTTTTTTAATAATGTTCTGGTCAGCTGCAGGAGGACTTGGAGACCAGTATGGAAGTTAAACAGGGACAAGAAATACAGCTTTATAGATGACGTTGGAAAAAAAGGATCATTTCTAGAAAGATAATGTCAAAATTGATTGCCAAAGATTTTATTCCATTTTTCTGTATCCTTACATGATTGCCTTACTAAATTTTCCACTTAAAAGATTTAGGATATTCATGCTCAAAGAAAAGCATCTGTTACTTGAAATCTATTTACTGCTTTCCCTTATTTCTCACTGAATAACTATGAAACTATGCCAGAAGCCAAGCCATATGATAGAATTTCAGATACACAACATGTATAATTCACGAGCAACTTAGTGTGTAGGAATCACAGATGGGCCTGGAAAAGCAAAAAAGGTTTCAGCTCTGTCCTCCAATATTAATGATAATCAATGAAGTACCTGATTCCAGTCACTTAGCAAATTTGACTGGCCAACTGTATAGGCCTTATCTTTACTATTAGTTACATGCACTTCTGAAAATGTTTTTTCCAAAGCACTTGGCAAGTATTCACAACAGCTCATTGACAGATAGTAGCATTACTTTATGAATGACTCACGAACAGTAAAAGCGTTCAAATAATAAATAATTGACCAGCTCATGATAAGACTATAGTCAAATTACAGTCATCTCAGAAACTGAGTTCATTTCATAAAAATCCATAAAAACAGATTCTTTTATCTGCCAACAGAAAGTAAAATCAACCCTCTTTGCTTTCCTATATTGCCTATACCTATGCTAAGCTGTGACAAAACAAGCTGAGTTTTTATTCAGCATGTATTTATAATTTTTATGTTTAACCCCCTGTTCAAAATTGTGCAAATTCTGCCTTGATAATGTAAGAGATCACATGTATTCCACAAAAGTCCCTAGATGTAAAAATCTCTGCATCATTTTGTAAAACAGTCTGCTAAGTTCTCAGCTACTTTAAAACAATCTTTTTCTTAAATAAGTTTACCATTCCGGTCAATTGGAAGAATACAGCATTTTACATAATCAGTAAATACTAATAGCTATTCTGTTATCCCTAAATATGAAAAATACTTCACTTTTTAAGTTATATTCTTATAAGTCTACAGTTATAATCTGTAGTTACAACTTAATTTTGCCATTACACCATTTCATAAATGGGATAAATTCTCTTTCCAAAGTGAATATAAGATATATGAACCAGTTGCACCAAAATAGGGGACAAGTGGTCCAGAAACTGTGCTTGCCTTGAGCACAGAAGTGAATTTTGCCATATTAAAAGCATTTAAAATATCTGCTAGTATACTGAGTTCTGAGAAATTTTAATATTTTCTATAGTGAATCTCAAAACTGACTCCACCCAGATGCTGGAAGGCAAAGTAAAGAATTGCTTTAATTTAATTTAAATTTCTGTCTTAGGGCTTATATTCTCATCTCAGTGTATGTACTGAGCAGAAGTATCTGCAATCTGAGATTTGAATATACCCATTGCTTTTTGTTTAGCTTTTTAGTACTTGCAATATAATGCTTTTGCGCTAGTTCTGAATTGGTATGCTACTTGTAAATGTAGAACACTGAGTATACGTTGCTTTGCTGAGTTACAGAATTAAGTGACAATAAAGCATGCATTTGTGTCTAATTTCACAAAATAAAGCATGTCATGCCGTGCTTGATTTATTTATTAGAGAAATAATAGAAGGCAGCAAATGATCTGAAATCCACTTGCACTTTCAGTTTTGCATGCCTTATGCATATTTCTGGCTGATGGCTTTAAACATTTACTGTATTTCAAATTTCCAGTCCAATTTCATAACTTGTAAAACTAAATTAGAGTGTTTGATGTCTTAAACATCCTCTAAAATTCAGTGGCTATTCCTTAGATCCCCTTACCAGGAAAATGATAACGAGGCGTTTTCAAGAGTATTCCAAACTTCATTAGTAGGAAAGAACATTTCTCATATGATTGCTTTATAAAACATAACATCAAGTGTCTGTCACTACAGATTCACAACTAATAACAGGCTATATATTTCTATTTCATATAGGATAACCTTTCTTCAGCTTGGATGGGGTGGACCACTGGTTCCTCCCCTTATCTGTATTATGGGTACAGTATTTCCCCCTTTTCTACCATTAATGATTACAGTGTGACTAATCACTACATTGTGTATTTAGGGTTAGAAGGAGAGACAATCTCATTTGAGAATCCCAGTAGCAGCAAAACTAGAATATATACACTCACCCTACACCCCCTTCTTAATTGCTTTAAATCTTTGGAAATAATCCTTTGAAATTTCTGATGTTACAGAATTAACATGAAATCTTTTGAGAAAATCAGTATCGTTATTTAGAGTTATCTGAGGTTTTTTTGCAGGGCAAAGGTACCTCAGCTATTTTTAGGTTTTTAGATGCTTTTTTAACTGAGATTAAAAATGGCTTTCTTTAAAAATTTGAATCTGGCTTTTACATTGTTTTGGAAAGATCTGTGCCTTACACTGTTACTCAATTTATAGCTACATACACTCAAAAATATCCCATAGAAAGGTTTGAACTTTTAATACATTAAGCACACACCAAAACACAACTCTCTGAATAATCACAACTACAGATATTTATATAATTTTTAAACCCCTTTATATTACATTAAGTAAATCACTCGAAGTGTATATAGATAACACAAAACATTGTATAACAAATAATCTTTTCTTGGAATCTGAATTCAGACTTCTTTGGCCTGTGTTGGAAACTAGGTTTTGTAATTTTTATAAAATGCCAATAACAGTATTATTTTTGTAGCATTTTTCTTAGAGTTTAGAAATGTCCTGCAGGATACGTCTCAGTGATATACAAAATTTGCATTCACTATGAGATCCTTAGAAAAATCCAGCTTTTAGACTACAACCCTTGCAAGCACCAACTGTAGGAGGATATCATTAGTGCAGGGATTTTATAGCTTCAATGTAAATGATGTATCAACATAAACAACATTCACTGTAAATTTAGCATCTCATCTCACCGTTAAGAATTATGTATTCACTCTCAGGAAAGTGTGTTCACTATCTTCTGCAAATTTCTCTTAAATATAGAGGAATACATTGTATTGATCCAAAGATTATGCACTTTGAAGGATCTTTTGAGGACTGTGATCTTATTCATTACCTTTGAGTTCTAAGGAAAATCTATTAGAAGTGTTACGTCTCTGAAAGACAATTAAAAAATTTACAAACTTTGATTTAAGAAGACTCTCTGTATAAATGTTCATAAATCATACAGGAACTATCTTAGTATTATGAGGTTTTTCTTAGACTGTAGCTCTACAATTAGAAGAGAACTTTTGAAGGAGTTTCTTATATAAGTGAAATGGATACAATTTTTGTCTGGATATGTGTTTGTTGTATCTTGAAGAAAAACCTTACTCTTGGGATCAAAATTTAATGAAATTTGAATGAGATACATAATATAGTTTACATTTTAATTAAAAATGTTAAAGAACACATAAAGGTCAATAACATTTCATTTAAGCAACAGGAAGAGCAAGAAGTTATTTTTTTCCACGGCATCTGGTGAAATTCGAAGATATTGTTCCCACATCAACTAATTACTCTGTTTTCATGCTCATGTGTATTTAACAATATTTACCAGGTCTCCTCAAAGAAATGCAGCCATGTGATTTATTGCTTGGCAGATAATTATTGTATTTTGTCATACAGTATGTTAAATTATGTCTTTTCTTCTGTACTGTCTTCAGAAGTATTTTGTATACCTGATTTCTGGTGAGAAACAGAATCAAAGCTGCTCCGGGAACTCCATTATTTTGTTAAATTCAGCAGTGTACCTTGCTTTTAATAGACTGTTACATGAATAAGAAACACTTCTGTTACTACTTTAACCAAGTTAAATTTTCTTATAAAAGCTAGGACAGAACTGCAGAATCATTGAGGTAGGAAGAGACCTCCTGAGATCAGCTAGTCGAACCTCCCTGCTAACAGTTCTAGCATTCCAAGATATAAACTCACCACCCAATAGCATGAAATTTTTCCAGCACAAACTGTTATAAAAATAGTTTGTGTGTTAAGTGTTTAAGGAAGTATTTTGCTTTCTTTGAAGATAAAATTCACTAGCAGAAGCATTCTTCAGTCAGCTGCACTTGTACAGTAACAATTAAGGAAAAGTAGAAAAGACTGCAATTGGCTTGTTAAGGGAGTGATTTTCTTTTCCTCTGAGATCTTTCATCTCTTGCTTCAACTTTATTTGTTCATTACTGTTAAGATTAAGATTTGGTTGTACCTCCTTGTCAGGTGTCTCTGATTCTTTCCATCTGCCTGTCTTTTCTTTGCATACTCTTAGGTAAATCCAAATTTTTCTTTACAGTTGCTGCTTTAAATGGTAGTTTTCTAATAATCTTCACCCTGTATTCCAATACAGTCTTCATTTTACTCAAGAGCTGAAAACCCTGTCATAAATTTTGTCATAAATATTCAAATTTTTTCAATTGTTTCACATGTGAGGTGCTTCTCGTGCCAGTTCTAAAAATGCATTGATTTCTTTCATGAAACAACATTTTGTGCTTTTTTTCTTGATTTAAATAATATTCTAGTCTCACTACCATAGTTTACTTTTACACACTTTCCGTTCGCTACTTTGTAGTGACCCCAAATTAAGGATAAGCATTAGTTTGCTAGAATAAGATTTCAGTTTTACTTTTTCCTTTACTTCTAACTTTTCTAAACATTTTTCTAAATGTTACTTGATTCTGGGCTTACATAATCATAGGTCATGTAGTTAAGAATAAATTATATGTACGTACATGGCATTAAGGCAAACTGTTTAGCAAAGGTGGCAATATTCCAGTTCTTCTATGCACTTCTTAAAGGCTAAATCACTAAGCTACTTCTAATTTTGGTTGGAGGATAGAGAAAAGACAAAGCCAAACTCTTCTCAGACGTGCACAGGGATAAGAAGAGGCGACAGACACAAGTTGGGTTATGGGAAATTCTTATTTGATATAAGGGATTTGGAGGAGGTTTGTGTTATTTCTTTTTGAGTGTTTTGGTGGGGTGGGTATTTGATTCTGGGTTTGGTTTTTTTACAGTGAGGTAAATACTGGAACAGTGGAACTTAATTAGTGGATTATAGATCACACATTCATAGAAACATGGTGCACCTCCCTGATTTTTGTTTTGGGACAAAGTTATAAGACTTTCTCACAAGAAGTCCATTAAGATAAAATAGAGAGGACTAATTAATTGCAAATGGGAAGGTTTTAATAACTTGGATGAATGTTTCTTTTTAGATTCACCTTAGTTCCTCCCTAGAATCATTATTTGGATCATGTCAAGTAGGTTGCACTTTCATAGAAATATTTAATTCCCATCCTTTGTTGTCTCTAAAGTCAGTTCAGAGGTGATCATCAAGTGTATGCAGCATGCTTCTTCTCAGTGCACCCATTCCAAGCTACTCAATGAGAAAAATATGTAGTTTTGAGGTGTCTTGTTAAAGTATGCATTGGCAAGTAAAAGGATTATTGCAATCTCTCTCTCTCCCCCTCCACTCCCTTTCTCCCTCCCCTATTCTGTCTTCATCTGCCAGGTTGCACTGTCAGATATGTTTTACCACCTGTTATAAACGTTGGAAAAATGTGATAAATTTTCTTTATTATCTTTGAATAAAAGTTCCCATCTACATTACTGCTGTGGGAATGTACATATACTTTATCCCGTCAATATAAAGAACCTTTAATCCTTATATATCTATACATGAAATCCCTGTTCCATCAAACTCCATGGATACACTCAGACGAGACAGGGTATCTTGTGTGGGAATATTTTTCCTGTGATGCATCATCAGTTATCTTCCTTCATGGGCACCTCCAAACCTCACACTAAGCAACTGCAGCAAAGAGCCCAAAGCTTCCAGTGAAGACCAGTCTTAACCCTCTGCACCGGGCAGTGTTTGTATTCTGTCTGCTGGCCCACAGGCCGGTCACCTCTGCTGCCTTTGTGAGAGGAACAATTCCAACGGACGTAGCTTCTCCTAATTTACATCCCATACCCATTTCCTCTGATCCCACCGACTTTCTGCTGTGTTATAACTTGTAGAAGTGGCTCCTCTAACTTCAGAGAAAGGCAGTTTTCATCATCTGTTTTGTAGTACCTGGGAGAGCAGGAAGCCATTATTACAGCACTTTTGTTATTATTTGGTCAGAACAAAGGGATTGCCCCAACCAATTTTGTCTCACTGAGCCCCCTACCACCTTACAAACACTCGCAGGTCACATGTGGGAAGGGACAACAGGAGCGAAGGTGCTGCTTTCACCTGATATTGCAGAAACAAAATGCAGAAACAGTCCAGCAGAGACTGTAAACACACAACTAGTGTGTGTACTACACTAATCATGCAAGATGTTTACATTACATCTATACTATACCTTGAAAAAAATAAGTGATTATTGATAAATTATTTTGGAGTTATTTTTTATTTATTTATTTATTTTTATTTTAGGAAAACAGGTTGCTCCCAAGTGTTGTGTTTACTGAGTGAGAAAATAGTACTTGGAATGTTCAGGCTTTGGGGAGTTTTAAGACAGTAGAAATTCAGATGAAATCACTGTTTTGCCATTCAGGCGCTAGTCCCTTCAACTTTATAACTTGCTCTGAATTGTTTAGGATGAAGAAGGATTATACAAGGCTTGATGTTTAGATGGTAGATGTTAGGTTTAAAAAGGAAAAAAAAAATTCTTGTTCATGTATGTGTATACTTCTGTAAAAATCCTCATATTTGGAGTAAAATATCAGCAGAAATCTTGACTTGATTTTTAACAGCTATAATTCACTGTTTCACAAGTTCAAACCCATTTCTTACCCGGTTAAAAACCTCTGCCTATGAGAAAGAATTAGACCTATTTTGTTAGCGATTGTTTACACAGGGCTAGCACATTGCTGATCATGATCTCAGTGCTGTCTGTCACAAGATGCTCTCACAATGAAAATTAACTCAAATAGTTATCATCAACTGGGCATCCTCCAACTTTAAGGATTTCACAATTTCAATCTGAATTATTTAAATGTTTAAATTAACTCTTGTTAATCTTTGCACAAACCTGGATAGTAGCAAATTTCATTGCTGCACTGGTGGATGATCTCATAATTGATAAAAATTGTATTTGCTGAGATTTTTTTCTGTTTTGTTTGTTGATTAAGATTTTATCACCACTGATTACCCTGCAGGTCCATGCATTTCCTCTTTTTACCTGACAAACCAAATGAGAAAATTGAAGGAATTGCACGTTTCTTAAGGTACTTCTCTTCTAGAAATCTGGTGCCGTGTTTTAAATCACACTGCATATCTACAACGTTCCAGATTATCTTTGTGTATACAATTTTAGTAGTGAAATGCCAGGGACTGCCATCTCATAAACTCAAAGCCACCTGTGATCACCAAAGTGTGAAAATCTTACTAAGAGATACTCTGCACAAATTTTCCCATTCTTCATAGATACAATTATGAGATTAATTTAATCCCTGGGGACTGCAGAGCTGTTCAAGTATTTTGGGGGGAAGGTACTTTAAAGAATTCTTGGGAACCTTTTGCTGTATACTACCTAGCTTGCATTTCTAATTACCTTTCAAAAGGGTTTGTCAATAGGGCAATTGATATTGTGGATTTGGTTTTGCTATGCAGTTAGTAAAATCCAGGGGTTTGGGGTGTTGGGTTTGATTTCTTTTTTTTCCTTTGAACTTCTTTGATGTAGGGGTCTTCCTTTCTATTACATGGACATAAAAGAGCAGAATGGGTGCATACCTCCCTCAAATTTGGTCAGCATAACAAATTTTTGGATTGCATGTCACCTTATGAGCATCTGTCTATTTTTGTAAGCACCAGTCTTTGGAAAACACTATTATTTCCATATAGAGAAGTTACTATTATATATTTCTGACTCGTCTGATAGGAACATGTGCCCGTGTTTCATGATGAGTAAACTAGAAAACGCATAGTATACATACAATAGAGGATCCAGTCATAGAGGAAAAGCTATCAGTTAAGAGTACATGAAGGAGAGCCATACACTGAATTCAAGCTGCTGGACAGCTGATCTCACTGTGTTGGTGCTTGGCCTGTGAAGGTCCAGTGGGATGCTTATGCTGCCATAATACAAATAAATCAGCAGATTCACTGGTTCTCTTATAGCTGTTGATTCATGAATGCAAAGAGCAAGGGATGATAATTCTCAAGACAGAGGTTTGTTCCAATGATTCCTTTCCTTGGACTATCCGACAGTGCTCATCTTTTTGATTCAGGTATGGGCTCTCTTCACGGTCTGCCTGAGATGCTCTTTCAGTCCCCTGATTGGGAAAGTTACTGTATTCCTTATGTCTTTTCCTCCCTTGCCTCAACTCCTCCACAGTTTAAGAGAGAATACGCCTGTCTGTTACCTGATACCCACCACCTGGTCAACTCAGTGTGGTTTCAGCATCTTCTAGCCTTCCTTGTGTGATGTCATCAAAAAGTCCTTTACTATGAGAACATGCTAAACTCAGATCATGTATGTCACCTCAGCCTCCATTCCTGTCCACTCACAGCATACAGACCTGCTCATTCCAGCAATCTTACCTCTGCGGTGGACCAAGAATCTAAAACAATGGCTACTTGCTCACTTCGTCTTTCAGTGCAAATGCTCTCTCCGGCAGCTTTGTGGGCAGCTGGACTTTGGCCAGTTGAGCAGGGGAGATTCATGATCTTATGGCAGATGTTCTTACCTCACACGTGTTCAAGACAAGGCAATTATCATAGCTTACTCTCAAATCCTGCCCCAGGCAGTGTCGGTGTTTCATTTGAGTCAGGAATGAATTTTCATATTTTGCTCTAATGTGACTTATGCTACATATGCTATTGTCAAACTCCCTCTGCATGCTGCTGTCTTTGAACAACTGGCTCTTCAATCCCTGTACTGCTAAGAGAGAGATGAATGGATTTTTGTAACAAGCACCACCTGAAGTCTATGACCGTGTGACTAGACAGATAGTCACTTAAAGGGAAAGAAACTATTCTTTTTTTTTTGACATATGTATTCAAGCCCACAATTTGTTCCTCTTCCTTGGAGTTCTTGAAGGCTTCTTAGGCCTTCCCAGCTATCAAGGAATTGAGTACAAAAGGAACATGTCTTATGCTTCTTAGGGCCATATAGCATGCACAGAATATAAGGTTTGATTTCATCCATACAGGTCCTGGTGAAGTAAATTTATTTGGCTTCCTGTGCTTCTGTATGCGAATCTCACATGAGAATGTACACACAGAAAAAAAAAACCCATGAGGTAGCAGTTAAATAACCTCTATAGCCTTTGATGGACTCCTTCAAAGGACTCCAATATAAGATCTGGCACATCAAATCTTTGGGAAACTTTTCCTGTTCAAGCATAAAATTATGAAGTTGACAACTTCCAAAGTGGACTCAAATAAAGTACTTTGTCATTTTAAGTAGGGAGAATGTTCCAGACATAATCCTATAATCTTCCTTTCCATCCCAAAGATAGTAACTTCCACCTCATTTGCACCACGGACAGAGTTCAGAATTTCTTCACAGAAGCTGCAAAAGTTACAGAAAAAATGGATAAGTACTGATGAAGATTGTTCCTGGTTTGTATACAGATATCAGGAAGCTCCAACATATCCATTAATCAGGTCCAATGTGGGAATTCCTGGAAAGCCTGTGACTGCTGAGGTGCCAGGATCTTTGAAGCTATTTTGCTGTGGGAACTGTGATACATTTATATCTCACTACGTGTTTCAGATATGTGTCCCACAGCAAGGCTGAATCTAGTAAAGCTTCCTTATCTTCTGCACGTACAGCAGGGATAAGCTGGTGTTTTGCACAGTCCTCATTCTATACATATGCACAGCTCTGGTAGCAAAACTGATTTCTTTTTTTTTTCCCCCGGTTCCATTTTGCTGTCTTCTTTGGACAGTTGTCCAAAAAAAGATACAAACAGCAACAACAAAAAACAACTGGACTACTAATTTGTATTGACATAATGTCATATCAGCCAGAAGATAAGACACACAATTAGCATTGCAGTAATTCTTTTATCTTACATATATATCTGATGTTGGAAGATAAATGTTATGAAAATGTAAACATGAAAAAATTGTGTGTGCATATATATATATATATATAGATACACACATATGAAATACTGCTTTCCTCTAGAGGAGACATGGTTTGCCACAACGATTTTTTTTTCCTGGATGAATATCAACTGAGGTGTAAAATAGTCTAGAGCCCGCTTGTCTTTGTAGGTGTCAGGTGTTGGTTCTCACTTGCATTTATTGCTATTCCACCTACCCGAAGCTATAGGAAGGTGAACAAGAAGAATCAGCTTGGGCTTACTGGAGTCAGCCTGACCACCAACATCCCAGCCTTGAGGAAATAGGTAATTTAAAACAAACAAACAAATCTGCAAACATCTTTTTTCAATTTATTGGCATTATATTCTGTATCAAGGAATAACAGAAAAGAGACCCAAAAGAACATCCCCTTTTAAAATTAAAAAATACATTTAGAATCATATACATCTGATCTAAATTTGAAAAAAGAGCAGAAATAAGAGCTGTGGTTGCCAGCATTCTTTTAACCCACTACAGAGTCTTTTCAACAAGACAAGATTGAAAATTTTTATTTGCTAAATTTTTAACTCATTAAGAAATACTAATTGATCTTCTGCATTTGGTTCACTTTTGAATTGGTTCTCACTTTTTTCTGTCCATTTGCTGTACCTTATGTGTGTAGGTGTCATGTCTGTATGTATGGGTGCTATCTTGAATGTATATTATGTAAGCTAATGTCCTGCTTATCCTGATATACCTCAGCTATTCCCAAAGCAAATACCAAAAAACTAAACAGAGAAAACACTGATAAAGCAATTGCTTCCAACTGATGTGTTGAAGAAATTAAAGACTTCTTCCTGAGGTGGACTTTACAGTCAGCCAAGCATCTAACCAGCATATAAAAATGCAGGTTTACATTAAAAATATGATAGGGCAAAGGCTCAACACTGGTGGGGAAAAAAAAAAAATCAAAAATCAAACAAAAACAAAACACAAACAGAAAACAACTTCTAAAAGTTTTAATTTTCTTTTCTTCTTTTCTTAAAAAACCTTCCAGGGGGACTGGATAGCTCAAGGGGTTGGTAATAGGATACAGAGCCTTTCATCTCTAGGTCACCAGTTCGCATCCAGGCCAGGTCAGTAGTGACCAAAAATTTTACCATTTGATGGGTTTTCAGTGACCTATATGAAATAAGTTGTTGGAACCGTTGTTGGAACAGTTGCTGGAAGCTGTTCACTTCTTATTTAAGAGGTGGCTGATCTTTTGGCAGTCTCAGTAGCGAGACTGCATTACCTGTTCATCTAAAGATGTGAGACACACCGATGGCATTTTGTAGAAATCTGTCTTTCTACAACTATTATCAGTTCATAATTGTTGCAACAATTACGGTAGCTGTTAGTATTCTGCTGCCTGTTCTGGATCTGTGCTGTGGTCCAATGGATCTCAGGGTTGTTAAAAAGATAACTGCTACAGGCACTCAATTCATAAAAAAACATTCTTTGTGTGAGCACAGGTAACCTTAATTTATTTAAGTTGCAGGACTAAATCCCCATCTTTCTTTCTTGACATCTTTATTTTCAGGTTTTTCACCAAGATTAAACAGAGGAATTCAATCAGTATAACACATCCAGAACATTTTTAAGGGTGAAGAAAAAAAAAAAAATAAAAAGCTAAGATAAGCACTAGCTGGCCTAGAATTTCAAAGCAGCAATAGCATAATACAGTGTCATAGATCAGGTCAGACTTGGAATAAATTCCAGAATCATTGCATTCCTAATTTTTGTGTTGTTCTCAGTTCCATCAAGCTAAGTAGCGACAGATTTCTTCTCCCCACAGGATAGGAAAAAAACATTTCCTTCATTTCTTTGAAAATGGTTTCTTATGTTCAGAATATTACTGGGACCTTGTTAGCCTTTTTAAATGGCTAACTTATGCATACATCACCTAGATACTTCACATTTTCTATAACAGAAATCTCAAGAAGCGAGCATGCTTCCTTTAAAGTTATCACCAAAAATAGAAGCTGCCAAGAAAAGCTAAATTTAAAAAACATCATGGTTTTATAAAAGATAACGATAATTCTCAGTTACAGAAAGGTCCCATTCTAATCTCTGGCAGTGGAGGAAGCCCTTAAAATGAGAAGAAAATATGCCCTGAAAATAACATTTCTACCTAAGATCTCTAAACAGGTCCTAATTCCTGGCCATAACATTTTGGAGGAGGAGGGTGCTGAGTGACGAGTAACACAACCACAATACTCCGCTTCCAAAGGCCTTCAAGAGGCCATGAAATACAGGTAGTAAGATTGAGCAGCTCTGAGTTTGCTCAGAATTATCTTGGTAGTGGGGAAGATCCCTCTATGTTGCAGAAAGCAGGGAACAAAGATGGACTAAGATACCTTAATACATCCCAAGTATCCATGCCAATCCTTTCCTGTCTTACTGCAGGAATTGGATTACTGAGAATCAGAGCCCTACTATATATTTTACTTTACCTTCCTACAAGGTCCTAAAACTTTTACAGAGAGAAAAAGTAAAATTTAAAATAAAATATAGCTTGAAAATGAGATCTGGTATTGGATACTTCAGGGGAAATGATTGCTCAACTCTTAGCCAAACAAATATCACAAAAATTTTGATAGCTCTGACAGACACATGTGATTAATTACTGTATATATCAGAAAAATACACTTTTTATCTACATAAGTAATTATTGACGTCTTGCTTGCAAGGGCCTGAGAAGGCAACTGGCCAAAAGTAATTTAAAATGCAAAATCAAAACCCCTAAATATGTCCTTGATATACGTCCTTCTTTAGATAAATGAAAGGTATTACTGACTTAAACTCAATACATGAAACAATAAGACTGGAGCTTGAAATAAATTATGTTGATTCAAGTAGACACATATTGCAAAACTGTCTTGCTTTTCTATACAAAGAAATTAATCTTTGTTATATTCTTGCATGGAACAATAAGGCAAAAAAGATATGTATTTAATTCCTGCATAATCCTTTTAATGTAGAGCTTAGTTTCTAGATTCATGGCATTTCTGTTTTCAGCTTAAATTTCAAAGCTATGTTGATCAAATCTACAGTTTGCCATTTTTCTTTAAGCATTTTTAAGCTATAATTTGATGCATTTTTAGAATTTTATTATGTCTGTATTTATATTTAACATTTTTGTCTTTTTTATATAGAACACATCAGTGTCAGGCTTCATCTTACTACCACCAAGTCTCCTTTTTATTTTTCTTTTAATTATTTTAATTTTCTCACTTATTTTCTTTTCGTTACATATACTAATGTTAAGTATTTAAAAGAACAGTGCAATGCTACAGTTATTAGTGTACTGCTTTAACATTTATAGTATTAGTTTCTGAACAAGCATTTATTAAGTATTGGTAAAACAGTATACAAAATGTTATTGCTGTAAATATTCTTACACTCTTTTCTTTTTCCCCCTGTATTTGTGTACTAGGTGGTTGTGAATGCCCTTTTAGGAGCAATTCCATCCATCATGAACGTGCTTCTCGTTTGTCTTATATTCTGGCTAATTTTCAGCATCATGGGAGTAAATCTGTTTGCTGGGAAGTTCTACTACTGTGTTAACACCACAACTGATGAAAGGTTTGAAGTCGACCAAATCAACAATTTTAGTCAGTGCGAGGAACTCATAAAAAACAATCAAAGTGCCCGATGGAAAAACGTGAAAGTAAACTTTGATAATGTAGGATTTGGGTATCTATCTTTACTTCAAGTAGTAAGTGATCACTCTTTATATATACCTCTTACTGTTTATATGTAATAGTGAAAAGCAATTCTAGCAACAAATACAGAAAACATATTTACCTGATGATTTTTATCTGTGACTTAGTAATACCGCTGCACTGATACTTGATTACTCTTTTCATAGTAAGCAGCAAGTAGAGCCTATTAAGATGAATAAAGAATTTTTAGGACATCTGACAGAACAAGTGCTATTCTTCATATTTATAGATCCCTTAGTCCTCCAGCCCCTTCTAACTTTAAAAGTTTCTACAAGTATCTAGGAATGGTATTCAGCTATCTGAATACTTTAACTTTTACTGTTGATAAAAAACCAAAAATCTGCATTAGTGTCATTAAGTCACACAGAACGCCAGGTAGGAAATCCCCTCTCAGTGATGTGGCTGCCACCAGTGCAGACTTATGTGATCTAAGAAACAATTTCTCATTCGGAAGAGAAATAGGAAAAGAAAAATATCATTAGATACTATAATCTATGAAATATTTTCCCTGCTGTTTCTGTGCATAAGCACCTAGTGGAGTTTACTTAGCAAAAACTGAGGGAAGAAAAGAAGGAAGCAATATATGCAGAAAGATACTATAAGGTTAGGCCTTCAGTATCAAAAATTGTGTCCTCACAACACTATCTTCGTATTTTGGAGTAGCTAATAATCTGACCCAACTTAATCAAGAAAATGCTAGACTCTAACCTATATTGTGTGCATTCAGCAACCTCTACGATTTTTTGAGGTTACTGTCTAGTTCTGCAGAATCTTAGTTTTCATTTTTACAGTTTTTAAATAAGTTTCTAGGTTTTATGTTGGCATAAGAAATCTCAATAATACAAATCATTAACATGATACAGTGGTATCGACATGGCCCTGCACAGGGTCTAAAACAATAGTTCTGAGCATTGTGAACTGCCTCTCCCAGCTAATGTAGCATCTCTCCTGTGTGGCTGATAACTATGACAATTTAAATTTTACTATGATTAGAATCATAGAATCGCAGAATGGTTTGGGTTGGAAAGGACCTTAAAGATCATCTAGTTCCAGCCCCCCTGCCATGAGCAGGGACACCTTCCACTAGACCAGGTTGCTCAAAGCCCCATCCAACCTGGCCTTGAACACTTCCAGG
>JAVJGG010000001.1:32714711-32724958 GCA_035590195.1 Aviceda cuculoides
TCAAAGCCCCATCCAACCTGGCCTTGAACACTTCCAGGGATGGGGCATCCACAGCCTCTCTGGGAAACCTGTTCCAGCACCTCACCACCCTCACAGTGAAGAACTGCTTCCTCACATCTAATCTAAATCTACCCTCTTTCAGTTTAAAGCCGTTACCCCTTGTCCTATCACTACATGCCCTTGGAAAAAGTCCCTCCCCATCTTTCCTGTAGGCCCCCTTTAGGTACTGGAAGGCTGCTATGAGGTCTTCCCAGAGCCTTCTCTTCTCCAGGCTGAACAACCCCAACTCTCTCAGCCTGTCTTAAATAAAGATTACTTACTTTACTGTCACATCAGGAAAGTGCAGAGAGGGACCAGCAGTATTAAAGAAATAAACTACTGAATAGAATTTGATTTTGATAGCAAAATTGAATTGTAACAGAAAGACTTTAAATATTTCTTTTCTCTGTCTTATTTTTGAAATCCACTGGCCTGGAATACCCCTTGGCGTTGGGGGCACAATGCTTTATTACACATGTTCAGGAGAAACAAGACATCAACAAAACTCTTTCCAAGTGGTCTGCAACTCTTCTTCCAGTAGTAGCCTAGTCTATGCTGGGACAGGGATGACACCAGGTACATTTTTTCCTGGCTTTGTGGCCACAGTCACCACCCCTCAGCTACTTGTAGTCATATATCTTTAAGTGTCCTGGCTACGCATCTTATCCCATCTTCCCTTCATTGAAAAGGAACGAATATTTCTTACATGAAGACTTAGATTCTTAAATTATTGGATTGCTCTGGCAGACAAATTGGGAGAAATCTACCAATTGTTCCCACGCTTCCAAAGTAAAAATTAATCTAGACCTACTATGGAGGGACCTAGCTGTCATGGGAGGACAAGCCAGTTGTTTTTGCAGTATCTACAGTATAGAGATTTTGCACCGATGTCAAAGGCTTGCCTAATGAATGGATTTTTTTGTGTGTGAGTAGAATGTCAGTGACAACACCACTTACTTTTTCTGTATTACTAAAATGCTTGTAAAACCATGAAGAGATTTTTCATCTGATGTACCAGAAAAAAGCGGGACACTTCTGACATTGCACAAAACAGATGCTTGGCCCTGCATATTTTAGGGTTTGGTAAGTAAGCCACTAGTAGTGATGTTGCAGTTATGGAATGATAAAAGCCCTAGAGCAGAGAAAATAAAATATCAGCTTGATTTCAGTTAATACTTTCACATTTGAAGAATCTGTGGCTTTTTCACCTTCAAGAACACAAGAAAGGCCACAATTCATAAATGTTTGAGATTCTTACATTACTCTTTCAACCAAAGAAGGAGGTGATTTTCTATCTGATATATAAAGTACTCTGGATGAGAACCTAGAACAGGATTCTAAAACCATTGTGTTCAGAAGAAACATGAGAAGCGAATATGTATGTCATAACCCTAAATTTCCCTACCCTTCCTAATCAACTTGTAGTAATAGTAAAGATGAGTAAATACTAAAACATTACTCAATTAGAGGTATCCATTACTAAGTCAGAAACAAAGATAAAGCTATTGAAACTTGACTATTTGGCCCAAAATAAGGTATTAAGCCTGAAAAATCTGATTAAAAATCATGGTTGCAAGTGGATATGCTTTCTGTGCACCCAATGTGAGCATTAATGGCCATTTTTTAACATCTTAATGATTAGTTGAAAAGTCTACTGAAGTCATTTGGTTCTCCACCTTAAAAACCTCAGGCACAGACTTTTGTTTAGGCTGTGATGGACTTGAGAAAATAAACCCATGGTGGTCAATGTCATTTTTCTAATGACAAACTCAGTGAGAAGTATCAATGCATGAAGTACTGATACAAGGTCCGTTTTTTCAGGAAGCTAGAAACTAACTACAGAAAGCTGCCTCTTACATTCCAGTGTTATTTCCATTCTCCATTTTACCCTCTGACTCATGCCTTTTGAGCCAGTCGAAGAAGAATATCGTATATTCCTTCAGCTTTTCTGGGTTATAGGTAATACACAATTTATTTTCTGCATCACTGAGGTTTTCTATCTGGAGTAAATACTACTGGAAGTAGTACCATTTTCATAACAAAAAAAAATCCATATGAAAACAAGCTAAAAGAAGTCCAAACCCTGGCGCTGAGGACCTTATTATTCTGGGAATTACATAAATTAGTCCTGTGAACAATTTTTGTTTTGAATCACAAAAAGCCGTTTCGGGTAGTATATGGGTCTGTTCATCACAGAAAAAAGTGCTCTTTTTAAAGAGTAATATAGAAAAGAAACATAGATATTTTACATAGAAATATTCAAAAGAAGTAGGATAATTTCAGAAAGAAATATTCTAGGCTCAAAAAAATAGATTGGAAATGTATGGCAGTGGCTTTTTAAGCAAAAAGAACTTTGACAAGCTCTTTCTTGAGTTTCCTCGGTGGTGATGGCAAATGAATTTCTGGAATGAGGGCCCTAAGAAAAGAACATAAACTAATTTTTGGTTTGCATGTTGTATTTTTTTTTTCTTTTGGGGGAGGAGTGTGTGTGGAAAATCTTTAGTATTGATAGCAATGTTATAATTCTTTCTGCCCAAAATACAGGCTAACAATACATGCCATTGATATAACCAAGTTTTACAGACTTCATTGATCAGAGACTATTTTCCAAAATTCTTACATAATTTGGAGTGTAAATATTCATGCCATCAGTCATAGAAGTACCCGTTCTCTCTATAAGAATTTTTTTCTTCTATGATGCAGAGTAGCTTATGTTGGTCCACGTGGATCTCCAAACTTCTTTTTTTTTTTCATTTCTTGGTCTGACCTTGTTTGAGTATTTATCTGTCTCTAAAGAAAAGCATCAAAGCAGATACAGATCTGCTGGAGAAATTCCTTTCACAGTTTTCATGCATCAATGAGTGAAGAGGAAGAGGTTGGTGTACACAAAGAGATGTGGCATCTGCCCTGATAGTTTTATGGCCTTATGCCTTTTTAACTTGAACCTAGTGTTTGCATCCTTTGGTAAGTAAATCTCCCACAGGCCTGCTTTTATCCTGCTGGTAAGCGTATATCCTGCTTACCAGGATAAAATGTGGCAAACTAGTGGGTCTCAAAGCACAATGTTATGTTATTCTGCTGTTAATAATATAAATAAGAAAACACACCTTGTGAAGTGTAGGGCAAAAAAACCAGAAGCTGAATTTTAGGGCTCTAAGAGTAGGATGGCTTCAAAGTTCCAGCAAGTTAATATTTTAAAAGCAAGATGCTATCTTCAAAAGGGAATGTGAATCTTCCTGGTGGTTATTTCTGGTAAAGAAATGGAGTGGTGAAACTCCAGCAGTACTTATAACTTCATTAGAAATTATTAATTAGAGAAAAAAGTCTTCATACTTTTAACAATAGTAAAGTAGATTGGGAAATTTTTGTTTTGTTGGTTTTTCTAACTACATTTGAATCTGCAGTTGTGTGCATGTTTTTCACATTTCCTTGGGGGAAAAAAACGTTTGGAACAGATGCTAATTTCAGTTACGCTGCTGTAATCTTTGAAATCAATGAATTACTCCTGATTTAGTGTCACTAAGCATGTACAATATATTTTTATATTTGAATATACAAAAAGGAAACTAAGAACTTGATCTCTTAGTTGTATTTCTGGGTTATTTTCTATTCAGCATGCACAAATGCCCCAATAATACCTTATTCCGGTTAAAGAAAATGTGTTGCAGATAAATTTACGCCTAACCTGAGCAGGCCTAAGCTTCTACTGAATGCAGTAGAAATAACACTCCTTCATTAAATATGATGCCTTGACACTGAACAACCAGTTCCATTACTTGCTATTGTTGAGGCAACATATTTAAAAATTACAAGTTCTCCTGCTGAATTGATGCTTCTGCTTTGGGAATTAAGAATCTGTTTTCTCACAGCTAAGTTCTCAAGTAGTGTAAATGGTTTTGCATAATGATTACATTCACTGATTCCTGCTGATTTTCAGTAAAAAAAAGAATAAAATGAATAATATGATGAGGGAGCATGTTTTATTATTAAAATTACTTAATTTTAATTAGGCTTTGGGATTGGTTTTGTCTTCATTTCTTCAATAATGGTAATATGGTTTTGTGAAACTCATTGTGGAAAATGCACATTGTGCTTTACATATTTTGAACTGCAAGGTAGAAATATGTTATATTTACATTTTTTCACTCCCACACTCTTTTCAAGTTGCCTTTTTAATAATAATAATAATAATAATAATAATAATACAACAGCTCCGTTTTTCAGCTCTTTTTCCTAGCACTAGCTGAAAAGTAATGTCTGTTTATAGTGGAGTACTTTATTGATGATGGTGAAGCTTAATATTTTAAAACTAGTTTATTTTTTCCCCTGTTCACTCTAGTTAGTCTAGGCTACACCAATAATTTTACAAAAAACAATAAGTCCACTTTCCCTGGAGTGATATGCAAGGATCACCATGTATCTGAATCTGAGGCAACAGCACACACTTTGCAGAAGAGCTACTCCATCATTTGCATCATCTTTCTGATGTAAAAGTATGCCCATTATAGGCATTTAGTGTTTCAGGTTGAAGTGCTGATTTCCACCTAACATGACATTCCAAAAAAATGCAAATAATGTACCAAGACAGAAACAAAAGCAGGCCTTTAAGACATGAAGTAATCATCATGCCCTATTTAGACCTTGTAGGACCTCAGCTGAAATACTGAGTCCAGTTTCGGTTACCATTTCAAGAGACGAACTAGTGGAAGAGAGCTCAGAGGAAAATAATGAGAATGAAGAGAGCTCTGGAAAACAAGATCTGCATGGAAAGATTGAACGAACAGTGATCACAACCTAAAGAAGAAAGGCAGCAACAATCAGTTTGCAAATAAAAGGTGCTGCACAAAGGATGATTAGTATTCTGTTCTCCAGATATGTAATGATTATGACAAGTAAGAGTCTAAAATGACAACAAATGGATTTAGATATCAGGAAACAAAAAAGACAAGTGCCGGAAAAAATATTTTTAATGAGATTGTGGAGTGTCCATCATTAGAAGTCTTTGAGAACAGGTTAAATGTATCAGAAATTACATAAATAAAGCTGATCCTACCTCTCCTAATCCCTTGCAGTCCAACAATTCCACAAGGACTTTAAATTATTCAGCTGAGACTTCTACTTGTTTCAGATTTATTGATTTATTGGTTCTCTGATTTCACCATCATACTGTAAGTTGCCTGAACTCCATATTTTCTGTGTTGGCCCCAAGATGTGAAAGTTGTTGCATACTGGATTTGCATCTCAGGATAATCATGCTCTTTTTGGTATTCCACTGTTACAAAACTGTAAGGGACCTCTTTTTCCTTTAAGAAAATAATTCCTTCTCATTTTAAGTTCACTTCAGGATGATGCCAGCTGCTTTGTATGCTGCATAAGCAAAGCCTTTTTGAAACCTCCACTAGAAATGAAACCTCAAGATGATGGAGATACAGCAATAACCATGGATGAAGAGTGTTCCATTCCCGACTTGTTTCTGCGACTGGTCTCTATGTCAAGGAATATGAAGGAAGCAATGATCTGCACCCTTGTTTAGCAAAATTATGATAGGGATTAAGTGACAGAGAACTATCTCACTTCTTTGTTTTATTCTGGGCACAACTGCATTAAAAACTGAGTGATTTCTACTCAGAGATGTTGCCTAGTCAAAAGAGAACTAATTGCTACAAAGAGAAAATTACTTTCTGTTTTGAACACTCAGATGATGCAATCTGCACCTCACTGTAAAATATAAAAATTTACAGATTTTGGGCAGAAGAAATAGCTATAAAAATTCACTAAATGCTACCACCTGTGAGGCATATTAAGTCTTTGATCACATAAAGCACATCTTCTTCTTACCAGTTTATCTCAGAACATATCTAAGGGATCTAGCCTCTGTAAAACACAATACAATATATTTAAAGTTAAAATAGAATTACTAAATCAGGTAAAGTCTTTCAAAGTAGATAAAACTAAAATTCTGATTGATAGGAAAATACTTTATCTGAGCTGATCAAATTTTTGGTTCCCTTTGGTTGCCACCTTTTTGACTGATTTGAGAGGGAGGGACTACACATCAGTCTTCGTTGGTGGCAACTCAGTTACAGGAGGTTCTCAGCTGTATATAGCCTTTGCAGCTGACATGATTTGATGAACATTTAGTCCACTAAAATGACACTGCATTCTATCATTTGTGTTAATTAATTAGAAATAAGTTAATTACACTTACTGCTTAAAATGTTCATATAGAGACAAAATAGGGGGATACATAGCAGTGTATCTGATGAGTAGCTGTGAAAAAGGCCGAGACAAAATCATCTAGAAATCTCGTGTTATGGTAATTATTCCTTGTGCTGTACTCAGTTGCTGGAAATAATTATATGAATTGTCTTCAAGCTCTATGCTTAAACAGGTGTGTACTGTTTACAGGCTACATTTAAAGGCTGGATGGATATTATGTATGCAGCTATTGACTCAAGAGATGTAAGTACTGCAAATATTTCTTTTTTTTCATTATGTCTGTCTATCAGCAAGTGTGTATTTATACATCTTCCAAAAGCAATTCATATCCATACAATAGAATGAAACAAAATTAAATTAACTAATATGGGTTTCTGCTGTAAGAAATTCTGGAAAACTAAATGCAAACTGCCAGATGCTGTCAGTAATAGACGGAATGGACAAAATACATTGATATAAATGACAGGGGTATTGACCAAACACAAAATATTAAGGACATTTTGCCCAAGGTTGCTGCTTGTTCAGTTCAAATTTTCACATGGTATCTTAGGAATGATATTTCACTTTTTTTTCCTTAGGTATTACAGCAACCCAAGTATGAAGACAACCTGTACATGTATTTGTATTTTGTCATCTTTATCATTTTTGGGTCTTTTTTCACCCTTAACCTGTTCATTGGTGTCATTATTGATAACTTCAATCAGCAAAAAAAGAAGATAAGTATTGTTTCATTTCTCTTCTAAGGATATTCTAAAATACTGCATTTTTATAGGTGCATGATATATGGAATGTCCACCCAAGTTTGTTCAAAATTGAAAAAGCTGAAGTATATTAGGATAAAAAAATCTTACCAAGATGTAGTATGCATTAACGTCATAAGATTTTACATTGTAGTGGATGGGACAAACCCTCCTGTTTTCAATGTCCAGTTTAGTCTTCCTCAAGTCATTTGCTTTTCCATGCCTAAACTTCATGAAACCTCCTTACATGATCAAACCTCTGATTTAGGCCTCTACATTAAAGCACTCGTAATTTCTTGATGATTTTCTTCTTGATTTGTAGTGATTCTATCAGCACACAAAAAATAGCTACCTGGTTATGAAAAATAAAACATTATTTCATCACACTACTACAGATGCTGGTTTAATGATCCCAGGTATTCAAGTTCTATTTTGTGGCAACTGAACATTCTGAAACTATACAGAACAGGAGTGGTTTGTAACTATCTCAGGGCCATTTTTTATTGTTACATAATGCAGATGTAGATAATCTCACTGGTACAGGTGGTCTGAGCATCAGATGCTCATCTTTAAATTTATTTTCTGTAAATAGATAAGGTAATGAAAGCTAAAGGACATAAGAAGCTATGAATTACCAGTTTAATTTTACCTTACCGGACTTCATCACTTTCTTTGGGTTTATGTTAGTAATGAGAGATGCTAAGATTTTTTGAAGCTCTACATGCTAGAGGCCTAGAGGTATATGGTTAGGGAGCCTGTCCAGTGTACTGTGCATGCACTCTCATGTCTTCAAGCTTCCCAAACACTCATCTACAAAAAGGCTGCATCCAGCCCTGTGTGTTCATAGACATTCCTGGAATTAGATGTCTGCATGTATCTTTTATCCAGGAAAAATTTACTTCAAGACGTATGTGAGGTCTGATTGGTTTTCATTCAAGCTGTCTCTACAAGAAAGTTACTATGAGCAGTGGATTTTGGTTAGGTTGCCATGAAAGACCCATAATTCCCTCTTTATCTTCACTGTCAGACTCCAAAGGCCAGTTCTGGCTTTTGCTAATCAGAACTTAATTGAACATGGAAGCTAATCAAGATAAAAGACTTGAAAGAGAGCATTTTGCTGTTAACAGTATCAAGAGCGCTTCAATCTTCAGCTCAGCTTCTCCAAAGTCTGATAATCTATCTTCTCAAAAACCTTGAAGACTTTGAGTCTCAGTGTTAATGTTGTGATTGCTAAATTAGAGATAGCTAGAGTATTAACTCATCCATGTACTGAAAACCCGACTTTGTCTGCTTCCATTGTTTCATTAAAATCACAGTTCAGAAGTGACAGTACTGAGCAGCCCAGACTATTGGAGTTTATCTCAGATGCTGTTTACTGCATCTCTTCCTACAAAAGAGGTACTGAAAAGGATTTCTTGGAGTTCAAGGAAAATATAGAAAAATGCTGCATTACTATTTTTAGTGAGATGCAGTACTGGATGTTCAGACAACTTCTAGACTAAATGCTTAGGTTGCATTTGATAGCTAAGAGATTTTTCCCAATTCAGTCTTCTTGATTTTCATGAAATAAATAAATAAATCATGTTTCTCTAAAAGTTTTTTCAACACTGCATATAAAAGTGATTATAACCAGTTTTAATTTCATGTTTTTACTTTGGAGGTCAAGACATATTTATGACAGAAGATCAGAATAAATACTACAATGCAATGAAAAAGCTGGGATCTAAAAAACCACAAAAACCTATACCAAGACCAGGGGTAAAATTGTTTATATACATCAGACCGATAGCTATTTATGAACAGCTCAGTTTTTGTTGATATATAGAGAGCAGAAATATGCCCATGTGAAAACTATCATTAACTAGTGTATCAGTCAACAAAAATGGAAATGTAAAAAAAATTATTTTCCCCTTGCAACCATTTTAGGTATGAACATACAGACAAAGAAGGCTGAACTAAGCTGTTGCATTCACTTTGATTTGACTACTCTATTTAAGATCACTAGTTACATTTTTATGGAAGTCTCATAGGCCTTACTGCATGTATTTTTCTACTTTCTTCTAACAGGAAAAGAAAAACAATTACAGTTTGTATTGGATGTTTCTTTTTTTCTTTTCTTCTCAGAACAAATTCCAAGGCATGGTCTTTGATTTTGTGACACAGCAAGTATTTGACATCAGCATCATGATTCTTATTTGTCTTAACATGGTTACCATGATGGTAGAGACTGATGACCAGAGTGAAGAAATGGAAAATATTTTATACTGGATAAACCTGGTGTTTATTGTCCTTTTCACTGGTGAATGTGTCCTGAAATTAATTTCACTTCGCCATTACTATTTCACTATAGGCTGGAACATTTTTGATTTTGTAGTTGTCATCCTCTCAATAGTAGGTAAGTCTGGTTTATTAAACTAAAAAGTGAGTAAAATGAGTATAAGATAAACTCCTACTTAAATAGAGCTATATGGTCGGCTTTTGCCATTGCAAGGATTACAACCAAGTCATGCAACTTTTCATTTTATCTAATCGTTTACCTAATCTAACCATCAAAACTGTTACAATCATTCAACATATATTACACCTGCAACTATGAAGTATAACAGAAATTATGCAAGTGGAATCTACAGAATATCTTTAAATGCTATATAGAACCACCAATTTTAAAACTATTTTTCTACATTTCTACTATGATATGGAGATTAAGTGGTAATGTATCTTGGTTTTATTTTTTTCTGTTCTAGGTATGTTTTTAGCCGAGATGATTGAAAAGTATTTTGTGTCCCCCACACTATTCAGAGTCATTCGACTTGCCAGAATCGGTCGAATCCTGCGTCTCATTAAAGGCGCTAAGGGAATCCGCACTTTGCTTTTCGCTTTGATGATGTCCCTTCCCGCTTTGTTCAACATTGGTCTGCTGCTGTTCCTGGTCATGTTTATCTATGCGATATTTGGCATGTCCAACTTTGCCTATGTTAAGAGGGAAGTTGGGATTGATGACATGTTCAACTTTGAAACGTTTGGCAACAGCATGATCTGCCTATTTCAAATTACCACATCTGCTGGCTGGGATGGTTTGCTAGCCCCAATTCTTAACAGTGGGGAGCCAGACTGTGACCCCCATAAAGATCATCCGGGGAGCTCCGTTAAAGGCGACTGCGGTAACCCTTCCGTTGGGATTTTCTTCTTTGTCAGCTACATTATCATATCATTTCTGGTAGTGGTGAACATGTACATTGCTGTGATTTT
>JAVJGG010000001.1:32751732-32776814 GCA_035590195.1 Aviceda cuculoides
ATTTAAACTTTTCATTACTTGTTTTATCTTCATGTTTTGCAGGTAGACTTTGGGAAAATATTTGTCCTTTGTATACAGTAAAACAGAACTTGTATAATTCCAGTCAGACTGGAGTTACAAACTTCAGCAGCTAATGAAAATGTAGTTTAATTGGCAGTGATCCTGTCAAAGACAGAATGTGATGATGTGGTTAGGCTATGTAAATGCATATTTATCAAAATGTGTGTTCTAGTTCTTCTATTTATCTTTAATTTGGCATTATATTTTTGGAAGCCTGAACTTGCAACTAAATAACACCTTTTTAATATAGTATTTATGAGAAATAACTTGGTTACAGGAGAAGTGAAGAAAGCAGAGAAATCTCTAAGCAGCATGTAATTAAATACCCAGGCAAGGTTGTTGTCTTTAAGATTTATCTTTAAATAATACTCAGATTTTTGTTTCTTCCTTTCAGGCAATCAGTTACTATGAGGCCGCATTGAGAAGCGGTCAACAGAATTTTCTGTGCTATGATTTGGCTGAGCTTTTAATGAAGCTGAAGCAGTATGAAAAAGCAGAAAAAGTACTTCAGCAAGCTTTAGATCATGAGCCTGGTAGGAGTGTTATTAATTTACAGCAAAACATACAATTTCTACTGTTGTTTGTGTTTTCTATGTGATTCTAAGGAATAAAGAAGTTCCATATAAAACTTTTTTGAACTGTAAACCACAGGAAACTATTAAGTGATAAATGTGAAATGCACTCTAAAATAAACTTCACTTATATTTAAAGGTGCTTTTGCCAGGACTTTTAAACTTGGAACATCTGTGATAAGTGAAGTCAGTAAATACAATAGCAGAGCTCCACACATGCAAGGTTCTTTCTCTTCTGTCCTAACAAATGTTCTGATTCTGAATTGAGTATAGATGAGTCATTCCTGCTGTTAGGGAATGGTTGTTTAGGTGGTAAATGCTACCCAGTATCCTTCAGAGCAAAGAGACTGAACTGACTGAAGATGTCTCTTAAGACCCTCTTTTACATGTTAGGAATATGCACTTACAAAGTGAAAACTTTTGGATTTTTTTCCTTGGTTTTCTTAAGAGGCAATTAAGAAGTTTTAAGGTGTTTAGTGTGAGCTGTTGAGCTATACCCTTAATTAAGGAAATCTTTTTGCAGTGGTTTAATTATATTTGTTAACTTTTGTGGCTATCTGAATACTGAAACAGTTAGTATTAGCAAGTCTTATTACTAGTCCCTTCCGTAAGTTTTTCTTATGTCACTGTTTTACTGGTCTTTCTTACGGTGCAGGGGAGTGTTAGTTTTCTGTCTTGTTTACTTCTTACTGAAAAAATCCTCTCATTAACATTATATTCCTGTCTTAGTTAAGCCTTTGAGGATCTGGCTAATTTAATAATCATGCTCAATACAGCTTGATCTTATAGTGTGGAAAGATAAATTAGCAGTAAATAAAGCTTGTCCCATGTACTTTAAAATCTTCTCTTCCATCTTACAATAAAGCAAAAAGTACATAAGCCAATATCCTTTTTGTACATCTTTGATATACTTGCATTCTCTACGTGAAAAAAAGTAGATCTCATTGGCTGACTGGGAAAATTGTTGAACAGTTTAATACCTTTTTTTAGAAATGCTGAAATATCCGTAATTTGTGAAAGAAAAATGAAAAATAGGAAACGTAGTGGAGGGAGTGATCTTACATGGTTGGCTATATGGCCTAATCTCTGATACAAAACAGCATGTCACAATTATAACACTTTGAAGACAGTTTGCTAATAGAGTATAGCTCAATATACTTTTTTTTTTATTATTTTAGTAAAGATATAACATGGATTTAGGTGGCTTTTATGTTTTAATGCAGAACTGTGCTCAAGATACCTCTTTGTCAATAGATTAAAATGAATACAAGCCAGGGAGAACTCATATTCTCCAAATATTATTTTATGCATGTATGTTTTAACCATTATTCAAAAGTAGCTTGCTGCTTTTTGAGTAGATACTGAAATACTTGGTTAAAATAACTCTACTCATGTCTTTTCCAGATTCTAGCAAAAGAAAGGTAGTTTGAGGTCAGACTAGAAATTTCATCAGTCTTATGCTTTTTGGATATACAGTAGCACTCATTGAATCAATTTGGATATTTTTCATTGACTTCGAGGAGGATTTAGACCAGAAATGTCAGGAGTGGCTTTATTTCCTTTCCACATAAATCAATAGCTTTTCTCTCATGTTTCTGAGAATGCAAATAGACTAGACAGTCAATTTATTTATCTTCTTTTTGCATCTTTCAATGTCTCTGGCCTTAAATCTCACTCTGCAGGTTGTAATGTTTACTCTGCCCACTAACACCACACCGAGTCAAATCACAATCCTAAATATGTCCTATAAATCCTAAGATGAAGCTGTGAACTTTTCTTTTAAGCTCTTGCTTGGAGTATGTGGAGAGCTTCGTCTTTCTTTGACTTTAGCAGGATCAGTTCTTACAAGAATAATGTTCGTTTACTATAATTCTTATAGTTAATGAATTGTCTTCTCTGATGGAAGATGGACGTTACCAGATGCTTCTGGCAAAAATTTATAGCAAAATGGAGAAGATTGATGAAGCTATTGTTTCATTACAACAGGTAAAGGGGAAAACAAAACACTGTGAAAGCTTGCAATGTTCTCAGTTTTATCCCTGGTTTCACTTTTATCCAAGATTCTAACCGTATTATTTTTGTGAGTGAGGAAAACTCATACATGGTAGGGATAAAACATCTCTCACTGGTGTGAAATGTAAAGAATGTAAGTGGTTAGAAAGTCTAAGCTTTTTGTGAGCAGTGTTGTATGAATTTTAGAGCAGAATACAGGCTTTTACTGGAAGCCTGCATTTGTACTATGCCTTCATTTGTGTGTGGAGCATAGTTTTAGCAGAGCAGGCAAAAACAAAATTGGCTATGGGGACAGGTTGGTTACATATCCTCAGCTCAGCATTGAACACCACTCATAGAACAATCTGGAACAGCTTTCAATGGCTACCTGTAATTTTGTTGTACTGCTGTTTAAATAGCACTAATAAGATCTGTTCGTTCTGGAGTTGAATACTATCACTCAGACTGAGGCTTGAAAGAACAAGGTTGGAAGCTAGAGATAATTTAATCCATTTAGAAGACACTTTCTCAACATAAAGATTGACCAAGAGGTTGGGTCAGTACATTCTTCCATTATACCTTCACTGTGTTACAGAAACAGTAAGCCTTGGTATCATCTTCTGACCAGCAAGAAAAGTAAACTATGTAGGTTGGTTAGAAAGAGAATTGTACGTAAGAGTTAAAATCTTACTGCTATTTCTATTTAATCTGTTGTTAAATTCTTACTTCTTTTTTCCTCATAATGTACTTTTTTCTTTCTCAAAGTTGACTTTTTTCCCCATTCTCCTTTAGCAAACTTCCCCCAAAGCAGTCTATTTGTCTTAGTCTTTTCTTTACTTTTATAGTTCTTTCAGGTTCCTCACTATATCAAACTTCAAAAACTTTGTGTTTGTCTCTCCCCTTTTTTTCTTTTGTTGTTGTTTTTGTTACTGTCCTCAACCGTCCTTCCTTGTACCTGTTCTCTTTGAAATCTTTTCCTGCTCCTTTTCTTTTTGCTGCCACATTGATTTAAACAAAACCATCTATTTTGATTATTTCAGCAGGACTAACTGCTCAGTCATGTTATTGCCTCTTCTTGAACAGGTTTCTTCCCTTGTTTTTCAGAGTGATGTTAGAAGTTCCCCCCAGATTTTACTCTGTGTTTTAATTCTCCTTCCCTGCTAGGCAAAATGGTAGGGAGGTGAGAAGAAGCAGAATAAAATTAGTGCTTCTTTCTCTTCAACTTGTGAACTTTTAAATGAGTGAAGCAGCTCTTCTGAGATTTTATTTCAATGTTAAGATAGTTACAAAACTGCTTGAGCAGAAAGAGGAAATCTCATGTGTGTTAATCAGCTAGAATTCCAGTTGAAATCAAAGCAAACTGATCAACCATAATCAGAATTAGGCATAGCTGTTTCTTTATCTGCCCTCTTCTGGGGCATCTGCTATTAACAAAGAGCTCAACCTTTGTGCTTCTGCTAGACTTTTCTTAATCACTCCCTAAATGAAGGACCTCAGTAAATAAAATTTGAAGCTTTTTTGTTTCCCTGTCCCCCCGCCACTGAGTTTTCTGTGCTTAGTAAAGGAGTTAAGTACATACACCTTCTGGGTTTTGGCTTTTGAGGTCTTGTTTATACACCTTATCAAAAGCTTAATTTTAAGAAAAAAAAGAAAGGGGAGGGAAAAGGCATGTAACACTTCTATTGAATATTTTTGATGTACGAAGTTAGCTTGGAGACTAAGGAAGTTCTTAACGGGAACCCATGGAGATGATGATAAAATTGTTTGAAGCAAATCTTTAAGGCTTGTCTGCAAAAGCATTGCTTTTCTCTTTAATAATGAGGCTTTGTTCGATTATGTCCTACACTAGTGTTTTTTGTGATTACAACTCTGCTGGTAGTTATAAATTGGAACATAACCATTTGAATTGGGGAAGAGATTAGTTACAAATAATGCAAGGCACAGAAATGTGGGGGAAATTTAGACCAATAAAAATGTGTCATGTTTATTCAAATGAATGTATTTGACCTAAATATTCCTTAGATGGAGTATTAAATAAGCTTTTTCATACCACCATTTTCTTCAAGTACACAAGGGGTAAACTGGATCCCTCCCCAGCTTTTTGCTCTAATGTCCTGTTCCTTACGTTTCACAAAACACTGTATGTATGATTATCTTAAAATTATTTTCTGTAAAGTGTAGATTATACATTATTGGATTGGCATGAAGTTGTTATAAGGAGTATTTTTAGAAAAAGTGTATTGGGATTCCATCTTCTTGAAAGTGTTGAACATTAGGTTGCTTTTCATCATGTTTTTGATGTGAATTTTGGGGAAGCCAGGCAGTTTGAGACAGGTTGTTGAGGGAGAGATATTGGGGGAGGATTGTTTTGGTTTGCTTGTTTTCATTGATGTTTTTTATAGTGGAGACATTTTTACCTGCTTTTTTATTATTTTGGGGTTTTCATCTCTCAAATACATAGCATGCTCTAGAACCTTTTAAAAATTTAATTACATTATTTTAAAGTAGATAATACAAAATTCATTCCTTCAAAAAAATTTTGACTGTTCACTCCTTTCCCCACACTAGGCTCGGGAATTACAAGCCAGAGTGCTTAAACGGGCTCAAATAGAACAGCTGGATGCAGTTCCCGCACAGAAACAGTTAGCGGCTGAAATTTGTGCTGAGATTGCAAAGCATTCTACAGCCCAGCGAAACTATGAAAAAGCAATTAAATTTTACAAAGAAGCTGTTGTTCACTGTGAAACCGATAACAAGGTCAGTTCTTCCTCTGACTATTTTGCATTGTTTTTCAATTCAGTTTTGATATCTAGCAATACATTTTTCCAATTATCGACAGTGTAGAAGTATATTTGGAATTATTTCTGCTTTGGTACACATAGAGGCTTGAACTTTCTCCCCTTCATTGCCTATCATGATAAAATAGTTGTATGTACTGCTAATTTCTGTCTCTTACACAAACTCCTGATTCAAGTGGTGGTCTGCATGCACTCGGAGTTGTCCATTAGATCATATAGTGAGCCTGTCTTCATGTAGCAATTGAGGACATGTAAGGTACAGCACAGTAATGATGGATATTTGTTTCAATTTTGCTTGTTGCCTGCCCTGTGGAATGAAGTCTCAGTGATTTCAGTCAGTTCAGACAATTTCTGTCTCTTCTATATCTGTTTTAGCAGTTTTAGACTTTTATGTGGACTTGGTAGGATTCTGATTTTAGACACAAAGTGTTGCTGTTGTTGAGCAGTGATTATTGCACTGCTGCTCTCTTCCCTGCACTGTCTCTTTCCCACAAGTCTGCCTGTTGATAAATGTTGGTAAATTTGAGCTTATTTTTTATCCCCTTACTTCTTCTCCTTTCACAGCCCTGAGTTTTAGAGATAAAAGGGAGAAAAGAAAAGCTAAGAAATTTATAATGAGCACCAAAATTAAGTGTCAACTTTAGTGGGTTTTTTAGATTAAAAATAAATAAATATAATTTTTGTCAAATTTCTATGATTTTATAGCATGTGTTGTATATTTAGGTGTATGTGAAGACTTCTTATTTTGCTGCTTCTTACTGCGCAGCTGTCAGATTGACCAGCTGCTAGATTACAAGTGTATTATCTGGTTTTAATACTTGAACATGTGTGTTGTGGTTTCAAGAATCTAAGTCCTTCCTAAAGCTACAGCTTCAGCATTTTCGCGACAGGATTTCCTCAGAGCATCTTGTAAGAATGATGAAGGGGAAAAAAAACCAATTTGGGAGAGGAAAAGCATCCTTAAAATCTTAAAAGGAGATGACTCCCTCGTTCTACCTTTAAGAGCGAGGAGACTGCCTGTCATAGTACAGGTACAGCTGTGGCTTTTGTGGTATGCCATCCCAGTAATTCAGTATCAAAGCCTTAACCTTTGTTTTTTCTCTCTTTCACACCAGTACTGAAATACCAGCATGGCATTTCCCTTCAATTCTTGCTAAAATCATACTATTGAGAGATTCCCACTGTTACAAGATACGCTGTGCACTGACATTTGTACTGAATATCTTTGTTAGATGCACTCACTGGAGATGTTTGCTTTAATCCTACTTCGCTATCAACGCAGAATACAATGACATCTTTGAAAACCTAAGACTGAATTTCTGATTAAGAACTTCTTCCTTCCTTAGAGTACTGAAAGCAAAATACTTCTGGTTACACACAACTAGTATAAGGGAGTCATCTCTATTTCTGTAGTTTCAGTAGATTTGAACGTGTTTTCTTCCCTTCATTTTTAAAAACATTGCTAGTACAGGGTTGGAATTGAATTCTTTTAGATTCTAAAATATAAATTTGAGCTGTTAAAATACCTGCCTTTTTCTTGATGTCTTCACAGAGTTTACTTTCCTTAAAATTATATATGGAAGTATTGGAAATTCCTTTAAAGCTATCTGTATCTTGTTTCATCAGAACAAAATTTCCTGTATTCTAGCCAAAGTAAACCAAGCCAGATTTGAAATGTTGCATTAAACATATTATCCACCTAAATGTGAAAAGATTGCCACCCATGTCGTAAGGGTTTTGGGTTGCATTGTTTCATTTTACATAGTTAAATCTGGTAGGCAATACCCTACCTCATTTCTCTGACCAGGTAAGAGGCAAGGCAGTTTCCAGATGCAGACTGAAGTGGATCAGAGACTGCATCAAGGACATCATTTCACAGTATCATTGTTTTTTGGGCTGGGGGTGAAAATTTAGAAACCACTTCCAGTCACTAGAATCTAGTATAGAAGTCCAGTTTAACTGGCATTCTTCTCTGACATGCCCAAGGCAGGAAGCGTTCCTCGACTAGCAGACTACTTTTTGGTCCTCCACTGTGTTACATACATAAGAACAGTGGCTTGAAGAAAGCTTTCATAATTAATATACTTACATGCGTGCTATCTCCATATCATTTCAATGCTTACCTACCTGCCTTTCTTTTTCAGAATTACATAGTATACATTTGAATATGTAAATAACAGAAGTAGGAAGAAAACAGTTGTTAAATATTATGCAAGTAGCCTTCATATCCTGAACAGGATGTTCAAAACACTATTTTGATTCAGAAGTGCCTTTCACAAAACACTATTTTGATTCAGAAGTGCCTTTCACAAGTGTAACTAGAGAGAGAATTGTGATGCAGTTATAAGTGCCTCCTTTTGGGAAAAAAAAAAATAAATCAAAACACCATATGAAATTAAGCAGGAGTGACATTGCTTACTGTTTGTCTACTGCTGATTTTACTTTCTGATTTGTTTAACTCCCATTTGCTTCAATGGGAACTTGATTAAGTCTGTGGTAACTCTTGTGTTTATAAACTTTTCTGTGGCATTTTATTAAGAATAGTCTATGATGCATCTTAAGGATGCATGCTTGTGTACATTTCAGTTTGTTAATATTTATTCTGCAGTTGCTTCTCAGAAATGAATCCACACACAGTCTTAATGGGGTAGGTTTGGAAATGCAAATAAGAAAACTGTTTCTGCTGGAATTTGCTTATGCTCCAGAACTAATTGGTGAATGTTAATAAGGTATTTGCTTGTGTCAGTGAATTTAAAACTACTTGCACTTTACATTTTTTTCCAAGAAAATTATTCTTACCAAAATACTGTAGTCTTCAGAGCAATACTATCTAAGCAGCTCTGTTTTCAACATACCTCCAGAATATCCTTCTGAAGAAGTAAAGTTTATCTGTTTAAAGGTGAGGGAATGGAAATGAATTAAATTACTTGACCAAGAGCCCACAGGATACAACAGAGAAAGCTCTCTCTTTAGAAGAGAAACAAATTTTCCCCGAGGCTCTGAAATCCCAGGTTAATACTTGTAGAACTGAACCAGCTTGCTTCATCTTTTGAATTACATACAGTTAAATATTTTAATATGCAGGCAATGTTGGAACTTGCACGTTTGTATCTTGCACAAGACGATACTGATGCCTGTCAACATCAGTGTTCCTTACTACTGAAGAATGACCAAGATAATGAAGCAGCAACGATGGTATGTGCTATTATACTAATCCTGTATCAGAAGGTTTTTTTGAAGTTTGTGTGTCTGCAATGTGATGGATCCATAAAATACTACTTTTGAGAAAGCCTACAGCTTCTGATTTCAAACAACATGTGAAATATCCATTGCAACAAAATGTTTTTCTGTTTGTGCTGCATAATGATTCAATACGAAGTTTCTAGCAATCATAGCCTTCATTCTATCTCAATGTGAAAATGTGTCTTTAAAAGTACTAGTAGAGGAAAAAGTAGTAGTTGTAAGATTGACTAAAGCATGGCTTAACGCATGTTCTATTAACAATTGACTGATGGTTGGGGATGAAGTTATTTTTCCAGCACAGTAATATTAAAGTGAGTATCTAAAAAAACTTCCAGAAGAAAAGAACTGTGTGTTTAAGGAGGTTTTACGTCCTTTTACAGTCATAGTAATCATATTCCTACTTAACCATTTCTAATCACAGCTGCAGGTTCTCTGTACAGGATTTGTATACTTCTCGGCTTAAAAGACAACTCAGTAGACTGAGCAACTTTTGATTTAACACGTTAGGAGCAAAATTATTTTAAGATGGGAATCATATATTTTCTCACAGCAGTCTAACATCTGGAATTTATCCTAGTATGGTGCAAGAACAGGAATAATAGCACTCTTAATATATGTTATTAAATCTACTATTTATTTGTTTTACTTCCACTGCTGAAGTGGGCTATCATCTTTCTTTTTCCCTAACTTTAAACTAACTTTGCTTTGTATATGCTTAATCTGCATTTATAGGAAATAAAATTAGGAGTAAAACTATACAAGTAAAAAAAACATATTTGAAAGGTACATCAAAGTGTTTAATTTTCTTTTAATTTTTACCTTAAGTGAAAAGTTGAGATATGAACCTGTACCTGCTCATTAACCTGTGTGACTGTATATAGTGTTTATTTTCCAGAGAATAATGAAAAACGCAACTCGTTTTACTGGTTGTGCAATTCCTGCAGCACTTTAAAGCTATAGTTTCAGCTCCCCACTTCACAGAACTAGAGCTCATTAAAAACCACAATTTACAATATTTTGTTTTGTTTTCTCTGTATTGGTCAATGCTGTAGATGATGGCCGATCTCATGTTCAGGAAGCAAGATTATGAACAAGCTGTCTTTCATTTCCAGCAGCTCCTAGAACGCAAGCCAGGTGAATATTTAGCAGTCATAGTTTTAATTCTTTCTGATACATAGTTCCAATGAGGTAGAGCAATAAATATCTAAAAAAATACTTTGTATGATTAAAAAGAATGTGCGATTTATAATGTAATGGATACTAAACCGAAGACCATTACTGTGTATAAAAAGCATAAAGCTATTGTAGGGGAAGACGAGAAAATTATTTCTTACAGAAATAGTAATTTACTTTGCTGCAATGTCATGTGCATTGTTTACCTCAAGCCAAATATAGCTAGGGTGTTATGTACTGGTAAACTGTAAAGCACTTTCTCTTGTGTTTAGATACCAAGTGCATGAACACAAAGCTAGCATTTTATTTCAAGATTAATAAAGGAAACTTGTCTTGGACAGGAATAAGTTTCTTATAGCAATTTGCAAATTATGACCAGAGAGAAAGCTACTAAAATCTGTTAAAATAGTAGTATAATGAATGTAAACCTTTCTAGTGGACTTTGTGAAAAAAGTTGTGACAGTACAGCAGATATTTTCGTTTGAGTGCTTTTGAAAGTGAAGTACAATTATACTTATCTTTGTACAGATTTTTACAGAAGTATTGCAAGTATCACTTGGTATCTTCGTTCTTGCTAACATGTGGTTACTGAGTAATATGCCTTATGTATTACACCATATGTCATTTTTGTATGTGAAAAAAACAATGCAGGCTCTTTATTTCTTAAGCTATTTACACAGCAAATAAGTAGAATTACAATGTCCTAATTTTTTTGTATATTTAGATAACTATGCAACCCTTTCACAATTAATTGATCTGTTAAGAAGAGCTGGGAAACTAGAAGAAGTCCCAAGATTTCTTTTAATGGCTGAAAAACATTCTTCCAGAACAAAGCTTGAACCAGGATTTCACTACTGCAAAGGACTGTATCTTTGGTACTTCCAATTATAAATAAGATAAGATTTATTTGATTATGTATTAACTTTCTTGTCATCCATTATCATTCAAAGGTGGTACACATAGTGTGATAAGTAATATAGCTCTACTTTCCTAATTACTTAAGGTGCTAAGATTTTAGGAAAGGTCTCCTTTTCTGTTCTGAAATACTTTCCAATGAGCTCCTCTTTAAAATGAAGCTGTTATCTGTCTCGCATACATCTTTCATATTTCCTGCTTGTTAAAAAGGGATATTCTTGCTGATTCAAAAATATAATATTATTTACTTTCAAATTTTAGAATTTATCAGATTGGTTTTGGTCTGGAAAAACCAAGTTCCTTGCAATAGTATGTGAGCCGTTCAAACCCTGCATTATCAGTGTGTGCAAGTGTGTCATCTGTATTCAAATACTTGGGTTTCTTCCGGGATTTGGGTGGGATTTGGGGCAGCTAATTTTACTTGCCAAGCTTTAAATATTTTAATTATCTGTGTAGGTATACAGGTGAACCAAATGATGCACTCCGGCATTTTAATAAAGCTCGAAAGGACAGTGACTGGGGACAGAATGCAGTCTACAACATGATTGAAATTTGTTTGAACCCAGATAATGAAACTGTGGGTGGTGAAGTCTTTGAAAATCTGGATGCTGACATCGGGTAAGTGAATGAAATAAATATTGCTTGGGTTCTTCTGTCATCCCCTTCCTCTGCAGCCCCTTAATAATGTGGCTTAATTTAAATTGCTCAAAATTTAAGCGTATCTAATGCTTTGAATAGTCTAGTTACTATATTGTGAGAGACCATCCTACACTATAATGTCAGTCTTAAGCAGAAAATATAGAACATTTTATCTGGAATCCTGGTCACTTGCAGTGTTAAAAAGAGCTTGTTATGTTGGAACTGCTGTTGTTACAGAAGAGAATCAATGTAGAATTCCTATATAACAGAGCTATCTTGCACAAAATGGCATGCCTGTAGCATGGAATTTGTACTAACTTGTAATTAATTTGTTGTATATTAAAAAAATAAGCTTTTACAAGCACTTTCTTTCTGATAACAGTAATTCAACAGAGAAGCAGGAGTCTGTGCAGTTGGCTGTAAGAACAGCAGAAAATCTTCTGAAGGAACTCAAGCCTCAGACCATTCAGGGTCACATTCAGCTGCGAATCATGGAAAATTATTGTCTCATGGCAACCAAACAAAAATCAAGTGTTGAACGAGCACTGAACACTTTCACTGAAATAGTAGTGGCTGAGGTTAGTAAGCTGTCTCATTTCCTCAGTCTTCTCTTTCACACTTAAGACATTTTTTTTAACTAGTCTCGCAGTTAACTTTCAGGAATAGTGGCATGTGTTAGTGCTATTTGTTCTAAGGATTTTTTTTTTCCTATTAAAAAATATTTTATATAAAATTTGGAAAAAAACCCCATGCTGAAATAACATGATTTAGAAGTTTTCAGCTGGATTGCAAATTTATAACTCAACTAAATGCTAATATTGCCAGTTAGTGAAATGTGGATAGGCTATTTGGTTCAAGTTGCTGGGTCTGCTTTTTAATTCCCAGTCTTGCCAGCAGTGTGTCTGATGATATAAGTCTATACAGTACCTTCATTCTGTAAGCAAAAGCAATTAAATATAAGCTGCCTTCATGTACTTCATGGCAATTTGACAGAATTTAGATTCCAGGGCAAGATTATCCATCTGCTTAAAATTCATCCTTATGATGGAAATCTTCATTATATAATAGCTACTTGTAGTCATTAGCTTTAGGATTAACAACAGATACTTTTGCTACCAGCACCTTTCAACAGATTTTATTTAAGCACATGTAGACACATCTAATCCATCAGAATGCCAGGAAATACTTAACTACCCATTAACTGTGTGCTAACCTGCTTCTTGGCTAAGCTGAGTATGTTGATGCTTACCTTGTGTGTAAGGCAGTTCTGAGAATCAAAAGCAAGGTCCCTCTACCTTCAGTGCTGGCTTCCCAGTCCTGCTGAGAATTGATCTGAGGTCCTGTGAATATTGGATGGTTTTTGACATGGTGACACAGTTCCAGCAGGAAGAATGCTCCAGTCTATTTAGTCTTCTCTTCGGGGTTGTATAAAATATACAGTTTTAATCTCTTCAGACTTTAGAGGTTATTGATTCATGCTAGGTGTGACTATTGAGGGAGAGGGGGGATGAGTTGATCCTTATGCAGAAGGGGGGGTTTTGGTGGGGTCTTTTTTTTTTAACGCACTGTGGCAAGCCTATTTACAGCACAACCCTACAAAGACGAGTAGAGGCAGAATGCCAATAGTGAGGCAGGAGCACTGAGAGGGAGAAAGAAGCTTTTAAGTTAGCTGCTGATAGAACCACTATCATTTAAACCTTCCATTTAGGAAGCAGTTTCAGGATGTGAGCCCCATTCTCATCTGTACCATGTGCTAATAAAGGCAGGATTTTAAAAATCACACTTGCTCCTGCACTTCTTACTGCTTGCTTGAGGCTCTTGCATAGAATGATGGCTTTTAAGAATCCTGTTTGCTATACATAGCTTCTGGATACAGGCAGTTTAGACTTAGATTTTTAGGAGCTGTATGCCTAATAATAGGAATTGGTGTCCCTGTTATTGATATTTGACAGGAACTACTAAAAGTAGAAAATACCATTTGTAACTTCAAGTGAGTTCAGTTTCTATCTGAAGTATTTATTTGTGTATCAAAAGGATAGATCTTGGTGATATCAGAATGTTTCTTATTGAAATTAAATACCTGTGGATGCTTTCAATGTTTCCTGAGCCTGAAAAAGATTGTTTTCAGCCCAAACTTATGTTCAGCCTCTTAATTATTTAACGTGGTGTTTATCATGATTAGTCTTACAGAAATAATCATAGCACTAGATGGAAAACATGTTTGTAAGATTGGATGGTCTATCTTTATTTCCTGAGATTTAGCTTTTAGTTTAGTTCACAGATACCTGGTGAAAGTCTTATTTTAAAAGAAAAAAAAAGTTAAAAGCAAAATAAAAAACCACCAAGCAGTCACTATGGTTTTTACTGCAGAAAGATCATATACCAGCACTTTTGGGAATGGCCACAGCCTACATGATCTTGAAACAGACTCCACGAGCCAGAAATCAGTTAAAACGGATTTCAAAAATGAGCTGGAATCCCATTGATGCAGAGGAGTTTGAAAAGAGTTGGCTTCTGCTTGCAGATATATATATTCAATCTGCAAAATATGATATGGCGGGTGAATTATTAAAACGGTGCCTTCGTCATAACAGGGTAAGTGAATGCACATTAAAACTAACCTTAGTAACCTTCTATTTTAATTTCTCTAATGTTTAGTTTTCCTCTGAAACATGATTTTGAAATGCATTTCTTTTTCCAATTGCCTGGTATTTTACTTATTAAGGAGAAGTAGACCAAAACAAGCCAGGAAACCAGCAACTTTACACTGAAGGGTAGTAAACAAACCTGTGAATGCTTAGTCATTTTTATTCATATTCTATAATAACTTACACAAGTTTTATCTGTGGTGACACTAGAAGCTTGAGGTGTTTATGGAGTGTCAAGAGATGCATTTTACTGAGTCTCACAAACGTGATGAAGAAAGATGTAGCCATATAAATTTTGGAAACTTACTCCATTTATTAAGAGATGTTATCTTCATATCTTAAAATATGTTTTTAAACATTTATGTTCATAAGCCTGCTACTATACAAGAGTTTTTTTGGTTGGTTTTTCTTTTTTTAGTGCTAGAATTAATTCTTTGCTGTGAAGATACTGTCTGGTAGATTGTCTGGGGACAAGCTCTGATGTTCTTGCCTCAGGGTTTCTGAGCTGGCAAACTGCCCAATACTCTGCTTTGACTATAGGAACAAGCACAGATTTTAGCTCATGTGCTTATTTTTCATTTTGTCCCTTTTTGCTTACCACATTTTTCCATCTATACACTTCACTTTCCTTCACATGAGGCACATCCAATAGCTGGTTTTCCATAGATATTATGCTGCAGGTTCAGGATACTGTTTATAGTGCACAGATTGGGTTTAGAAAAGGACCTGATGCTGTATATTTCTTTTTCTGAATTCATCAGTATAGAAGATAAGGTTCATTATTCAGTCACATTTCTACAACCTCCTTGAGAGGTAGACTTTTTTGAACTTGTAGTCTTTTTATTTCTCGATACAAAACCAAGAGGCAGCTGCAACAGTTCTTGGTATAATGGTATCGTGTACCTCTGCAGAGATGCCTCTTAAAATAGGATGTACTCAATTTCATTTTTACAGAAAATGAGTTTGAATCTAGTTAAGAAAAAATTCTGCCTTAAGGTCAGTTACACACTTGTCCAGATGGCCAAGGGAAGTTGCAAAATCCATACCACTGGAGGATAAACATGAGTCATCTCCCAAAATAAGACATACCTTGAAATAGATGGTCTGTTGAGCAGGTATGTACCACAAATGACACTTTATTGCAGAAATTCCCAAGCAGTTCCAAAAACATAGCCTACCAAGTAATTTGTTTTCTTCTAAAAAGTTTGGGACCCATGAGGGGCTTAGATAAACAAGCTCTGCTTGATAGGAAGGAAGATGGCAAATTAGAAGTCTGGTTCCTTAAAACAGCACAGTAAAGATACTGACTTTTCTCCAACTTGTATGCAAAGCAGATAAGCAGGACTTGTACTATACAAATAGATGTTGAATACTTTAGATCTTAACATATCTTGTTAATTCACAAGACAGTATTTTGTGTGGTATTCTCCAATTTGGAAGATTTTATTAGATTAAGAAAACATGTTATTGTGATGAATTAGTTTTTAGGATTGTTTTTTATCATCCAGAATCTAATTATATGGATATATGTGCGTGTATATATATAGAATTTTAGTAAGTGTGTTGGGTGAAAAATTCATAAGTCTAGTATCTTGTAATACAGGTTTGTTTTGATTTTAAAAGACTTAGGTTTGGTTAGTGAGATCCCTATGAGTTTCTATGAAATTGGGGTTTCTTGCTGATTACTCTTCTTGAATTTGACCTTTTTATCACAAATGAGAGGGGGAGTATATTTTTATCCTCCTTTTCCAGGCATTCCCATACTGCTTATCCCAGTATGCTGTGATTTGAAAGCTTTTCATCAGTAGATTTTGGAAGCCTGATTGGAAATAGTGAACTTAAAGATGGAATGTAATTTATATATCAGCAATTCTTTGTTCTGCCTATGTAAAAAAAGGTGCATGTTTTCATAAAATCTTCATTTTTCCTCTCAAATATTTGACCTATTGGCAGCATGATACTATAAGCTGTTCACAGTAAGGGCATATGGTAGTTAGGGTTTTTCTTATTTTTGTGGGGTTTTTTCCTGCTTTATGTACTAAATTTAAGATTTCTGTATGAATTACTGTGTCTTTCATACTAACTTTTACTATGGATTTAAATTTATTTATGTGTATGCGTAACATAAGGCTAGTATTTTCATCTAGTGCTTAGTAGTTTTAGAAACCTGTTTTTCAGATGCTTGTAACTTGCCACTTGGAGTTAAACAAAATGAAATATCTAATGGTTGGTGTTCTCTTTAGGATACTTCTGTCTGTCTTCAGCTTTAAGTGGAAAATTATAATGTAAAACAGTTTCCAAAAATAAGGTTATGAAAATATATTTTTAAGAAAAAGTGAAACAAACAATATTTGTGGAAGATCCAACACTTTTCTACTGGACTTGAAATGTGGCTGCTGTAGGGTTATTATTAACTGAGAGTGGTATCTGCAGGGTTTCGGGAGGCTCTAAACATTTTCGAAGGCGTAGTTGAAGTGTCCTCTGTGATGAACTCTGTACTTGACTTGGAATAACTTAGGAAGTCACTGTGCAGAATTCCATATAACTGATTTGTATTACAGATGTTTTAAATCAAGACCAGCTTGTCATCAAAGTTAGTACAAGTATCACTTATGCTTTCCAGTTGTACAGATTTGAAGTATTTAAGCAATTAAGCTGTTGGTATTATTATATATAAGCTTACCTAAATAAAATTTTGAATGAATATTTATATTTTACAGTCATGCTGCAAGGCTTATGAATACATGGGATACATAATGGAAAAGGAACAAGCATATAAGGATGCAGCATTAAATTATGAGATGGCCTGGAAATATGGAAACCAAATGAATCCAACAATAGGCATGTATATATAACCTATAAGCATGATTTCAGGCACTACGGTAGGAATGAAACAGCTACCCTTTACTGGAAAGACTGCTTTTAATTTTCTGTAGGGATAGAGTATCACTGGCTTTCCTCACATAAAAACCACAGATGTTTAAAGGTGCGTATAACAGTCACTTGGAAAGACCCTGGTGCAAGAGGTAGCAGCTTTGTGATACTTCAGAAGTTTCTGCTTACTATATTAGTGCAGGATTTGGTCTGAAACAGTTTTAGTTTGCTCTTTGTGAACAACTTTAAGTACAGCATTAATTTTTAATAATGTATTTATAGTAATGCAGTATGTACTATCTATAGTAGAGAACCTTTTATAATACCCAATATGTATCTGATGGTGGCAGATCATTGATTTAATTATTTCATTTTGATAATCAGACAGATTATCTATTTATATGGATAAAGTTTTATATACATGAGTAAGGATTTGAAAAATAAATTATTTAAATATCTTTAAATACATCTGGTTTAAAAAAGATGTTTAACTGAAAACTTGGGATACTATTCAAGTTCTAATTTGGATCATTAATTGAAGTCTACACTAAACTGTCACATTTCTAGACTATTTGAATGTAGGAAACCCTTTATGAAGTTGATACATAGGATAAAATGCCCTTTCTTACTCAACACCTAGAGTCTGTCTTTAGGTCCCAAGGCTGGTGGTTTACACAAATTCTGTTCCAGGTTTTGGGCTGTGGTTATGGCTCCTCAAAAATACTTACTTCTTGCTGTCTTTAATCTGTGGTCTTTTTTTGTGCCCT
This sequence comes from Aviceda cuculoides, assembly GCA_035590195.1. Taxonomy (NCBI): domain Eukaryota; kingdom Metazoa; phylum Chordata; class Aves; order Accipitriformes; family Accipitridae; genus Aviceda; species Aviceda cuculoides. The sequence continues at coordinate 32,769,414 of JAVJGG010000001.1, forward strand.
AGGTTTTTTAGTGTTAGGGTGAAAGAGCCTTTGGCATCAATGGGAAGACAAGTGGGTTTTTGACAAGATTGTAACTGTTACACATATGAACTGCCATACATCTTGTTTCTTCAGTTGTAACTTTTGGATGCTGCAGTGGTTTGGTTCATGATTTTATCTAATATGATCTGTAGATTAAAGTAGTGTTTTGTTAATGGAACTAAATGTTTTGTGATTTAGCTCCTGCTTTTATAACACGGTTAAAGATATAAAAATGCACATGCGTGGATGGATTGCCAAAACTAGATGTTACCCTGTGTACTGTGAGTCAAAAAATTAGGAGGGTCAAAGCAGAAGGAAGACTCAGATGTCGAAACAGAAATAAAAATGACTGATAGAAATCTGATTTAGGTCATATGGGAGAATCTCTAGATACCTGCATTTGGATGCAGTAATTTTACTAGTTGTTTCTGCTCCTGTAAACTGACCTGTGAATGTCTTGGCTAAGATATTACAGTTGTTGATCAAATAAAACATATTAGAAGAAATTTTAACAGTAAAAAGGTACGATTTCTTGAGTTTGTGGATAACATAGATCAAGACTTTTGCTACTTTGAAACCCTCTAGAGGGTAGGAATTGAACAAATTACAAAATCATTTGGTGTCTAGACAGGAGAATGCCTTAGTGAAATTAAACTGTGGAATGATCTTGCATACAAAAAGTGAGATTATGATAATGAAGGTACTCTGTGCACATTATTTCCTAGTTTTGCATACAGCATTGTGAGAATTGTCATGCATTGAAACTAAAATGGTTGAAGCAGCACAAACTGCTTCTGGCAAGTAAAACTGTAAAAACTGGTATGTGATTCCTCATACTCATTTGCTAGTGAGGATAAGCTCATAAATCAAAGATTTTAAATTTCAAATTTTGGAAATTGCATGCTTATAACCTTTTTTCCTCAGTCCTGATATCTGTCCAGGCTGGTATACTTGAGCTGTACTTTTTATATTGAAAGTATCAGCCTGGCATGTTGCTATGCAACTTAGCTATTCCAAGTGACTTTTTTATCAGTGGTCTGCTGACAGTGGCACAGAATAGCATTTTAATTCCCTGGTTTTGTTATTGCTATCCTGATTTTTTTTTTCTTCTTTTGTCCTTTAATAACAAAATTGCCTTTACAGAGGGACAGTGTATTATAGGTCACAGTGAGAAACTCTGTGGGGTACCATAGTAATTGAAAGAGGACAACCATTATGTATTGTCTGTAGTAACACATGCTCTCCAGAATGTCTCCTTTTGATTCAAACATAGCTTTCAGCGTGTAAAGGACTTTTATTTACTACTTGAAGTGACTTTCAGTAGAAATGTTTATCTCTACAGGCTTAAATGAGAGAATACTAGAAAACAAACATACTGACTTTAGAAACATATGGTGACCAAAATGCATTTGAATGCAATATTTTCATTATTCAGTACAGAAACTGAAATTGTTGCCTTTTTTTCCCCCTTTTGCTTACAGGATACAAGCTGGCTTTCAATTACCTAAAAGGAAAGAGATACGTTGATGCAATCGACGTTTGTCATAAGGTAGAATTTGTTTATGTACTAATACTCTGTCTGTGGTAGTGATATGTTTTTGTATAATGATTTTTTTTTTTGTTATTGAGTTTAAATTTCTAAAATATATGGCTTAATGTCAGAAAGACACCCTATTTAATAAGTTTGATTAAATTAAATATCCTCGACATAATCTGTTTTATCTTGAGCTCCCTGGCCACCAGGTAAATAAGAGATAAAGTGGTTGGCTATCATATGTGAAAGCATATTCAAATGGCAGCACCTTCTTTTGGCGCTGTGGTTGCAAGCTGGTAAATCCATACAGAAGTATAGCTGAAGAAGTTAATCGAATGTTAATATCAGAAGAGACTGTTAGAAAGTAACTTCCACTACTATCTTTGTATGTTCCAAACATAAATAGAGCAGATCCAGAATAAGAGGAAGGGCTACTATTACAGAAGCAGAGTGAATATTATGAATTAATAATGATTAGTATTAATAATGAAATAAATTGTATTTGCTCTATTGGGGGGAAATAAAGATAACTAGAAAGGACAAACTGAATGGAAGGATAAAGGAAAGGAGGGATTTGACGGGCAAGAAGATGAAGTGGGTAGAGTATAGTAAGAAAGAGCCTGACGGAGTGAAAACATAAGAACAGTTAATCATTGCAGAGAAAGTATACTTAAAACCTTGGAAATGTCTCCAGAGGTCACTGTTCTGTATGCACGCATTTCAAGCCACCCAGAGGCTTTAGCCCTTGACCCCTGTGTCTTTTGCACCAGCGTGACAGGGCAGCATGAAAGGGAAACAAGGTGTCTTTGATAAAGCTGGTTTTGACCTCCATACATAGAAGTCTCCAGCCACAGTTACATTTTTATGCATTCTTAAAACAAACTTTTCACGTTATTTTAGTTTTAGAATGTGTAAGCTCAGTGATGAGGGGGATAACCAAACAGAGTATTCTTTCCTTTTAGACACAGAGATTTTGGGTTGTTTTGTCTTTTGGCAGGTCCTTGAAGCACATCCAAACTATCCAAAGATCAGAAAGGAAATACTTGAGAAGGCCCGTGCATCACTGAGAACGTGACTTTTTTTTTGTATGGCTTGAGGACTGTTTGTTTAATTTGACTTTGGAAACTATGAATGAGGTACTGCAGTGACAGAGACCATATCAGCACAAAAGTATTGTGAATATTATTAACTTAATGATACTAGAGATCTGGATTATTTTCAAGAAAAATCTGCAGCCCTGAAAGGAATTGTGTTTATTCTTATTCAGGAGAGAATACTGCTTACATGTGTGCTATGTGAAGTGTCATCCAGCATCATAAAAAAGTGTCATCAGCATTATAAAAATGTTTTAGAGCATACAACTTAGTATTTTGGTTTGTCCATTTGAAATAGCACTGAAAAAAACAGCCTATCCTATCTAGTGCAGGTGCGTTGTTAAGATGCTGGATTTCAGTCTGTGTAAACCATTTATTCATAATTATAGTGTAATCTTTATTACTAAAGGTATATTTCTAAAGTATGGTTTTCTATTTTTACATATGTTATAAGCACGCTTTATTTTTTTCATCTTGAAAAACCAGCTACATACATTGTTCTCAGTGAAACTTACATTTTTAATGAAAATCTAATATTTAAAAGTAAGACCTTATGTAAATATTCAGTAAATGCTTTTATAGATCATGCAATTCTTACACAGAATTTATTTTCTACTCATGCCATCTATTATCTACCTGTCAGATTTCCATGAAGAGAAATGTTTGACATTTTTAATTTGGAGTGTTTAGTCTTTCAGCATTGTATGTGTAGACAGTACAGTCATATGTGTAGAAGTTAGCACTCATTTTGTTTAATCCGTATAAAACACCTTTCTGGAGAAATCGTTTTGATTACAGGGGAATATGATCTTGTCTCACATACGGAATGTACCTGTGGATCTTTAAGGGAGGAACAGCATGTCATCAGTGAATGAGAGGAAGGAGAAGAATCAGGAGGTTTTTTTCAGTGATGTAGAATTTTGGAAAAAAAGTAGGTGGCTAACAAAAAACACTGTTACATTGCTGTATTTGGTTTTCAAACAGCACTTGGTGTTGTATGTATTTGACTAGAAAAGTAATGTTTTGGCATGAAAAGAGAATTCTTAATACTAGTGATTAAGTTTCTTAAAATAATCAATTTCAGTTTCCTCCTTTTTTAGCCTTTCATGTCGACGTTGTGTAAAGTCATTTTCATTTGATTTTGGGGATTCTTTTTTACGTCAACTGAATGTTAAGGCTCCAAAAGGGAGCCTGTTTACAATCGTATCTAATCTTGCTTATCAATAACTGGGTGCTGTATCTCGGGTAACTTTATAGCCTTGTTTCCTAAATAGATTGACATGCATCACTTGCACAATGATGCTACCTACTGGTGGTTTCCAGATTCTGCATTCCAGTAACTTTTTAGTTGTTGGTCAGCCTAACTAAAATTAATAGAGGTGTCTCAGGACTATAACACTTCTACAAGATTTGTGTGAATATTAGAATTGAGAAAAGACCCAAATAAGCGGTTTCTCCTTCCTTAGGGAAACTTGAAACTTATGCTGTAGCCTTATCCCTTCTGTTTGAGCACTGGCAATCAGCATACATAACCGTACCAGGCACAGTACAGCCTCCCTAGTTTTTGCCTGCCAGTTGTGCAGCGTGATAGAGATCTGAGGAAGAAGATTTAGGAGACTGCGGAAAAACTGATGGTATGGGAGTGGAAGGAGGAAGGAGGAACATGGAAGGATCTGGAAAATGTGGAGGCTGGGGGGAACTGTAAGGGAGCTGGGCTGTGGGGCTCAGTAGACTATGAATTCTTCAACTATGTTGGTTTGGGTTTGGTTTTTTTTCCCGCTGCTAAAAGAATAAGTACACAGGCCTTATCAAAGCAGTTTCTAGTAAAACAACATTTCTTTGTACATAGACCTATTCATATAGGATCAATGTGAGTTTGCTTCCTCAATAGCATTGGAATAACATGTAGCTGAAGTTTAGAATAAAAATAGATGGGTTTATGTCAATAACTGCAAGATGTTTTCAAAAAAGGCAGGAGTAATCTCCATCTACATCTACTTTGTTTTTATCATGAGCATCAGATGAGTAATAGTTTAGGTCATGACAATGATAAGATACAGAAATTAGTTCGTAGAAATTTAACTGAAACTTTGAGCTTTTCATGGCTAACTTTTGGTGAAGAGCTTTTATTCATATACCATGCATATATATCTAGCCATTAGTGTCTTTTTATACACGAGGTCTTTAAAAGAAGAGTGCAAATGAGGCAAATGTTTGGATTTCAATTTTTTTTTAAAAGTGGCTATAAGTAGTCCTTTAGAGAAAATCTTGCTTTAATATAATATTCCCAGAAGAAAGAAATGGCCTTTCCATTTCCCTTTTGGTTTATATAAGCCAATTTAAGTTTTCCTGTCCTTACTAAATCTTTTTTTTACTTTCTCTGCAGAAGGAATGGCTTTGTTTCATTTCTCTTTACTCCAACTAATTGAAAGTGTTAATTTCAGCTTTCCTTCTGCTTTTACAGTTTCTTATTTTAAAAACGCATGTCGTACTAGCTTTTTTTTTTTTTTTTTTAGCCCTTTTCTTAATAAATGGTTTTGAATGGGAGAGGCTCCTGGGATGGAGGGGAGTCAGTAATGCTAATTTCAAAGAGCTGCAGTCTTTAGTGTGGTGTTGCTTAGCAACCCATCTTCCAGTTTTGCCTTTGGTGAATAAAAGGGGAGAGTGAAGCTGTGGTTTCTATTGATTCATTCACTGAAACTGGAAATCTAAGCATCTTGTAGCTATAGCAACATAAGCCATAGGTGTCGTTTCCTCTTTTCTCTTGCCCCCCTTTCCCCTGCAGGTACAGAATGGCTAGAATATTTTCTAGAGGATATGTAAACATTTTTGGTAACAGTGTACTAAATAATACTTCTGTTTTAATTCCCTCCTGCTTTTTTTCAGTACTAGAAAGATGGTTTAGAAAGTATCATTAGGGATAATAATTAGTATAATTAGCTAAAATAACTAAACTAGCAAGACTCTCATAGAAAAATAGGGCAGAAGTAATTTGCAGTTTCTTCCCGGTTTTGACTAGGTTTGACTATCACAAGTCATTTCTCAAATGTGGCTACAGCAATTTTTCGAAAGGCTCAGAAATCAGGCAACTCCGGTTTAGTAACCTAAACCTTAATCTTGTTACCTATTAGATGACTGAGTAGCTTTATAAACATAATAGTTTAAACAGAGTTTATAGTGTTAGAGGTTTTGTTGAAAATTTTCTGAACGAATTATCTTTAAAAGTGTCCAGGAGACATTTCAGGGAAGTCTCGGTAGTGGGGATGGATTCCAGCTCTTCAGAAGTTGGTTATAAAGAAGTCATTAATGTGTTCCCTATACAATGCTGAACAGGAAAAAATAGGAAAAGAAATTAAGGAAAAATTTCACTGGCAAGTACTTCTCCATCAGCTTGTAACTATGCCACTTTTAAAAATAAGATCACTATTTTGTCAATTTGGGCTCCTTACAACTATGGTTTTGATTTCTGGTTTTACCTCTTGCTTCATCTTGCAATGAAATCAGAACCTGTTTTGTTTTGTTTTGTTTTTTTAAACATTGTCTGGCTTTGAAATGTTTAGAATTGCACCATTACTGCAAAAATCACATGCTTTTATCTTTGCTAAAACTTGGTTTGGTAATTATGTGACATGGTGCTTGCTAAAAGAGCTAAGTGAATGGTCTAAATCTGGTTCTGAAGTACTTTTTTTAAAGGAGTCAGTATGTCTGTTAATGCAGGTTTTAGTCTGGAAAACAGCTTTTTAAGTGTTCATGCTAAAATTTGGCTTACTTGAATTTTGTGGTATGAAAAGTTGAATGTTGGCTATGCACGTCTCGTTGGATGTAGTACTTGTTCAGGCCTCAACTTTCAAAGGTGTAAGGAAGGATTTTTACATGCTAGAAATACCAGAATGTGCTATTTGTGACTAATTCTGGTCTAAATCTTCATTAAGTGTTCCTGGGGAAGATGAATTCAATTATGAAATACTGATATTAACATTTTTGTCACTGCTGTACAATCAGTGTAACTACTGCCAACTTACCATGTATCTGCTGAGCACGTTTAGCTACCTGCAGTTCAGCAAGCTGAAAGAAATCAGCTTTGAAGTGCTGAGACTGTAATTGTGCTACTTCTTATTTGAAAGTAGGAAGAAAGGGAGACTACGCTATATTAAGGGAAGTTAGGAGCAAACTGTGTGATTATTACTTCTTTTTTTTTCCCCTCCCCAAAATTAAGCCATGTTTTTCTAGACAAGTGATTTTATATCTATCCCTCTGGGAAACTTTGCATTGTAAAGGAAGGGAGCTCAGTGTGATATCCTTTCTCTCAAACTCTGATCTCACCTCTAAGGGATTTTGTATTCTGTTTCCCAGCAACGTGAGCGGGGAGCGCTCCGTCAACCCCATCTTGCAGGACAGAACACTTAGGTGATTGAAGAAAAAAACCACAGCACCCTGCCGCGATGCTTAAAATGCAATCTGTAATTTGGATGTTAAAGCATGCATAGACCGTCGTGCCCTGCTGCGGCGCGCATTATGTAATTGTCTAAAAATTACGTTTTCCTTGGGTTCCAGAAGTCAAAGAGGGATGAGTAAAGCGTTCCCGCTCCACAAGCCCGCGTGCTCTTGAGTTCCTTCGGCAGCAGCCTGCAGGCCCAGGGCCCGCGTCCCCTTATCCCCTTGTGTCCGTCCCCCCCCTCCCGCGGAGGGTCTCCTCTCCCCCCCTGGGTCAGGCCCCGCTCCCCAGCGCGGAGTCCCGGGCGGCGCGCGCGG
>JAVJGG010000001.1:32786567-32798748 GCA_035590195.1 Aviceda cuculoides
TTGTTTTAATTTACAGGTGTTATAATTTCAAGAAATGCTGTGACCTATTTGAAGAACATAATCCACAAAACTTTTGTCTCGTGATAATTTTTTAAAACTAGAATGGCTTTCAAAAAAACACCTAAACTATTCAAGAAATTATTTTTTCACTGTAAACTTTGGAAGTTTAGCATTATTGTTTTTGCCTTTCTGGTATTTTTATTTTTATTACAAAAAGAAGTGGGTGTTCAAGATTTTAAAGATGAAGCAGGGATTGAGCCAGTCATTCGGAAGAAAAGTCACATGTTAGGTCTGATGTTAAATGCTATGAACAATATCAAAGGTGCAAAGCCAAAAATGCAGATCAAAGCACCTGTTAGGCAAACTAAGATTACTGGAAAGAGACACTGTTTGCCAGGACACTATACTGCAGTGGAACTAAAACCCTTTCTAGATCGACCCCTTCAAGATCCTAATGCTCCTGGAGCTTCTGGTAAAGCATTTAAACCCATCAACTTAAATTCAGAAGAACAGAAAGAAAAACAGCGTGGAGAAGAAAAACACTGTTTTAATGCATTTGCAAGTGATAGGATTTCTTTACACCGAGATCTTGGACCAGACACTCGACCTCCTGAGTATGTTGAAACGTGCATGTCCTGATAGCTGAAATACCTGTCAGAAATGCAGACTGCAGAGTGATCTGAGTTCAGCATTAGGTGATAGTTTAAGAAAGTCTCCTAGCTATACAAAATGGTTGGCTGTACATAATGATCCACAGTGCCAAAGCCGAGAATGTTTAGAAAGGCTCACTTCTTTCATAGTTTTGCATTCCAAGTAAACATATTTAAATAAGGTTTTCTGGTATTGCCTTTAAGATACAATTTTTGAGTGACTTTCTGGAAGCCTACTGAGTTTTACTTAGAAGATAACTAAAAATGTAGTTTAAACTTTTTCCCAGTTTAAACACCACCCCCCCGACCCCCTTTTTTTTTTTAAAGTATTCAGTGTTAGTAAAACCACCAGCATAATTAGGAATTGTAAACTGTTTAACAAGGCAATGGAACATCTTAGCAGTCTTGTAGTATTGAAAAACTTCATTAATGAGGACTGTAGGGCTTGGGTAGAGTGGGTTTTGGTTATGAGCATTCTCTGTCAGTGTCAGATTTTATGTTCTCAGCTATCTGTGTCAGAAGTGACTAGCCTTACTGAGCTGCTGCTGGTAGTATGAATATCACGTTGCACGTGGTGCAGCTCACAATAACCTTTGCTAGATCATAACTGGTGAGCTTTTGCCTGTGTAATTTGTGAGGCAATAGCTGTGATAATTACCTTGGGGAGTCTTCCAGTCCCTAAAGTTGACAGGCAATAAACAGTAAGTGTGCAGCTTATGAATACAGAAGTGTTGTCTTGTCATCTTTATTTCCAATTGGATTTAAATTTATGTTCAGAATACATCAATCTTGAAAAACTGTGGGTTTAAAATTGTTTCCCTTGAATGCGATATGCTGCCCTAAGAGTTATATGGTTTCTGAAAAATTTTGAAGTTCTGAATTAGATCTGTTCTACTTTTCCTTCCAAACTCTGCATTCTTCTAATAAATACTCTTCTTTGTATTTTTTGGTTTCAACAGTAATTCTGACTTGAAGTCTGATTTTGCAGCTCAGTATCTGCTGTTCTCAATACAATAACATTTCTTTTTGAAGATTACCTGGGTCCTATAAGAAATGTCCTCAAATGTTTGTGAGACAGAAGCAGAACTGAGTCAGTTGTTCAAGTGGCATTCTTATTCATCATATTTTTTAAAAATATTTTATAAAGCTTCTCCGGTTGGAGCTCCTGCCTTTGTGCTCCAAAACTGGGAAAGTGGAGAAGCTGAAATATTTAATGTCCAAACATATAAAGCTTTGTACTAGAAAGAGAAGGGTTTCTTTTAAGAGTTTGAGTCAAAACTCTATGTCCATTTTGTAACATTTTGACACTTTCTAATCTGTAGATGTATTGAACAAAAGTTCAAGCGTTGCCCGCCATTGCCAACCACAAGTATTATAATAGTTTTTCATAATGAAGCATGGTCCACTCTGCTCAGAACCATTCACAGTGTGATGTACACATCTCCTGCCATACTGCTAAAGGAGATTATTTTGGTGGATGATGCCAGTGTAGATGGTAAGAAGTCTTTCTATTTTCTCTTGAATTTTTTTTTTTTTTTTAATTTAAGACATGTTAGGATTGCAGATAAATTGGTTAAAAGAGGATATCTCTTAACCACCATTAACATGTATAATGATATTCTAAGTGGTTTTGTTCCTTTCTTTTTCTATAAAATAGTTCTCCCCCATCTTTTTTTCATAAGGTAGTCAAATATGAAATTACTGTCCTCTAAAAGGTTTTTAAACCCCATTTCTGATTATTCCAGCTCTAGTGCTGCTTAAACTGCATAACTAGTTGCATGACAAATAGCTTTGTAATTTGTGCTTCAAACCAATTACAATTTATAGAACAAAGTATCCAAGGATAAATCATCCAATGCTTGTAGCAATTTGCATTTTATCATAGTGATTGTCTTTATGCAAATTAATTACATTATTATGAAGGGCAATGTCTTTCCTAGAAAGTAAAATTATTTAATGGAAGAATAATCTTCAATACTCAAGCTGACTGCCAAAAATAGTTGAATGTATACTAAGTGTGATCACAAATGCAAGTTCAAAAATTTTATATGCTTAACTTCAGATTAACATGTCTATACATACATGCTTATATTAATGTATTTACACTTTTTGCAAGTCTGTATTTAGTATATTGACGGCCTTGGGTTCTGACACTGCTACACTTAGTTGTGAAGTAGTACAGATTAATAATAAGGATGGACAGAGGAAGGAAGGTGTGAGGTGTTTAATGAGGGATGTGGGGTTGTTTCTCAAATTTTGCACATTTAAAGAGCTTTTTATGTAGCTTCTGTTGCTGTTGTAAATATTGTAGCCTTTGAAAACTGTGTGTAAAATATGCTGTCATTAAGGAAAAAATTTGCATGTTCTGCAGATAACTCGAGTAAGTAGGTACATGATCCATTTGCTCTGAAAATGGATTTTGAATTGATACTCAAACTGTTAATACTGCAGAAGAGATGTACTAGCACATGTCCTTTCTCTTTTAGAATATTTTTTTGTGTTCCATCTCCTGTTCTCTGCCAGCCACCTCTTCCTATGCCCGCACACCCAACAAAATGCAGCCTCTAAAATAATGTTCCAGAGTCAGGAATTGTTTACTGCATTGATGCTGAGGTCATTCCTGGGATTAGTCTGAATTGTTTATCCTGTTAGTTTAATAATGTAAAATTTTAGGCAGTGGCATGTATATACACTGAATATCCTGAAACTGATTTGTCGTTCTAGAATACTTGCATGATAAACTAGATGAATATGTGAAACAATTTCAAATAGTTAAAGTAGTCCGTCAAAAGGAAAGAAAGGGTCTAATCACTGCACGGTTGTTGGGAGCTTCAGCAGCAACAGGAGAGACCCTCACCTTTCTGGATGCTCACTGTAAGTGTAACCTGTAACTATGCCAGGTCTGTTTACAATGCTGTTCTCCTCTTTGATTTAATGATGCAGATTTTTTTATCAATTATGAACATTAGCAATGTATCATCTTTCCTATTGCTATTTTATATTATTGAAAATATAATTAGCAATGTTATTTAAAAGCAATGCATATTGGCTTGCTGTGGGCATGTTAAAATATTCCCTGTGTACTACTTTATAGTCAAGTAAAAATTCAGTGCTTGTTCCCATTTTCTCCATAGGTGAATGCTTTTATGGCTGGTTAGAGCCATTATTGGCAAGAATAGCTGAGAACCCTGTTGCTGTTGTAAGCCCTGATATTGCTTCTATAGATCTCAATACTTTTGAATTCAGTAAACCAACTCCTTATGGGCACAGCCACAACAGAGGAAATTTTGACTGGAGTTTGTCATTTGGATGGGAGTCTCTTCCTAAACATGAAAATAAAAGAAGAAAAGATGAAACCTATCCAATTAGGTAAACATAAGTTGAATAATATTTTAAATCCTTTAGTTTTCATGTTTTTTTGTTATGAACAATAGTTTGTAAATGAACTAGTTCTTCAGATGAGTATGATCAGAAGTCTTAGCATCTTAGATGGTTTTTGTAATACTTTAAGAACCACATTGTAAATTTTAAAGCTTTCATGAAAATATAGCTTCCTTAAGACAGTAATTGCTGTGCTTTACCTTTTTTCTACATACAGTAGGAACATAATAAGCAATTACTATATATTTTTTTCATCAGGAGGGAGAGGGAAGAGGAGGATTAAAAAGAGTCCTTTTCAGAGACAGTACCACAGATTCTGGCTCCTCATTCATCAACCTTGAAGGGATAATAACAAACATTCATAACACCAAAATACAAGACTGTTACAGTGGTGCATTTGATGATAATTTTACGTGCTTTGGCCGCAGACAGGTTGCTGGTTTGGAGGAGTAATAACCACTTGATATCCTCCACACAGAAAAAATATGTTATTTTTCCTGATGCCGTCTTCTATACCAGCAGTCATTAGTCTAAACCAGTTGTTTTAATAAATGACAATTAAACTGTCAAATGAGACTCGATGTGGGCAGATTTAATTGCCTGAAGTATTATCTATCCCAGGAAAATGTATCAATGTAGGGAAACGCTGACAAATGCATGGGAACTTCCTAGAACACTTATACCATGTTTTTACATCTATATTTAAAAAACCCTACCTATCTGAATCCTATCTTCCTCGGTAATTTTCTCTTTTTGCAGAACACCTACTTTTGCTGGAGGTCTCTTTTCAATATCAAAAGACTACTTTGAACACATTGGAAGCTATGATGAAGAAATGGAAATATGGGGAGGTGAAAATATAGAGATGTCTTTCAGAGTAAGTTTAGCTACTTAATTAATAGCGGTCTCTATACTGACAGTGTACAGGATTTTTGAGGACAAATTAGTATTAGCTCTTGACTTCTCTGCTGAATCAGCCAACTAGGACATGGAAAATGAATTACTAATGACCTATGAAATAAAATACAAAAATACAAACATGCTCACTGAACTGATTTTTCTTTTTTTTTTTTTTTAATGTGTTTAGGGTTGATAGCTGAAATGTACATTTCCAGGGTTTACCTGATTAGGAAATTCACTTATGGTATGCCTGATAAATGCACTATTGTTAGTGGTTTGGGGTTTTTTCTGGTGAACAATAACATTGCTGATTTTTTTTTTCCACCCCCTTAATTCTAATTGCAGTGCACTTACACAAAAAATGTTATTATTAGGTATGGCAATGTGGTGGACAGTTGGAGATCATGCCTTGCTCTGTTGTTGGCCATGTCTTTCGCAGCAAGAGTCCCCATACTTTCCCAAAAGGTACTCAAGTGATCACACGTAATCAAGTCCGCCTTGCAGAAGTGTGGATGGATGAATATAAAGAAATATTTTACCGAAGAAACACAGAAGCAGCAAAAATTGTGAAACAAGTAGGTGGTGGTGGTGGTATTAGAAATCACACTTGCTGCGTTGAAAGTTTTGGTGAGCAAAAGTTATTTATTGACAAAGTACGTAAGGATTCTAGATATTTTAATGAAAAGACAGAATTCAGTTTGCTTAATGCTATAGCCCCAACAAACATGAAAAACTTAAGTATTTGGGTGGTCATAGTGTCATTTTCTGGGGTAGGTTTTTTTGATTGGTAGGGGTTTTTTTCATACATTCTCTAAAATCCTCAGTTGTTTGCATTGAGAAACTACTGGAACTACTAAAAGAGCATGAGAAAAGCTACTGAGCATACAAAATGCTTATTAAAACTTATTTTTTGGAGTGAGAGAGATTTCTCATTACTCTCAGTTGCTTAGTATTTTTATTAAAAAAACAGGCTTTGTTGTTCTTTAGCTGCAGAATAAAGCTTATTCAATGACAGATATCCATCCTGTCTATCTGCTTAAAAACTTAAATTCAGGGGGGTTGGCTGTTGGTTTATTTATTTTTGTGAGTTTTCTGAGCTTTGGTCTTTTACTATCTGGAATCTAGAGTTTTCTTCAAGAAGCTATTTTTTCTCCCTTTGTATGATAAATCTTTGTGACTGTTGTATCACTAATAGCGTTAGATTTCCTAAGCATGTTTAGCAGCTAGACAACTGAATTTTCTCTGGAACATTCTGCATTGTACTCACTACTATGCTAATTATTTAATTAATCCAATTCATTATTTCGGCTTACTCCATTTCGTGAGATCAGTTAGCTTTATAGCTGCCATCACTATGGTCTTGTTTGTACTTTCCCACTTCATGGCACTGTGTTAACTCTTGGGACTAAGGATACTTCTCTTGTTTCCATGTCACATTGTATTTTTCTTGCATGTGCTTTGAAATGCTGCAGGCAGGATGTCAGTGATGTTATGATACTGAAAAACAAACAGCAGTAACAGTAGTAGTACAGTATTTTTTTAAAAAATCAACAAATGAAGCTTAAAACTTGTTTAATGCTACAGTACAGAATATCATAGATTTATATGTAGAAAACTGATATTAGTAACATTAGTATATTTCTCTTCCATCCTTACTTCCCTTCCTCTAACAGAAAACATTTGGAGACATTTCCAAAAGACTTGATTTAAGGCAGCGTCTGCAGTGTAAAAATTTTACCTGGTATCTCAGTAATGTTTATCCAGAAGCATATGTGCCAGACCTGAATCCTTTGTTTTCTGGATATGTAAGTTTAATTTTAATTATTCTTTATAGTCTTCCACAATCCAGGAAGTTTACTAATCCTTTGTGCTACTTTAGCCATAGTATTTACATTTTGGCTATCATTAACTGCCCTAGGGTTTTCTGTCACTACTCTGGACAAAGAATCTCTTCTGCATACCTTGCTATTTGAGTATTTTATAGCTTTGACAATGACAATATGAAATTTAAGCTTCTTAATAACTAACAGTAGCCTTGCTTAACGTGATCGTACAACCTGCGAAGATAAGCGACATTCTGCCTATCACTAACCGTTAAAATGACACAAAAGTACTAAGCCGGTGGTGGGAGATTTTCTGAATTATCAAGGTAAATTTGGCTTTATATAGTAAGAAGTCTGAGAAAATTTTTAGTTTGTGTTAATAAGGAAAACTGGACAGCTGTTTGCTTCTCCGATTTAGGTTTATGATGAAGAAAATGTGTGTTTATAGTTATATGTATGTTTTTTTAAAAGACCATTGCATTTCCTCTGCCTAATAACTTCTTAGACATTGCATTGCTAAAACCAAAAAAAATTAAAAAACTAATAATTCTTAGTTTGAGGTGGATGTGAAGGTTTAGTATGTATTTACAAATAAAACTTACCCTTCCTCCAATTTTGAATATTTTGTGTGTATCTGGTCAAATTGTAATTTGAATAACAGTAACCTTGTACACCAGTAGCCTAATAATTCACAGGATGTGGCTGTAGACAGCCATAACATAGTTACTAGGCTTTGGGTTATAAAAGATTAACTGAGAGACAAGGATTTTTAGATTTTAGCATAGCAGAAAGTAAAAATGAACTAACAGCTGTAATTGTTGTTAAGCCAAAGGTTAGTTTTGTATACAAATGAGACAGTTTAATTTTTTGTCATCCCCACTGAGCTTCTTTCTTTTTTTTCTGGTAACATCCTCTCTTTAGTTAAAAAATATAGGTAACCGCATGTGTCTGGATGTTGGTGAAAATAACCACGGTGGCAAACCATTGATTATGTATTCTTGTCATGGACTTGGAGGAAATCAGGTAAGATATTTGATACATGATTTTTACGATCTATTCAACTGTAACCTTACCATATTAAAGCTTTTAATTTACTTTAGAGAAATGGACTAATTTTTAATATACAATATCTCTCTCTCCTTTTTTTTTTTTTTTAAAGTGTTAATTCCAATATATATTGCTAAAGGAAATTTTCATACTGCTTTTCATGTTGCGTCCCAATTCTGACATTTTATGTTCAGCATACAGATTCAGATTTTTAACACAATTGCACTGCTTCACTTGATCTCTCCTTTCTGTGCAAAATCTTTTCATCCTACCCTTACTACTTTGTTGTAAGTGTTGTCTTCTTAATTCTTCCTTTCCTTATGCTTCCTCCTATTGCTTCTTTCTCTGCCACCAGGACTCGCACTGTCAAGGAAGATGGTGGGAATCCGGCCAATGAGAGACCAAGTGGTCAGGACTGAGCCACCTTCCCTATCATGCTTGCAGCCTCATAATGTGAGGTCAAAGTGGTCTATCCTGTACTGGCTAATGCAAGTGAATAATATGATTGAATTTGTCCAAGAGGAGCTCTCTTTGATGCATAGCTCTTGGAGGCAGCAACGCTGCTCTGTTTCTTCTACAGTATGACTTGCTATAGATGTCAGATACTGAATCCTTCAGGCACTGCTGTAATACTAATAAAAGTAACATCTCCTTCCCTGCCCAGAAATGAACACCTCTCTGTTGCCTTAAGGAGTTATTTGGTGAATAAAATTTATTAACTGTAAAGGTCAACAAATGTTTAAAAGTGGTTCGTGTTTGGTTTTGTTTTTGTTTTTTTTTTGGTTTTTTTTTTTAAGAATATAGTTGTGATTTTTCTTTTTTTTTTTTAATAAAATCTTCAATCTTAAAAGCCATCCATTGATGGCACTGTGAAAACTCAGACACATGATCCTAGTCAGTTAATGCTTTCCTAATCAATTTTTGTGGGAGATGCAAAACTGTCTAGATTAAAAACTAACCTGTTATGTTAGCTTCTTACAGTATTGAACTTTTTTTTTATTCTGTTATGGATTATTACTATATTAGCCTTTTCACACTGTCAGAGTCATTAACACAGGAACACTGTACCAAGACATTATATTAAGAGATCTGCTGTATGCTTCTATTGTCATCTCTCTCTAAGTTATCTTGGACTGTACTAAAACTCTATGCTTTTAAGTGTTGTGGTTTTTGTTTTTCCTCCTGCCATAAAATAACAGTCTGAATCCCTTTAAATGCCAGCCTTCAGAGAATTTTAATATAGGTTTTGTTGGCAAAGCACAAGAGGTATGCATATTTGCTTACTTAACCCTTCTCATTACAATACTCTATTTTCAGTTTTATGTTCTTTACCAGACTTCACCAGTGTAGGCTGAAATTTTTAGTGCTACCTGTTGTCTTCATCCATGTATTTGAGGTAGGAGAAGGGAGTGGAAGAGAGAACCCAGTTTTCAGAGTTGTACATCAATTGTTCATCTTTTTTCCTTTTTAGAATATTCTGGGGCTGGGAACGTGTCCATCTCAATAGCATCTCAATATCCAAAATTAATGAAGTTTTAAACCTAGCTTTCAAGTCATATTTTCAGCGCTTGCAGATATTTTGGAGTTCAAAAGATAAATCAGAACAGATTAAGTCAGGGTAACAGATTTAGAGTAAATTACTATGTCTGAGAGTTAAGTAACTAAGCAGGTCACTCCTATCAGTACCTGTTTCAGGGAGCTGGGTGCAGAGACTTAAGAGTGAGATTCGTGTTTGTTCCTCAGTGCTGTTCCCACTGATGCCAAGACAGTGAGGAGGTGGAAGCTGACCAATTGGACAGACAGCTGAAAGCCACAGGGAGCTAACTGAGCCTGGTCTTAATAGTCAAAGGAAAGATGGTGAAGAAGGCTGACATATGGAGACAAGAAACAGCGGTAGTGGGATGTAATGAAAGTAACTCTGCTATTTAATGAGGGAGAAAAGGAAGAGACCAGGATGGTAGGGTAGGACTAGAGGTATAAAAGGACTGCTGTGTCTGAAACTGTTAGAAATAAGTCCCTTTTAAGACTGGAATTATAGCCTAGAATTCCTGAGCCTTAAGAGTACTCTGCTGTCAGGAAAAAATGGTGAAATTCACTTAAAAAATATCTGCTTCCATTACTTTTCTAATGGCTAGCTCATAAGAGAACATAACAGCATCCTATTGTTAGCATTATGGTTTAGATCAAGCAGCAAAATTTGACATACAGCAATCAGTATTGCTCCGTGTGACAAATTATTTTTTGTTGTTGCTCTAAGGAAAAACAAAATCCAGCAACAAAAATTGAATAAAGATTTTTAAAGTTAAGAAATGCCAAATTTTAAGTTATCCATGCAACTAACTCCACTCTTCAGTTTGCCTCCTTGAATTATATATGATTCCTGGGGGAGCAAGCAGTGAGACCTATTCTATTATTCTATGACTTCTAAATATATTCCATTGCATTAGTATTAAAAAATGTTTTCAGTTTTGTAACCACTTTTAAAGCATACATGCTAAAGATCAGTGAAATTATTCTGTAGTCTCAAATTGTTGAATAACATATCTATTTGTGTTTTGGAATTTCAAAGGGTAAATTTAGTTTAATACTCTTGTTTGTGTTTATTTACTGAACCTTTTAAAACTTTATTTAAATAGTACTTTGAATATTCTGCACACCATGAAATTCGACATAACATTCAGAAGGAACTTTGTCTGCATGCTTCTAAAGGACCTGTGCATCTTCGCGAATGTAACTACAAAGGCCAGAAAACTTTTGCTGTTGGAGAAGAGCAATGGCTGCATCAAAAGGTATTTGGACTGCACAGTGAATCAGCATTTTTATCAGTGACTTTTTAGATGAGTTAATTTTTTATTTCCAACAAAAGATAAAACCCCAATGAAACAAAACTCAAAAGCCAAAAAGGAGTACGTTTATTTCTGGGAGGAAAATGTAGATAATTTCAGCTTTTCAGTTACCAGCTCAAAACTTGATGATTTCACTATTTTAAATATAAAGTAGAAATGTCACTTACAAAAACAGTTAATCCTTTAGCATGTGTCTGAGCATCCACCTGGAAATCAATCCAAATGTTTCATGGGGTTTTTTTAAATATTTTAAAAAATTTTGTAACAAAATAAGTTGGCAATTGCATACTGCTCATATTTGTTTGCTGGCCCCCATCTGCACTCTCTGTATGGCCTTATTATTTAACGACAATGAACCTGGGGGAAAAATTGAGTAGGGGAAATAGCATGCTCATTGTTTGTTCACTTTCTTTTTCTTCCCTCCTTTTTTTACTCACTTTAGGATCAAACTCTGTACAACGCAGCACTACATATGTGCCTTACAGGAAATGGAGAGCATCCCAGTTTGGCATCCTGTAATCCTTCAGACCCCTTCCAGAAGTGGATCTTTGGCCAGAACAATTAAGATTTGATATTTATAGGCCAGGAGCATTTTTATTAAAAGAAAAGATCCATTCTAAACTGCGATCATATATGTATGCTGCATTTTTAAGTGATGCATACTTTAAATGCAACATGTTTAAAGTTTCTTTTCCGTCTTATTTAAGTTGGATATAAAATGTGTCATCCAAGATTCCCTAGGAGTCTGTTATACCAAAGATGACTGAGATCCCAATTAAGAAAAATGTTTACAATATTTCTATGATAAGACTTTACATATTGACCACTGATTCATGGATCCTATAGTCCTCTTTCACCTTGAGGACCACATGTATATTGTTTTTTCACATACTGTAAGTACTCATGAAGACTAGCTTTCTCTGTAGAATTACGAGAAATTATTGCATACTGTCTAAAAACCAAGACACTTTATATGTATATTTTTATGCTCAATTGGTTGATTAATTTTTTTTTTAATCGTTTACTCAGTGCACCTTTCTCAGTATTTTTTAAGTTTGTTCACTTGAAAAATTAAATATTTTACCTTCAGGTTAAAGCCAAGTAGGCTACCACACTGTGCTCAGCTTCTAGCAAGTCAATTCTTCTTTTGTAGAAGAAAAAAATCATTCTTACTGAAATTCGTATGTACGATTATTTTAATGGAAAATCTGCTTATTCTGACATTAATCTCCTTTTATTTAGCCAAAACTTTTTGTATAGGTTTTTTATATTTCATGAACTTTGAAATTTATTATGAAATTATACAGCAATAGATTTCTGAGCTGCTTAACATTAACATGTTTTTTCAGCATTTTGTTCATTATTGCTTTTAAATTACATGTTATCTACTAAACCCACTTTTTTGGTACCTTTTAGTGATTTATGCAATGTTTAGCTAACAGGTTCCTAATGTTATCTGTACATAATTTCTTATGCAAACATTTGCATGTTCTCTTTTTTTTTTCTTTTTGTTCTTGCTGTTCCCCCCCCCGTG
>JAVJGG010000001.1:32798848-32815297 GCA_035590195.1 Aviceda cuculoides
TGAGTTATGTGACCCCCCCCCGTTTTTTTTTTTTTTTTTTACAAAGGACTGGCCTCAGTTTTAACAGTCCAAGTGAGACCTTGGCCTTCCTAACTATTCTGCTAGCCCTTTTCATGAAATATTGTATTCTTGTAAGCATCCACAAGTATACTTCAATAGGTCATGTAGAGCTATGACTTCATAAATAGTCTTCCTTTGATTAAGTATTTAAAAACATACATATATATTTCTTTGGTTATTTTACTGCATGCATAGTTGTTAAACACCATCCAGTTGGTCTTCCCTTGCAAACACCAGTCATGCCCATTTTCTGACTGTGATTATCTTAGGCCTTTGCACAAGAAATGTGCTCTTTAGGAAAAGAGATATACGCTTACTTGAAAATGTCTACTTCAGGGTATGAATGTGAGATTAATGACCATCCCACCTTTAAAGCATCTAAGATCACATAAAATTGCACTTTAATAAGGCAAACTCTATTTCATAATAAAATTTTATATTCTGATCTGGAGAAGAGTTAATTGGTTTATGCAAATTATGGAGGTTTAAAAATAACCTTAAATTTGCATGTGTTATATATGGGAGGAAAATGGCTATGAAATTAAAATAATAAACTTCTAGGAAGGGAAGGAAGCAGCAGAATAAAGACAAGGAAAAGACTTACTGTTGTCTAGAAGTGCCAGTGTTATTAAGTAAGGATGGGAAACATCAAAGGTAGAAAGGTACTTGGACTTTGCACCTTGTTGAAAGAATTGTGTTGAACATCTATAGTATCTATTCAAATGGAAGAAAATAGGAGATATAATAGCAAGTTAGTAATGAACTCTTTAATCATCTGAATCTCAAGAAAGGTGCACATAACAGTGGAAAGTTGAGCAATAAGATCAGGTGTAGTTAGATGCAGCTAGTAACTGTATTTTAGGAAATGCTTAGTATTTCCTTTAAGTACTGTACTCATAAGAGGAGGGTGATTAAGGAAAAATTCATGGCTGCCAAAAGAAAATAAAATTCAAATTTTTAAAGTGAAGACAAAGAAAAATATTTGGCTGCATGATCAAATATAAAGTTGAGAATAGATTTGAAGGGGTGGGTATTAAAGATTGAATAGGACAAAATACACTAATATTAAATTTGTCCTTTTGTCCTGGTAAATAAATAATATCATTATAGACAAATACTAATTTATCTGTAGAGTCTCGTGGGTGGGTGGTTGGATGATGATGTGGGGGTTTTTTAATTTCTAACAGGGAAGGAAACCTGTATTTGGTTAATTTAACAGTATCTGACTAACGAGTTCAGCTTCTGAAGAAAAGCAAGAAGAAATCCTTTCAGTAGTTCTAAGTAATCTAAAAGACAAGTGAATAAGCAAGGACCAGCAAGAATTTGTCAGAGCATTAACTTAAGCTAATTTCTTTTTCTGGCTTTATAGTCATACCTTTGAGTCATGTCTTGGCTTCTGTAAGGCTTTTGTTGATACCTGTGAGAATATCCTGTGAAGTTAAAGCCATATGACTTAAAATAACTTGCTACAGTGTGGACATAAACTGTTAAAAAGACTGTACTGGGAAGGGTTATTAATGCCACATGAAACTGGAAGGCTGTGTCGAATGGCATTGCACCAAGATCTGCCTGTGCCCACTGATAAATATTTCCATAATTCAGTAATGGAATACAAAGTATTCTTACTACTTTTATAGATCAAACCAGTATTGGAAGGGCAACAAATGCTCTTGACAAACTGGAGAAGGAGTTGAGGAAAAATAGGATGCAGGTCAATGAGATTATTGTTCAACAAATATGAATAGAGGATGGGAGATTATGTAAGACAGCAGCTGTGCTGTGTTGATCCCCAGGTATGAAATGGAAACTGAGTGTTCAAGGAACCTGTTCTAGAAGACAAGGTATTTAGCATAACTGTTTAAAAGGACTTGAGTTCTTTAAGTTCCTACTTTGTATTATACAGCGAATGTATTATTTTATTTTTAATACCACTAAAGGGTAATTTCTTCATGCGACCTGCTTCTCTTACAAACTTGTTAGATTGGAATTTGCAAATGTGAAACATCATTTATCTATTCATTACCCACTTTTCTTTTTAAAGATAACATTCCAAACCAGGATAGAATTTAAATTGCAAGGAAACAAGTGTTCTGTTGAACTTGGAGTTAGGAATCTTTTCATGAGCAGTGCTAGAGGAGCTCCACTTTGTCTTTTTTGTTTTTCTAGTTGGTAATCTAAGACCATATTATAACAGATATAGTAATATATGTACTTGTCACTCTGTTTTCTACAAAGATTAGGTATAGTAGGTCAGCTGATTGTTGTATTTCGTGTTCAGTTCTAGCTGTGGAAGGGGAAAACTTATTCTGTGATTTAAAATTCTCTTTAAGATTTTCCTTTCATTTTTCGAGACTTCTTTTATGGCCTAACATAGGTCAATATTCAAAAATTCATAATATACTTTAATGTAGGTTTTTTAACCATTGCTACTATTGGAAACACTCTTAATTTTTTTTTTTAAATGCTTACTATCTGTTCTTTAAACTATGAGTGACATTTTAGCCTGTATGTTTGCAGCACTTATTACAACAGCAATTGAGTTTACTTGGACTCCCTGCTACCTACCAGAAAAGAGGGAAGCAGATCTATAAACAAAGGAAGACATGAAGTGACTTTTTTTATTCTATTCTGTTTGAACATCTGAAATTAACTTCTGTGTCTACATTGAGTATTGCACTTCCAAATATGCATATATATGTGTGTGTAAACATATAGATATCATCAATTTTAGAAGATCAATAGGAGATCTGTAAATATGATTGGAGGTTTAGAAAAAAATTAAGTTAATTACATTTTTTCAAAAGTAATAACAAAGCAGCAGTAAGAAAAATTGCAAACAGTTCAAGTACTAGTTATTGTGCATCTTCTCTGTGCTTTTCTAGCATCAGTCTTCAATCTTTCCTGAAAACTAAGCTATTTTGCAGGGTTTTTTAGAGGGCAGAAGCAGATGTTCTCCTTGGCATAACTTATTCCTCCAGCATGATTCTCTTGAGTAATTATAGTATGTTCTACAGTGGAGTACTAACTTTTCTGTACTTTGTTTTGCTGTATATCTTTCATTAAATTTGTTGAATTACTGTAACTGAGAAGTACATGAAACTGAAGGAACTTGTGGAAACTACTTTCCTCTTAAAGAACAATCTCCTAAATTTCTTAAATTAGCCTTACATAATCTTATGCATCTGATCAAGATTATAATATTAGATTGAGATGTAGGGGTCTTGATTTCAGTGGCTGTCAGAACTATAGCTAGTCCTTTGAACTTCTTGTGCACAGATCTCCTTTAAGGTTGTACTTTCTATCAAACGTTCCAAGGAAGGGACATGTAATCTTTTCTGTATTTTAATATATCTCCTGAATTCTTCAAGTAGGGACTTAATCATTAAAACAAGCTGTTCAAAACTGCGCTCGTGTCAATAGCACAATAATATTTCAACTAGTAGTTTAATATTATGATGTTTAAAAACAAAACAAAACCAAAAACAAACCCACAACAAACCATGGATTTTTATTAAAAAGCTTTGCTGTGTTAACCCTTCACTTTATGTTGCCCTCTTCAAAAGTTTTTGAAAAGTATATTTTTAAAGTTAAATCTACAATATCTGATTCTGTCCTTTATAATGTAAATGTTAGCTTGACTTTGTATTTTATAAGGGGTAGCAATAATAACTTTAGCATGTCTTGTTCAGTTTCTATGCAGTCTGAGGGAGAAATTCATACAAGATTACCATTTTTAAAGGAAGAAAAAAACCTTTCAAAAGTAAAGCATTATCAAAGGGTTGGAAACCAGAAGAGGAAAAGAAAATCAGAATAGGAAGGAGCTAGATGGTTGGGGAAAGAGCTGTATTGGAAATATCTGTCTAGATTGGGTGCCCTTTGTTTTTTGGGGGGAATGGATACAATGATTTAAAACTGTACAGCATTCCATACAGAGACTAAAATTACACACTGATGTTCCCAGGCTCAGCAAACAAAAGTAAAATCCCCCCAGAAGTGAATGTCATATTTCTGCCCAAATCTCTTCCTCATGAAATAGTTTTACATGATGGAGGTTCTGGTTGATTGATTTTATGATGGGAAATTGCATTTAAAAGTTTAGAATCAGATCAACATTATATTCACGCACTGAAAAGCTAGGAAATGACAATTCAGCTCCTTGTGCAAAATAAAAACCAGAAATGCTGTATTTTCTGATAGGTACTGTATCTGTTTACATTGCATAGAGGAGTTTCAGGAATAAAAAAGCTTTCCAGTAAGGAGTAAGAATTGTTTAATGAATAATGTTTATGTTGCTAAAGTGGCATTTACTACTACAACCAGCAACCCTACAAAAATTAATCTCAAACATAGATGTTTCAAATAGTACCCTTGTTCACGTAATATTTTAATTTTCATAGTTTGTTTTTTTTTTTTTTCTATTCCTAATTTAGTTTCCTCTTTGCTCATTTTAATCTATGGCTTGTATGTCAAATCATTATTTTTCCTCTCTCTGGGTTACAGCTCAGTGCTGTACAGCTTCGAATTTTGAAGGGGTGTCAACTGGAATTAAAACTTCAAATTGAATTTTTTTTTTTAATTATATGAAATACCTTTATACTCATTTGATATTGTTTCTGTCTGCAACTGAACTAGAAGATGGCTGATGTGATACATCAACTTTCGTTACTTTCTTACTAAAACTGTATATCCTGGCTTCCCTTTTTAGATACATATTTGATCAACTTTTCACACACTTTATTACTAATAATACTACTTTATTTTGTTATACTTGAATGACGCACATTAAAATGGCTAGTTGTTATGTTTTTTTTTTTTTTTTAAATTCCTGTGCTTTATCCCTGGTGTATTTCTCATGCTGCATTGTGTTAGAGTGCACAAAGCACAAGGAAAGCTTTTTGTTAAGAGTGGAGAATTTCCTAGGGATAATGACCTCAAAACAAATATGCTACCCTAAAATACTTTGTTCCCAGATACTGTATGTGAAATTTTATTCTCAGTTGAATTGGACTGGCTCGTCCTAAGATAAGACTGACTAATTGTGAAAGGTATCAACTGATGGCTGAGGCACTATGTTATGGCCTAACTGATTGAGGCAGGCTAGGCGTCATCTTGGGAACATAAAATCCATTGTGATTTGGTGGGTTTTAAAAAGATCCTTTCAGTCTTTCAGGTATAACTAGTTACCAGACCAAAGTAACAGCGTGACTGGAGAACTGTCTCCCTTCATTAAACAGCTGAATTTTGGACTGTAATAAGTCGACTCAGCAAAACTCAAAAGCAGTGATAAAAACTGCCGCTAGTAGTATGTTGTTACTGTTAAGACTGCTCCAAAGTACATAGAGAGGGATGAGAATCAAGTAGTTCTTTTGAATGTGACTATCCCACTAGCTTTTTCTTCCTCCTGACAGTCCCTTTAACCTCCCAACTTTTAAGTGGACATCACTGTGTCTGCCTTCTCTTTACCATGAGCAATCTATCATCCACCTATTCCAGGGCAAAAGGAAGCCACTGCTATAACCAGGATGGTTTTCATGCTTGCTTATGTCAATTTAAATGCAAAGATAACCTGATTTCTAGATTCTCAGTATCTGTTTTCTCCTTAACTTTGTTTAGGAAGTCAGCCAGAATGTTGGTGCCACTGGACATATGCAGTAGCATAATTTCAAAGGCTTAAGTGCATTTTTTTTGTCAAAAATAGGAGCCTCTGGAAGGTAAAAGACAGCCAGACAGGGTTTGGGGGACTCAACAGCCATAGGTTAATATATACTGAGTTTTTTTGGTTTGTTAGAATTTACTTTCTCATGACATTGCTCTTCTGAATGTCTTTCATAAAATTTCTGCTGGAAATACCCATTTTTATTTTTGAAACAACTTTTTTGCTTAACTGCTGTCAATCAGGTATATGCTCTTGTTTCTGGTTCCCCAGGATTCCTTGACCTGATTTTTGCATTTGTAGGGGGTCTGGATCCTTTAAGACCACCCACTGAGGTAGTGACAGGTACCAAGGCCTATATCCCTAGTTAGAGTAGTTAATGGGATCGCTCTGCAGACCTTAAAAATCTTGGCTCTCTAATAAACATATATGGTGAATTAGCAAGAAACACTGTTTCTTTCTACTAATGTTTCACTGAATGTTCTCTGAAGCCAGTACTTCTGTAAAAATGCTTTGGTTTTAACAAATCATTATTCTTTCTCTCATTGTTTTTGACCAACTGTAGCTATCATGTCAAGATAAGGCTAAATATTTTCACAGCTTCTTAATCATGGTGCTTGTATTTTTTTTCAAGCCTACAGAATACAATACTTTCTGTACTAAGTTATAATTTTGTACCTAGTATTACCAGAGTCTGAAGACAGCCAAAGGTAAATCCTGTCTTGCCAATAATGTCTTAAGTATTGTGGATAAAGTTAGAAGGTTTTGAACTTCCAGGTTGGAATATTTGATGCTCGGGTTCATGAAGGAGAAATATATATGGTAGTGTCTGGTGTAAGAAGGGAATGCCTGCAGTAGTATGAAGGATTGGGTGACTGAAAGGATAACAGCAAAGAGAACAGAATTTGTCCAGGAAAGAGGCTTAGGGGGAGGGCAGAAGTTAAGTGGAAGAAAACTAAGGTTCTAAAGTGGGAGCTTGGGGACCTGTCCTCCCCAGTCTTGTGTTATCACTCATTTTGTTTCCCTTCTTTTCTTAGCTCTTTTTTTGCCTCAAAAGAAGCAGAAAGGTGGAAGTCTCTAGCAGTCTTAAATGGAGTATAAAACAGCCCAACGTGCAACAGTCCAGTATCAACCAGTAGTATGGTTGGTAATGTCTTGGCAATGGAGTTGCAAAAAGGATAATCTACTTAGGTGAATTTGTGGTTTGTGAAACTTGGTAGTGCTACAGCTATATGTAGTCAAATTTCCATACAGGTTAAGTCAGTATGACTGAGGCCTGAAACCACTGCAACTAGCAGTAAGTCCTGGGGAATGTGTAGGAGATGAAGAAACTTTTCAAACTAGTAAATGACCAAAATGAAAATAATATAAAATATAATCTTTCATCATGGAATATAAACAGTCTATGCTGTGTGCAAATGGCTGGTGAGGACAGCTGCAGAAGAAATGCAGGTTACACCTAGCAGATGTTAACTCATGTATAAGGAAGAGAAAAAGGAGCCTCCTGCCCATCTGATGGAAGAAAAAACTGATGGAGCCTGAAGGACAGAACCATAACATTGGAAAGCAGTGATAAAGGCAGAAAGCTGGGTGGTTAAGTCAAGGACAGAGTGGGCTTGGAAAAGTGACTATGGGAAATGCTAGGGGAAAGAAGAGATGTGGGAGGAAAAGCAAGAAAAGTAGGGGACAGGTTCCTCTAGGAGTGAGTGTGGGACAGCAGTGCAAGTGAAGGGCAGTACGAGTTTGAGGAAAAGCTGGAAAAGTGAAGTAGCAAGGAATCTGGAATCTGTGGTGGGAAGAATATTGTCAGAAATTGCATTCACACAGGAAAAATATGTGTGCACTTTAAGGAAGAACTCCAAGGTTAGAATCATAAAGTGCTGCTGAGGTTTCTTACTGATGAACTGCACCAAAGTTTACTGAATTAGTGATTCTTTTGGAGTGTCTCAGTGCCTCCTTGATTATACAGGTCTGAGAAGTCTAGATGCTTTCTTCTCCACTTGGCTAAACCTTCTGTGCTTCAGACATGCCATGCTGTCAAGAAAAGGTAAGTGGTTGACAACAGGTATGCTATCAGAGAAATCATCACATGCCTTGTGACTGATAACTGGTCAGTTGACAGGCTGCTAGCTACTGGGTCTGTTGCCAAGGAAGACCATTATATATGTTTTTATCACTTTCTGTTGGTAAATTGTACTTGTAAAGGCTGCTCAGTAAAATAACACTGGTCTACATAGACTACCTTGCATCTAAATAAAAATCTTTGCTTTAGTATTAACCCTTGCTTTGATATTAAATGATTTCTATGAGATAATAAAATTTGTAATTTAACAGGGGACAACAGTTCACAATGACACAGCACACTTACTTACCTAAAACACTGAACTCTGCTACTACGGGACCAGGAACTATTCACTGAATATACTTGCCTGACTATCCAAGAGCTCCTGTGTGTATTTTCAAAAGGGACTAGAATGTGTAACAAGAGAGGGAAAAGGAATAAGGGAAATAAAGCTAGTGAGCCCAGGGCAAATCATGGCTACCACCTCCCTGTCTAGTTAACTGGAAATTAAGAGCAGGCAGCCACCTATTGACTTATTCAAGACCTGTGGTTGAAGTGTAGACTTGCAATGTTCTTGCTGGCTGTGGAACAAAAATTGGTTTCTGTGGGTTGGCTGGGCCTGCCTAAAAGCTGGGCTTCTGCTTTACCTCTGCCATGAGCAGAGCCTAATTTTTGGTGGCAACTTCGAGCAAGAAAGATGGAGTTTGGGGAAAAAATGGAGCCATGCAAAGGCCAAGTGAGATGAGGGGCAGCCTGTGCCTTTGATGTGAAAGGGAAGGAAGAAGCAGAGGTATGGCCAAAAAAGTAATGTACGGCCCCAGTGTGCATTTCCGATACTGCTTGGGACTGGAGTCAAAAGCCCAAGGGAAATGCTTGAAGAAACAGAACTAAAAATGCTTTTTGCATGGTAATAAGTGGAAGGTGTCTTCTGCAAAGGCTGGTTTCCCATTATCCACAGCTTGTAGCACTCAAAAGCAGTTAATGTGGAAATAAAAATGGTTTCTGCAGTGTCCACATAGTGCATTTTGTTGTGTGCATATAAAACTAAGCCATACAAACAAAAGCTTGTGCAAACTAAATCCCGTTTTAGTATCAGATACCAAGAAATGTTTGTTGTATAATCCAAAATACCCTAGACAAATAGTCGAGGGTGCTATATCACTGTACCTTATCGAGCTTAAAAATCAGTTGAATTTTCCCTTGGGCTACACTCCACTTTGTACCATGTCACCCTCCTTCCAGAACTCCTTTCTCTATCATTAGCAGGAAATTTCTGCCGAAATGTCTATTTAGCAAATCTTCATTTGTCCAGCAGACATTGTGGTCATAGTACAAACTCAAACATGTAAATCATAAGCCTTTTACTCTACAAGCTAATCAAATTGAAGAATTTTGGGGTTTTTTTTTACATGCTGGATGACATGTCTAAAAACCAAGTAAAACATCTTAAACTGCCTCATATTATCTACAGCTCTTCTGGATGTTGTTAATGTTCACATAAGTGGCATGCTGAAAATCAAGAGTTCATTGCAAGGGGTTCTCTGGCTCTTTTACTGGCTTTTTTTTTTTTTTTTTAATTTAAAGCACTTTCAGCAAGAGTATTATGCTCTTCCCCCATGGAGGGGAAAAAAAGAAATACTGTTACATATACAGCATGTAAAAATCCATACATCAATCAGATGGCTACGTAAACTAAAGGTTACCAGAAAAGCTAGCATCAGTGTTAATCTCCTTTCCACCATATTCTCTTACACATCCAGGAAAGTAATCACAAGTGCTGAAGAAGGCTTGACTTCAGGCAAGGACAGCTCAGCCCTACTCCCAGCAGGACAAAGCAGGTCCTAAAAGTTCTGCGACTTCAGGGCCTGTGGCTCTGGGCAGCTCCTGCCCATGAACAAGAGGCCCCACTGGTTGTTCGTGGCTCTACCTGGTTATGACACCATTAACTGCAGTGGGACTTCGACAGCTCACCATACCTGAGGATTTCATTTCATCACCCTCGGGAGTAACTGCTGCTTTATACTAGTGTGAGTATAGAACTATGTGAGTACTGTTAATAGATCAACTTACAACTGAACCTTAGTGTTAAGTCTTCTTACTTCTGAATTGGGATCCTGATGTCTTGAATTAGAACACTAGGGCTGGAAGTTTTACAAAATTTGTCATTAATGCACACTTAAGGACAAATTACCTTTTACAAATGTACAGCTCAATTTTAAGAAATATCAGCATAAAAAGATGGCAGAGACCTGTGATTGTTGATAATTTTCACAATGAAGCAATATTGATCAGTTTTCAAAATAATTAAGCAGTTGTTCTGAAATTTTAATGGTATGCTTTATATGCCATTGTAGCCATTGAAATTATTTGTTGTAAAAAATTACTGCAAATTGTCCACCAGAGAGAGCTGTTGCAAATTTTTTTTCCAACAGCTGTTGAAAAAGATTCTTTCATTAACTTACAAGCAAGATGATTAAATTCACCATGATAGGTACAGATGAATCAATGTAGTTTATTACATTGGCCAAAGAAAAGTGTAGGCAGTAGTATCGTTAAAGGGCAAATGGATATACCTAACAAGGCATTTCTGTTCATTTCTTAAATACATATATGCTGATTAAATCAGAAAAACAACACCAACAACAAAAAGCAAACCGAAACTGTTTCTCCTCAAGCTATCAGACTATGAGGAATGGGAGAAATGCTTGAAATTTCCCAGAGCATCTTTAGAGGTTCTGCAGGAGGAGGTGCAGTACTAGTTCTGGCTCTATTAGAGGAGTGTCTAGTGAATGCATAGTAGAAATAAGATGCACAATGCACTGGCAGCCATGCCGTAATGTAGAAACCTTTTTTACTTCATTGCAAACAAATGCACAATATATATTGTACAATATATAATAAAAATACAGCCGATACAAGTGCCACTAATTAACAAAAAACCTAGTGTTAAGACTTAAAAATGCTCATTTTTGTAATATATACACTGCAGTAATAAGCCACAATAAATACATCAAAATCCATATCATTCATAATAAATACTGAAAATATAAATAATACAGAAGAATACAGTTAATTTGAATAAATTATTACAACGTAAGGTCTAGGTTAAGTTCTGTTGAATATTATATTATTGTAGCTTATATTACCCTTTGGCATCTTTGATGTTACAACTTGTTTAAAAAAAAAAGAAAGGAAATTAAAGAAATGTGTAGTTCATGAAGCTTAAAATTATTTCCATGTACAGATTTTAAGATGAACGTTATTTCCCCTCACTTCTTCAAACAGTTTAAAAGCAGCAGTCCAATTAAATATGTTGCTTTACTGTTGAGATCTCCACGATTTTAGTATGCAAGATCATCTGTAATGGAAAATGTTAAGTACTTCACATAATTATTTTTCTCAAAAATTAGTAATGTACAAATTTTAAAGAAATGGCTGCGATTACATCACAATTTTATTAGTCCCGTTTGAATTGATTACACGTCTGAAAGACCATCAATTTAAGTGCTTTTGAATCCATGCCGTGGTGTATTATTTACCACTTGCCAACAAAAATTTCAAAAGCAACTGTATATTCTTATGGGGAAATATAAATATATATATATATACACACACACAGAAAGAGATGAACCTCCTAAAAGACAGGGCTGGATTAGACAGTGTAAACGTTATGTAGTTCGTATTTGTTAAAACAATGAAAAACAGTTCAAACATAAAAAATGTAGTGTTGGTTTTGTTTGTGTTTTTTACAAAATTGCTATCTATTAGCTGTAGAAAGAGACAAATCAAAATAACCAACTGCCATGTTTTACGTTAACAGGTATTAACCAGTACATTTGTATTAGTAACTTTATCTGTAACAGGTCATTACACCAGAATGCAATTTAACTTAAAAGATCAACTTTACTAAGACAATATTACAGGCTGAGGCTCTTAGGAATGGATTTTTCATCTACAGATTTTGACTATTTTTGCACTGTTAAATGTCTAGCGCTTATTTTACATCAAACACTTTTTTAACATGTTTCACAAACTACACTTCAGACGTATTTCCATAGAAGTGCCTACAATCAGTCAATTAAAAGAAGGGCCCAGTTGTTAAGCATTGTTTGCATGGGCATTGTTATGTGAGAACTGAAGTGGTGGGACTTGTGTGAAATGGTTTGAAAAAACAGCATGCTTGCTTCTGTTTTTAAGAGAACCAGCTGCACACAATGCATACAATGCACCAGTGCACACAATGATGCAATCTTTTCAAGAAGCTGAAAACTCTGTGTATCAGAGGCTCACAAATGGATGGCTGGCTCTTTACAGTGATCCCCCAGTACCCCAGCAAGGTTGACCTTCACTCATAATTCAACCCAAAATTTAATTAAGAACATCTTTAAAAAGATGGAGAAACCTAGAAGAATTAGCTGCCATAATGTACTAAGTCTCATTTGAAAATCCCAAGCTAAAATGCTAATAAAAAGGACACTTATTTCTTATTTGTTTTTAGTGTCTCTTGTTATCTGAGAAACAGGTTATATTAGAACATGTGCCTGGGAGCAGAGTTAACTAAAATGATACTGAACATGACTTTGCAGTTGACATAGGCAAAGAAAAGACATGGTAGCAATGCTTCTAGGGTGTTGCTTTGCTTTGTAGTTTCTACCCCATGCTTTTGGATAAGTCTTTTATTTACTGTCTGCCTGTATAAAACTGGTATGGAAAAATGACATTTCCTGTTTGTACTGAGTTCATGTTTGTTTTAAAATATATTATATAACAGAGTTAATATTATGATCTAACATGGCCAAGCTTGTAGTGAACATGCATATGCTTTTCTGTCCTTGCTCTGGGGATACCTTAATTTCCTTTTTTCCTTCCTTTTTTTTTTTTCATATATAATGTTTTCTTTTGCCCTTTAGAAGAAAAAATTGTCCTCGTCAATCTACCTCTTGCCTCCATCCTTTTCCTCTAAATTGCCCTTTCTATCCTCACTCACTCCAGGGTCTATCCACCCATGCTTCAAGACAAAGGATTATCTTGATCCTTTGGTTAGGACAGTGGTGTTCATTTGTATCTTCCACCAGTTTTCCTGTCCCTCAAGAAAAGCTAATCCAGTCTTCATGGCTTGTTGGAGAAGTGCACAGTTAGAGAAGAACATACACGTGAGGCAAACTTCTTTTGACTTGGTTCTATTTGACATTCATTCATAAAATACCTAAGTAAAACAAACATGTCATTGCTAAGATCCAAATTAAGGTAATTGAGTAAATAAATTAAGTTTGCCTTCTGAATTTTGTTTTTTTTTTTTTTTTTTTTGTCCCATCTCCCCCATGCCCCTGCCCTGCCTTAGATGAAGGACTATCATCTTCTCAGTTGAGACGTAGCAATACAGAGCACCATGAATACTATTCTCCAGTCAGTGGGACCTTCTGTGTAGCAGGTATCCTCGTAACCATAAAAACTATACAGCAGAAAAGCAATACAAATTTTAACTTTTCCTTTCTAAGATCTAATTCACTTCTATTTTATAAAAGGTTGGTTTTGATTTATTATTCATTACTTATGTTAGAAAAAAGAAAAAAATCATAATAGTAGTTTGAAGGAAACTTTTTGCTCCCCTAATTGATGGTTTTCTGCCTTCCCTAATCTTGGATTTTCATCCTGTACTGGGCTGTGCTGTATCAAGAGTAACACTCTTCCCCTGGATCTACATGCCTCAGGAGACAACGAGGATCCCCTACCACATCTCTGCAGCCTGTGGGGTAGGTTTCCTTCCTGTTCATTTGTGTGTATGGAAAGGGAGTGTCTACAGCCCCCCACTGGGATTGCTTCCTCATGACTCGTATTCAGAGCCAATGGGGGACTATTTTTCACCACAGTTCTGACCTATCTACATGCTAATGTTAAGTGAAAAATGAAATGAACTCTTGGCACAACAATGGATAGCTAGCACAGAGGACACTAGAGTTGCCCTTGTGCTCAATTTTAATGAAAAGCCTTACTGTACAACAAACCTTTCCCAGATCCTAAGACAAAGGGAGGAAGGAATTAAAAAGAAAAGACTAAGGCTGCAAAACAGATGTTTCATGAATTGCATGCTCTTATAAGATGTAAAATTCTTGGTATTAGCCATTAGGGTAGCAGAAAGTTCTCAAGGATGTTGTAACTTTCCTCCTTAAGTGAAAACAATACTCTGGCACATTTATTAGCAACAAAATTAAAAGCTGCCTCTGATTTAGGAGTGGGAAGAGACAGTGAACAGGAAGCACTTACGAAGAACTCAAGTCTGTTCACTCAGATGTCTTTACAACTAAATTGTATTTGTTCATCACTTCACAATGTTCGTGCTTTGGATTTTACACTTCTTGGAGAAAATGGACAATTAATAATTTGCACATGGACAGTGATTACAGAGAACAGCAAAATTAAAGAATATTTTTTAAAAAATTGGAAACATTGAAAAGGCAAATGTTGAGATTTCTCATACCAAGGAACATGTTAATGAACTAGACTCTGTTTTGAAAATAACAGTAGTTTTCTACCATTTTAAAAAAATAGTAATCGGATTTAATATTTTAGAAATAAATTCTATAGAATATATTCTCTGAGTTAATTCTAGTTTTTCTAAATATTTTACAACAAATGTTCTGCAACCATAACAAAGTAGATGACAGAATTACTCTTCAGCCGCAGTGGGAAAGCATTGTAAGGATTTCCCATATCATCCTCTTCTGTCCCTGTTCCTGACTGCTTCAGGAAATTAAACTGGCACAATGAACATGAGTTTATACAACTCATGAGCTCTAACATGGGAGTTTATTTAGCAAATGCCTTTTAAAACAATATCACGGGTCTCTCTTGCTTTAGCTCTGAGTAAGTGCACCTGCTTCACTACAGGAGCAGCCTAGAGGAATTTCAACTGAGGGAATTCAGCTGGCAAAAGAAAACAACAGGCAGGGGAATAAGACTGCCTGTTGCTGCCAAGTATGGTGTTGCAGGCAAACTACAACGTTGCTGCTCAAATGTTAAGCACTCAAAAAATAAATGTTGTATACTCAACACAGCTTTTATTCTAATTTTCACTGTGAAATTTATTGTTAAACTTTTGCTCATTAATCTGGTCCAAGGAAAGGAGAGCTTGCTTTCGCTGTGTTTTGCATTAGTGATAAAAATTCTATTCACTTCTGAGCTGGATTGGGCTTTATTGGGAAAGTGACTTAGTTTGCTGTGCAAAACTTTAGTTATGATGCCGAAAAAGAGAAAAAAAAAAGGGTATTTTGCCTGTTCTATGGAATTTTTGTTTTAATCACAATATCTCCAAGTACCTTACAAACCAGAGCATAGAAAATGGAAGTGACACAGCAGGACAAAGGCAAAGCCAACAGAACCCAGGTCTCCTCTGTCTAAGCCCAATACTCTCCATCCGGTATATCACATTTATATCAAAGAGTCCGGAACATCTGAAATATTAAAAAACATAATACATGTTCTGTTTTGCATACAAATGTATGTATATTATATTTAACAAAATTAGCTGTGTTTCACAAAGATATCCTCCCGACTGTGAGGCACAGAATGCTACATCATCAGTTTGTTAGCACATTTACTGAAATATAACACCCAGGTAAGATTAGAAACTGGATCTGGATCAGTTAGCAATCCAGTGAATAACACCATGAATACTACAGGCAATTTCTGCAGAACTTGGACAAAAGGCAGGATCCCATTATTATCTGACTCAGCTAACAGATCAGTGAGCAGGCTCAACCATATTTATAACAAGTGATGGTTACTATGATAGTGTAATTGATGGCCTTAAAATAAATAAATGTCAACTCAGATTATGATTCACTAGCAGGAACTTACGTAAATGAAAAACAGTAAAACTTTTACAAATCTAGAACCTCCTGATCTAAATGGCATACAACTCATCAAAGAATTTAAAAAAAACAGGAAAGAAATATTAGAAACTTCTACTGACCAGTTTTTAATTTTTTAAAGGACGTTCCAGTGGACATGAGCTACAGCTCGTAGGAAACAATTGCAATTGCTGCAATTTCACAGCAGTGATTATTAGTACCCAGGTAACTTGGGAAATAAAGCTGATACAACCATCAGTAAAGTAAACATTTCCACAAATGATATACTGTGTTGATACAGAAGCAAATACTGCTGTTTATCATTTAGTAACATATAACACTTTTTATCATGCAGAAGTAAGCTTACCCAAATTGAAAGGACTGGTTATCAACTTGAATACTAACCAATGGGGAAATGGGACATATCATATATTATTATAAACTAGCCCAGAAAATAACATTAAAACATTTTCCATCCCATGATTTAAGTTTATTTTTCCTTATATGAAGAGCACTTTTTTCTTCTAAACAAAACATAAAATTCTAATCAAGGGGTAGGAATCTTGATTCTCACCTGATTTCTACAGTCTACTCTAGATTTCATAGTTAAATTAGCTTATCTGTTTGGGTCAGGGCTGTGACTATTTTTTTTTTTTCTTTTTTTTCACTCTAGTCAACTTATAAGTACTAAAAAAGGCCTTAGCTTTGTATTTGCTGGTATGGAATTGTTTGGGAACAGGTTTAGCCTCTATCAAAAAAAGAGGTTTCTGGTTTTTTTGTTCCCTCAGTATAAGTTTATCTCTGTCAGAAGGCTTGTTGATACT
>JAVJGG010000001.1:32815307-32852962 GCA_035590195.1 Aviceda cuculoides
GAAATCTCCATGAATTATAAACAGACTTGACTTTGTAACTTGTTGCAAGAACTAAACAAGGTTTGTTTACTTTGTATTCCAAGATCAAATCTTGATCACAAAACATCAGATCAGATCAACAGAAAGGTTATTACTATCTAAATTATCACCAGGTAGTTAAGAATATTTTTTCAACATAAATCTTTCTTCTGCACATTCTACTTTGTGACTCCCTGGAATAAACTACTCTAAACAAGGGAAAATAGTGTAGTGCAAGGTCTTTAGTGGCTGCCTTCTCTACCCTACTTATTACAAGCTACTGCTTGTTAGCCTATGCTGCGAGCTTTAGAGAATTTAGCTGTATTCACCCCTGATGCCCCAACAGCATGGAACATAAGCACTCAGAAGTTTATACAGATGATAGTATTAAGGAGGCCTGGGGTCTGAAACCTGTGCCAATGAAAATATTAAATAACCATCATCTCAGTATTTTAAAGCTAGCTGAGATGTATTTTATAAAGTTAATCACTTACTGTGCTTGCTAATATTATTAAAGATATTTTTCATGTGAAAGCACAGGGACCAAGAAAATAATTTCTTATTGCTCAGTAAGGGGTGAATAATGAAACAAAATACTTCACTTAACTTTCCCCTGAGAGAAACACCCTGGTAAAGTGTGCATGATCCTCCAACACACTCTGAGGTTAAAAAGCTGCTACTGATTCACAGCTGCTGTCCCAGCTCAAGTAGAAGGGATTTGTGCTTTTGGTGCTGGTGTTGAGTGAGAGTGCCAGATTTAAGCCTGCCGTTAATGCAAGATGCCTATATACACAGAGACTTGTTACATTTGCCCATAGAATATCTTGAACAGAATAATACTATTCTTAGATGCAGGACTTCATGAACTAACATGTTTCTCTTTAAAACTAAAGACTGGTATTTGTTGTATGGAATTGGAGAGAATACATGCACTTACCTGGCTACTCAGCCTTTAGAGAGACTCGAGTGTTCTGTGGCTAAGAGGAACAGAGGTTAAGGAACTGCTGAGCCAGATAACCAACACGACTGCATTTTCTCAGGAGATGGAATATGTTGCAAGTGTGGAATCCGGTCTCTAGAGAACTAGGGCTTTTCAATGCAGTTCATATAAAACATGTAGGACTTCTTGTGGAAACAAGGAAATAAAAAACCTTTCCAGCTACTACATGGAGTAAAAGTATTTTGCTAATTTAGCATAAAAATGAGAAATCACTTTGCCCAGATTTCATATAAAAACAACTAAGAAGTCAGCTTATTTTTTTTAAAAAGCATATTTTAAATCTGGCAGTTTTTCTACTGGAGTACTGTACATGATGTTTTAAAGAGCTTCTAACCAGAAGAGTCACTGTTACAGAGCTAAAATTTACACTGTGTTTACATGCATACTGTTAACCATCTAGATTTGACAGATAAAAACTAAGATATGATCCTTATTTTGACAAACAAGACTGGTCTACATTTCAACCCACTTGATGTATAATAAATAAAATTTCAGTAGTAGAAGAACAAAAATGTTAAAATAGATTCTGAAATCAAAATAAGGCAGTGCAGAATTATCAATGTAGACAAAAGCAAGTTCCTACACCTCCTTTTCTAGAAGAAAGGAAGGTTGGTTACTAAACTAAAGGTTGAGATACAGCAGGTATTTTAATTCCCATTTCATC
Organism: Aviceda cuculoides; assembly: GCA_035590195.1. Lineage (NCBI taxonomy): Eukaryota > Metazoa > Chordata > Aves > Accipitriformes > Accipitridae > Aviceda > Aviceda cuculoides. The sequence continues at coordinate 32,816,990 of JAVJGG010000001.1, forward strand.
TAAAAACAAATGCAGTACAAGGTAACAGATACCCATACGATGCATGTGCTATTTTGCTTGCAAACTTTAGCAGATATAAAATTTCTGAAGCTGTGTTTCCTCACTGAATCTACTGGTTCCTAATTAGACCAAATGACTGTGTAAATTTAAGATACCATCAGAAGTCCATAAAAGCCAGTCTCATATTTCATAAAAAATGCTAAATATTTAGGAAATCTAGACCCTTCCACATTTTTTTTCATGCTTCATTTAAACTTTGATCAGCAGGACTCTGCTTTTATAAATTACTTACTGACATATTCATAAACTGGCTTGGGAAAAACACACAGGTTTTGTTACAATGAATTTTAAGTTCTTACATACACCTCAGAGTCTGGAGCTATGGCATTTCTCCAACATAGTTCACAGTTCCCGCAGTTAATACAATACTGCAAAATGGCACTAAAGTGCATAAGTATCTGAATGTTTGTTGGGCTAAAAGGTGCTGTGCAAGCTTAAGCTACTGCTTTGCCATTATATACAAGATAATTTTTCATTGGGGAGGGGGTACTAGCTCTGGAATGCCACTGATTTTAATTTTAATGGAGGATTGTCTACCTTTCACCTTTCTAGAAGATGTAAATGCCCTCTTTCTGACTCTTCTGTTTGTCAAGAACAGTAAAAGAGAAAATAGTACACTCTAAAAATGCATTTCAAGATAATTTACCAGAAATGGTATTGAAAAAAACAAAAGGAAGAATACAAGGTACTCCAGATGAAAAGTGGACATGCTCTATGTAACTAGCTATGGATCTTCTGCTCAAATGAACATGCTGTTCATTTTTATCAAAACATGAGTACTAAACTACCATAAATAAAATACATACAGTACAGGACAATTAAAACTTTTTTTGTACAGTAGTTATTTTTACATTAAACTTACCATCTTTTCAGATACGTTGAAAATTAGGACTCTAAACATGATTATTTCAAAGTATCATTTTTAAAAATCTTGCACAGGCCCGACAATCAAAAACATGAAGCTTTGATTCAGATAGCTTGGCAGGTCTCACATACTTTGATAGGTAGGCTGCTTTGAAATATGTTGGGTGTGGTTTTTACTTATGCATTTTAATTTTATCAAAAGACAGTTTGATTATTTTTGTTTAAATCTTTACATGAACTAGTTTTGTGCAATACCACTGCCAGTGTAGCTTAAGAAAACAAAATGTGTCTGGAACATTGACTATAGTCCAAATGTTGTCTACCTCTTAAAAAAGTAAGATTCTAGGAAATCCAATGCAAGTGCATTTTTAATACAGGAAGTCAGTCCTAGAATAATTTTAATACTAAACAGGTACCGTTTCTACCACTGGTGATTTGATGCACTCTTCATGTAGTCTGCTCTTTTCTGGGAGGTTTAGTGAATTCTCAGCAGGGTGCTCTTGTACATGACTGTTGCCATTCAAAGCTGAAACAAAGCCATCTTGAGAAGGACCTTTCAAGAATGAGTGAAATTCCACTTGAGGGTGACTTGGCCTGTGCTCAGCATATAAACTGTTACATGGAGCACTGCTGTCACCTTCAGAAGATGAGCAGCAAACAATCACTGAGGGGTTTGCAGAAGGGTAATGAGAGCTGCTAAAAGTTTCCTCTGATTGCCGTGTGTAGTCAACAAACTGTTCTGAAGTCATGTTGTAAGGCACCAGAGAAAGACTACTGTTCTTGACAGCATCCCTTTCTGAGTAAGTCTCACCGATCTGGTTAGCAGTGCCAGCAACGTGGTTCTCTATTTGGTAATACAGATTTGAAGAGTTAGTATAGTATGAGGTGTTTTTAGAGTGGTTTTCATGCACAGCAGTTCCATCAGAGTAGCAAAGGACAGAAGGAAGAGGCACCATATCAGTATGGGAGCCCATGCTTTCTACAAAATCATCTGCTTTTTCTTCGTCCTCGTCTTCCTCCTCATCTTCCTCTTCCTCTTCGTCATCATCTGATTCACTAGGGGCTAAACTCTGTGTGCTAGAATCTGTAACTCCACTACAAAAGCTACTCCCATCTTCCTCTTCCTCCTCTTCCCCTGGGCAGTCCAAGTCCTCAGCTGACTGAGAATGCATAACCGCAGCCGGAGGTTCGGTTTCAATCTCAAAATTTTCTGCAATTGAATATTCAACTGGATGGGGTCCTGGACTCATAGAACTAGTGTGTGCACTTATCTCACTGTGGCAGCCGTTTAGTGCTGGAATTTGCTGCTCTCTATTTTTCTCCAATTCAAGTTTCATTATTGTGTGCAAAAAGTGAGTCCGTACACGGATAGGGTTAAATTCAATTCTACCTGCTGTATTGCTACACCCTTCTTTAGTGCAACCGCATGGAAAAGACATACGATCCACCTTTTAAAAAAAGAATACAGATTAACAATACGTAGCGTAATACGACAGAACCTAGCAGCCTAGAGAAATACAATAGTGAAGTGGAATTCAACCTGAGAAGTACTTGTAAGAACAGTCAAAGCTAACAATAATTTAGAGAGTTAGCTCTGGAATTTAGCACTACATGCAAAGTTATCATGCATGCATTTTAAGTATCATGCATGTTAAGTAAAGGACAATACCACAGTGCGTCATTTATTGTTTCTCATTGAGTTTGGACTATAAGTCACATTCGGACAGTATGTGAATTGTCTCTAAAATAAAATGTAATATCCCTTCTGAAATCTGCAGGCTACCTATTCTTCTGTTGTCTGCATATTCAGATAAAGGCCAAAGAGGAATATGAGGAGCAGAATATTTGTATAAGAACAAAAAAACCCCCCAAACAATGTATGTGCCTACACTAATCATAAAATAAAGATGTTTAAGGAGATTCTTTGTATTGCACACTGTATGGTCTTAAATCTGGGCCTTAAAAAGCTGGCTGGAAATCCACAAGTGCTATTGTCTAAAAATTAACTGAATTACTTTCCAGTAGTTATAACTTTAACAATGAAAAGTGCATGTGTGTGCATGCACACACATCCCTTCCCCTCCCCTTGATAGTTAAATAATGACAATCATATAGACATTTACCTGACATTTTATGCCTGCAAGACTGCAAGTGCAAGTTTCTGGATCGCAGAACACACGGCAGTCACAACCACAATCCTCTCTGGACAGGCGGATGGCCCGCAGCTCATGTTTTTCTTCCACATCAATCTTCTTCACTCCAGAAGCTCGCAGCAATGCCCTTCGCTTTTTTGTCGGCAGGGGTTGTAGAAAGAAGTACTCATCTACTTCCGTGTTGTCTAGATCAATATCATCATCAGAAATGTCATCCAGTGTCAGCGTATTAGCTTCTTCAGACTCCACTGTACCATTCTTTGTCATCTGTTGGATAGAACAGTTAACAAAGTCCTTAAACTATATGTGTCATAGATGTAAGTATGTGTAATGCATTATGAATGTGGAAAGCCGTATGTAAAAATGCTGCATGACTGCCAGTAAGTTTCAGAATATTACAGTTGGAGTGAAAAGGCAGTTCTTTCCCATTTAACGTGTGAATTAAATACACATTTTTAGTTTCATGTTTGTCATGAAGCTAATTTTTTTTCTAAGTTTCTAATTTCTTATCTGTTCTTTAAGTCCTTTATCATTTGTCGCTGTTTGCCAGATGTCATGCCTTTCTAAAATCCTAGTCTTTTCTATATTGTTTCATAAGATAATTTTTAAGCCCTTAATTGGTTCTAGTTCCTTTCTCTGGGCTCTTTCTTTGAAATTCTTGAATATCCCTTTTGAGATAGTAATTATACTACCAACACGGTTTCAGATTATGATGCATCACAGATTTGTAAACTGGTGTATTTTATATACTATTCGCTATCGTGTTCCTCTTCAGCTTGACAAGTTGATGTTTGTACAGCTGAGGTCACAAAGCAGCGTTTCCACTTAATCGTTTGGGCAGATGTCTGTATTTGCTTCTTGAGTTGGCAATTTTAAGCCTGGAAGTCACTTAATTTTGCCCCTTTCCACCTACATTACTTCATGTTTATTTGCAATTTATTTCATAGTGCTGATGCATATAGCTCTTCTGAAGTTCTTTCTAGTCCTCTTTGGTCCTGAAAATAATTCATTTAGGTTTGTGGTGTCGTAGATTTTAGTACCTCACTAACCAGTCCAAATAATTCTTAGGTAGTTAATCAATTAATAAACTTTTAAAAAAGGAATTAAGCTGTTAACCTCTTGTGGAGAATCTTGAGAAAAGTTATCAGAGAATTCGTGCTCCTTTCCTAGGGATATGAATTTTTGAGCCTCTGTAGATACAAGTATCCTGGCACTATATTATTACCTATGTACAGTCTAGCTCTCAAACCTTTCAAAAACTGCTTCAAAATTAAATGGCCATGAGCACCAGGAACAAACATCCAGTGCCACCTTCATAAGATAGCACATTTTTGTACCGCACTCCTATAAATCATCTCATATAGAAAGGGGTGTATATATTCAAGGAGAAAAGAAAAAAACATTTACTGCACTGCAGGAAGGTTAATTTTTCCATCCATGGTAGAGCTCACTGGTTATATCTGCTGGATAACACAACTACAGGGTTTATAGAAGTTCTACAGAGAAAATTGCTTGAGAATCAAAAGAGTATCAAATGTTAAAGTTCAGAGGGATGATGACGTTCACTACAAAAAATATATTTTCTCAATCTCAAATTACTCAGATTGAGCATTGTACTACATAGCAAACATGAAGCAAGTGCAGTTATGAAATATATTTTGTCATATAATAAATCCTTTTTCTTTTATTATTGTTCTATGAAATAATTTTGCTTGAAATGGAAAAACAAACAAACAAACAAAACAGATTCCCAATGTTCACTCTGCTCTAGGTGATGCTGTCAATTGATGAGTCTGCTGATGCCAAGCACCTGGTCTCATACTTTTGTGAAAAAAACATGGTGCAACTATGTGATCATTACACAATGGTGAAATTTCACCATGGGCATCACCATGACCTCAGAAAAACGGGCCTCAGTGAATGTAGTTTTGATGTTTCTTATCTACAGAAAAGCAGCCATTCGAGTTCTTTCTCTGTTTTGCCTTATCTACTTGCAGAAAATTTCAGCTTGGCCTAGTATCCCCAAATAAATTTTTAGACACCAGTTTTAAATACAGACAAAATACTGAAGTCATAACTACCACTGCCTGTTTCTTGTGCATTTCAATGTTTAGACATTTAAGAATTATCACTGTAAAGGTAACTCCCCATTTTTCTGCTACTGAATCCTGTCACCTCCATCTAGCTATGCATCTTATGTGTAAGAAAGCAGTCCCAAATCTTACACGTTCCACTATTTCTGCACTTCTTATATGCCCAACTGTTTCATTTTCCCATTTATATTAACAGTTTGTCCTTTCCACATTCTTTTGGATTGTAACTGTCATTTACTGCATTATTGAATTACTCAACAGTGAACTCCTACTGACTGCTTACTCTTTTTTGCAATTGCAGTTTTGTGTTTGTAACAACTGTGTAGGACAACCATTGAAAAAAACCCCTCATTATTCCTGACTTGTAAAGTCAGGTTAAAAGCAATACTCTCCCCTTTGAAGAAGAGTCAGTGTCATGACTGGTAGTCTTACATACAGTGCACGTGTGCACATTACACTGCGCGAAGAAAAATTCTCCCGAGATCAGTAATCACCCTTTCTTAGCAATTCAGCACTGTATTTAGTTCATGCAGAGGTGTTCTGCCACTTCCACAACTCCACTTTATAGGCATTATTGTATCCTTCACTTTTCAGCGTGTTCTCAGTCTTTCTCTGTAACTGCAGCCTTCAGAGTTTAGTGCCTTCATTTTATTTCATGTTTCAGTTTATTTACCATGTCTGTTATCCCTATAACATTCAAATCCCTTTATGTGCATATACTTCTAGCTCTTTCTTCATCTTAAATGCAGACATTTTCAAAGTGTCCTCTCAAGCCTCCTTCAGATTGTCTTCTTACTCTATTTTGTATTATTCATTTCACTTTACAGTGGCTAGGAAAAGGGAGGGCAATAGCTCCCTGATCAGTTCTACCTGGCCTTGGGAAAATGGAGAGATTATTTACGCCAGGTATTTCAACATATTCGTTCAGTACGGTAGGAAAGACAACATTAACAGTCATCCTTTTTCTGTATAATCTACAGTGAGAGACAGGTAAATCCACAGAGTAATTAAATGCATCTTGAATTAGCTGCCTGAAGCTAGTGGGAGGAAATAGTCCACTGTACATGCAACTCAGCCTGAATGTTCAAATCCGGAATGGTATCCCTGATTTTTTTTTTGTTTCCTTTTTTTTATGTAATTGGAAAATGACCTACCTAAGAATTCTGATTTCTCTAGTTTTCAATACACAAGGCTCAAACCACTCCTTAAACAGATCACTGTTATTTAACTGCTTATCAGAATTTCAGTTAGAAACTGGGGAAGGGGAAGAATTCTAATTCCTGCTTCTCTAATTATTTTAGTATTTTATTCAATTACTATTTAATAAAAATTAAGTTTCAGGCACTTACCCATGAGATGAATGCTGTAACTGCTCAGCTTACAAAGGCACCTATAAAACCATACCAAACCCGTCATGTATTTCTCCGCCTCCTGCAAACCTGAACTGCTTTGCTACACAGCGGTACAGCACTAAGGAACAGACGCCAGTCACTCTAAAGTGAAACACCTGGGTATCAAGCAGGGTTAGACAGCAGTTTGCCATTTCAGAGCACCTTAGCTCCCGACTCCTTTGCTGGATGACTTCCTTACTGTTTCCTCTGACTTTTTTTTCTCAATTTTGTCACACAAAGAATGAATGGATTAATGAAATGAAAGACTCTAACATTTCTCAAGCAAGTAATTGGGTAACTACAAGAGGAGGGAAGATTATCAAGAACCATCGAATACATTTTCCAATACAGAACTTCAGGGGAACATTAAGTTCTCTTGATTGTCATAATATTGCTCATGTGAATTAAACTTGATATGTAGATGGGAAGAATTTCTCTCATAAAGCTAAAGGTTAATGTCAGAACAACAGAACAAGGCAAGGGCCAATGAATATGTGAAGCCTTTGGGTGAAATTCACTTCCAACTCTGTAAAACGTGAAAAATTTAGGTTAGACACATTTGCATGCCCTAGCTGGAAATTATTCCTTACAATTTCCCACAAAAAAAACCAATTCTGTCCACAGACCCAGGAGCCTTAACATCACTAGGGTCATGCTAATCATTTTCATAGAACTTAATTTGAGCAGACATTATAAGTAAGCAATAAGGGCTATTCCAGCTAATTTTTTGTGCTTACTCACAATGTTTTCTTAAGTGACAATGTACTAAAGTAAAGCCTACCTTGTACCTTTCATCTTGACAAGATGGCTTTCATGTCCAGATTGCCATTAGAATTTTCACACTCTGCTGCTAACAAGTGTTTATGCTACTCTCAGCAGTGTTTACACCAAAGTGCTGGTGCTAAATGGCTAAAGTGACTTGAAGATGATTTTAAAGTCTTTATCTGCTTTTAATTAAGAGAAGTTTCTTATTTGCCTCTTCACTTTTAGCAAGTAAAATAACAAACAGTACCTAAAATTATGGTATTAATATATTCCTGTATTTCTATTTTTTTAACAAATTCTACAAGAGAGAATGCCTTCTGTCTACAGGCTTGCATATTTTAATCCAATGCAAAAAATTTAAAAAAAAACAGGGAAACAAATTAAAAAACACACTGAAAATGTTACTTTCTGTTTGCATAATAGTTTTCAAACAGAAAACCCTCTTTGAGCAAACTTTGCCCTACTTCATTTTCTCATTTTCTTCATTTTTCTGTGCAGATGTACAGTAATTTTGATGCAAATCCTGATTAGTACATTTTCATTAAAGATCATAACTGCTGACATCATCACCTTGAAACGGTGCAGCACTCTCTTTCTGTGTTCATTTAGAAACCACGTGAATGACCAAGCAGCTCTTCCATCTCTATAATGGGAAAGGCCCAGCTGACTTAAGCAAATAAAACATGCCCAGTGCTTTACAGTGACTCCTCACTAACTCAGTGATTCCTGGGTTTGCTTTTGGGAGGGAAAGTGGGTTTTATTTTTTTACCGCAAGTGTATAATCAGATCTGCAACTAAGATGAGTTTAATGGACTAGTTCAAGAAGGAAGTTTTCTGTTCCCTATGTTTTTATACATGCTCTACTGTGAAGAGAAATATTTTACTCTAGGAAAAGATTTAACACTAGTAAGATGTTACCATTTTTAAGCCATTCTCAGGATTCAATGAAGAAAGAATCCCACTGCTGCTGAATTAGGTGTAGGGGAAAGGATTTTTCTATTTGGTAAAAGGAAACAATTAAGATTAGGACACAGGGAGGAATCCAAATCAGGCTTTCCTTATTCACTGAGTACTTACGAAGAGGAACTTAACAGTCACAGTAAAGATTATCATCCACTCAAACAAGTGACTGGGGAGATGGAAGAATGTGTTGTATATGGAAGAGGAGCAGAAAGTAGAGTCTATGTCCCCAAAAAAGTGGGCTGGAGTGAAGTAAGTTAATGAAGGAAGGAGATCCATCCCAGCCAAGAGGAGAATTATGAAAGCACGAAGAGCCATGCTCTACTCCACACAGACGAAGGCTAAAAAGCCTCATCCAATCTTTACAGGTAAATAGGATCTGTGATTTTTCTTGAGTTACTTTCTAGCTCTAAAAAAAATGGAAAAGTGAAATATTTGCATGCCTTACTATTCTTTACTCCAATGGGGATTCAGCTCTCTGAGCTGATTCATGGAAGTCAGCCAAGGGATCTACACAGAGCCATCGGTTACACTGACACAGCTCAATTCACGTTCGATGCTCTGAAGATCCAGTGATGTGAGACGTTTAGAGGTATAATCTCTATCTAGTGATAAGTCACTAACACTCTAGCTTCTGGTTTCCAACCTGCCTGAATATCTGTCTTTAATTTGCCCTTGTCCTGAGTTGTTTTATGTTTGTTTGTTTTCATTATGACAGTTTGAGTTTTATGAACTATTTAAGAATCTATTTAGTTATTCAAATAAGAAACAACTAGAGGACTGAGAAAAGTAATAGTAAGAGTCTTACACACTTCTTCAGGAGTTCAGACATAGAACTCATGAACATAGTTCACTATATGGGAAAAGTGCTGAAAGGCATTTCTCAAACTTAGAGGGTGCCAGTTTGCTCTGGACAACTGTAGTAGTATCTGAAACAGATATAATCTCACAAAAGAAGGGGCTATGGACCACAGCAGTTCAGTTACAGTTCTAAATATTGTTCACTTTTAATTACAGGATTCATCTGAAAAAGAGCCCTGGATATACATATAACACAAGCCATTACACAGGAAGCGTTTCATCCAGTACAAAACCATAACAAAAACAGAAGTTTAGCCATAAGTTTTAAAGAGGCAGAAGAGACACTTCCAAGAACACAATCCCCTTCTCTATTCTCCTTTACTCAAATACACAGTTTCTTTCCTCTCCTATGCTGTATTTAAACCGACAGCTTCAAAACTCTAGCCAAGATTTATTCTGACTAGCTAAACTGATATAGCCAGTTAATTTGTCTGACACATTTCTTCTAACACAGACATCCTTTGGTGAAATATTAAAGCTGCACAGACATACAAATTCATACACTGAAAAAAGAAAACATTTTTAGTATTACTGTTTCTTATTTTTTACCAAATTTGCTCAAGTTGGCCAAGTAAATAAGCTGTTTCACTTGCTGTACTTAGGATGTTACCATTCCCTTGTCTAATAGGGCACTGTGCAAGGGCTCAGAAGACTCATTCTCTTCCTGGCACTTCCAGACTTCCCCTGGACACCCTGTCCAAGGCTAACTTCCACCACTCTCTGCCTTTGTTTTCCTCTCTGTAGAAAACAGGGAGTAAACAACAGTCTCCCTGTAAAGCATCAATAAGAGCTACAACAGCACTTGGTAATATCAGAGAAAAGTACGTCTTCAGTAAAATAAAAAATAAAAGTGCCATTGTTTCGATTGAAACGGAGTTGATGGAAAGGAAATGTTTTTGTTTAACAAACACATTGGGCCCATATAGCCCTGACACTGGTTATTTACTTATATAAGGCAGGGATCAAAGACTTGAATAATTTTTACCTTTAATTTTAGAGAATTGAGTTTTTCCTCCCTTAGATGCTCTCTTAACATCTCTCGGTGAAGCCTCTCCTGTTCCATTGCAAACTCTCCAAGCGTGTATTGGCGCACACTGTTGTGGCGAGTAGACATTCCCAGTGTGCTTCCCCCTTGGCTGGGAACACTGGTGAAGCCTTGCCTTCTCGTGAAGTAATACACAGTAACACAGTTAAAATGGACATTTTTTGTTCTCTTCCGCTTCTCCCTCTTCAGGATTGAAGAAGCTAGAACAGATGCAGATTACAGTATGAATGATAACTTGTAGTCATACAGCAAATCTCTCACTTGTGTAGTTCCATTTACCTTAACAATAGCTGACTATGTACACACTAAAGTTCCAAGGTGTGTAGTCTAAATGAGGAGATAACCTTAGAAATATTTACCATATATGCAAACTTAGAAGCCATTACAAACTGCTACAATCATGAGCACTATTGTCTGCTTTAGAACAGAAATTCTTGGCTGGGACAGTTGTGTTTTCCCATAGCGGTATAAAAACATTTTGTCCTTTTACCAAGGAAGCCAAGAAATTCCAGCAAAAGGAACTTCTTTCACAGTGTCACCTCGAAGACAGTGATCCACTGACTTGCTCCTCTTCAAACCCCTGCAAACAAAACAACGTTGTATGTGACAGCAGTGAGGAGAACAGTGGACCCAGTCCCTCACAGGTCTATCCAAACTGTTACTATTCTGTCAGCAAGGCTTAGCTGTAGAGATCTGTAACTACAGCTTTAAAGCACTGGATCGCATTGGCAGAAGAGATTCCTATCTCTTATAATCTAAAATGTGAGAAATTAGTGTTAGAAAAACTACAAAGGCAATGTGTTTAGTGTTTCAGACTGTCTCAGAAATTCACACAATCATCATCACCACAGAATAATATAGGAATAATGCTGATTAACAATCAGATCCACTTCCTTTTTCTTTACCTTCATCCTTCTTTCTGCTGCCTTCCACTGAATACACATGTGTGTGTGTGTAATGTCTAATGTGTCAAATTTTGACAAAAAATTAAATCTAGCTTTTCTAATTCTTTTCTGATTCCCCTCACACTCATGCTCAGTTTCTCTTATAAACATATGCAGTATCATATGAAATGGATTTGTTTAAAAACAAATGTCAAATTTCAACTGTTAAATATGGTTCTTTTTTCTACAGACATTTAGTAACGCCTTCCAAAGATACTGATCTATTGTTTCTCACGGGTAACAGTGGTGAGCCTTTAGAGGAAAAACGAAAGAGACACAAACGTTAAGAGAAAGATAAGAGACACTCCTTAGGTTTTAAGATGAGCAGCCTGATTTATTTGATTTATTGCAAAATGGCAATAGGATGTTGAGAAGGTTGATAGTAAGTCACTGCTTTGCAGTTTATAGGCAACAATTGGGAAGGTGTGAATGAGACCTAACTGCCAGAATTCAGGCAGTAAAATGATTTAAAAGGTGCCTGACCGCTCTTGAAAGACTTGGAACCATTCTATAAAAGCAATAAGAGTAACACGATGTTCACTGCTAATCTAAAATTGCACCATCTCTAGAGGTTGGAAGCACTTGGCCTTCAGCCTTGGTTTCATAACAGGTCCCGTTTATTGTCACAGTTAAAACATAGTACATTCTCTAATACTATTATGTAGCGAAATGTTAACCACCACAAATGTAAAAACCCCAAACTTTTACATGAAGTGATTCAGTCCAAAAAATAGCATAATCTACCTAACTATATGAAAACCAAGTATATTAGAAAATACAGTCCTGTAACCAAATTGCAGACAGTATGCCCTACTGACATAATCATAAAACTATTCGGGGCTCAGCAAAACATCAAAATATTATTATTTTTCCTAAATACTGCTAAGCAGCTAAAAGCATGTTTTATTATACAAGTAACATGCACTTCTACAGATATGCTGCAGGTACGTTAGATTATAAACACAAAACAGGTAAATAAACTCAGGCCCTATATTCACTTACATGCCCTCAGTGAAGGGTGTTCCAAAAAAGGTGTACGATGTACATAGAGTAATCAAAAGACAAATTCTGTTACATTAGGCATGTTTAAACTTACATCCAAGTTTAAGCAAATCTCGTATCAACAAAGCCTGTCAAAAAAATTTATAGGAAGCTTTTAGTGGGGGAAGAAGGTTATTTTGTTAGAAGAGACTAGTTGATAGGGGTGTGTCAATTTTGCATGATTAATTAAATAACGTTTTAATGTACTGTTCTTTTTCATATATGCCACAGTTTCAACACAAAACTATAATAAAACCAAATTTTTAGAGTTTGGAAGACAGGCTAATTTTGATATTGTGACATTCTCTTTCAATTTAGCATGAAAGCAAATACTCAGTCAGAACCTTCACTGCCTATATGCTCTTACACACAGGAAAAAAGTATATTAAAAAAATCCTGCTTCTGCTGAAGGAGGTATCTAAAGCATTCGGGGATGTATCCAATTTCTGATGTAACAGTATTGATGTTATTTGGATCTCAGCTGGATCTTGGCTCTATTTCGGAAGAAATATTGACAGCTACCAAAGGGCAAGCAGCTTTTTTACCAAGTAAAAAAACCAGCCACAAATGGAATGAGAGATAAAGCTATAGTAAAATATTAAAGGAAAGAAAAAATAGAAGGTTAATCTCAAAAAAAAAAAAAAAAAGCTTAATGAGCAAATAGAAGATAATTGTGCCTGTAAATCACACAAGCTAGCAAATGCCTTTGAATCCTCATCTGTAAACTTCAGTATCTACCACATAAGGTCTACATTTATAGTAATTTGGTACAGACCTTAGCCATGGAACTCCTGACACAGCTGCTTACTGGCAGGAATACCAAATGCTGCAGTAAAAGTGCTTCCATTTTTTTAAGACTATCAGTCTCTTCACGGAAGACATACTACTTTCATACTACTTTCTATACATAAAGAATCATACTACTTTCTATATACAAAGAAATCAACCTTAAGTTTTATTCACACACCACCCATTAACATTAATAATGTAAGACTGTAGTTGCCAGGAGCTGTCTTAAAGAACCCATTAATGCATTTCTTCAACCTTTTTACAGTTCTTAACACTTTTAGTAATTAAATTGTCAATGCCACACCTTCAAAGTTGTTTGTTTGTGTTTTTTTAATATATCACTGACAAAAACTGTATTAAAATAGAATTAAGCTGAACTTCAAGAAAATGCTGGCATACTGTAACTGCACCACCACCAGCACTATAAACCCGGCACTATACAACTGTATTCAAGACTGTGTGAGAGCTGACATGCGTTTATTGTAAATGTCATTAAAGTTCATGGTTTTATTTATTAACATTATAGTTCTGAGTCAGACAAATTAAATGATAATCTATATAAGTAAACAAGCACGTAAACATTCAGAGCCCTCAGATTACACGTGATTACTTTTTTCTGAAACGCATCCTACCTTTTGGGTTTGCTTCTGTCTCACCCAAGAGCTCATTAAAGGGAAGAGCTAAGGCTCCGTGAATAACTCTATAGTCATCTCTTCTATGTTACTGCTAGGAAGTAGCCAGAATATATTCATATTTATGAGAACATTGCTTACAAGAACAGATCAGGCAGGAACTGCAAAAGATTACAAGATTTTATTTGATTACCCAGAAGCATAAATGAGAAATGTCAGTGAGGGGACTGGAGAATTGCAACCACCTCAGTAACCAAGGACACGAAAGGAAGCACAGTCAGCACTGCAAAGGCACTATGTTCTCACTCTGCTATACTCCCTAAAATCTCTGAGCACAGGGCTGCCTTAATGTGACCTCAGTGAAAATTATTATTAGATACTGAATGGAAATGTTAGAACATTTTCCAACATCAGGGACAAAGTGCTCTATAACTCGTTTAGTCCTTTTGCTTCAAGCCAAGCAGAACTCAGATTCTCAGACCATCTTATCAAGAGTCAGAGGCATATGTTATTTTGCATGCACTGTGCCTTAAGTAGTATGTTCAAATCAGTTGTAATTACTGCTAAGGACACTGTTTAACTCAAGACAGAGCAGAAGGACATATAACATACAAATTTTCTGATATATCAGAAAGCATGAACATATGCCCAGACAAAATTTACTGACATTAATCAATTAGTAAGCTCATTTCAGAGTGAGGAACACAGATTGTGCAAGGCTTGCATGCCTCTCTGGAGTCAGTTTCAAAGGTTTTGCAGGGAAGCAAAAGCTCGTAACCTAAAAAAATTTATCCGCAGAGAGTGTAAACACCACACTTTTCCAGAAGAGATCTAGTAACAGCTTCCTCGCTTGGCCAGTCTCAAAAAAATATTTACATGCCATCTGCCTGTGTAACAAGTGATATCAGTGGATGCCACTATCATCTGTTCTGCACAAAAAGGGTGATACTGACTCCAGGCAGTCTGCTAGGCAGAGACGTGTTTTTTTAGCAGCTGCTGGACACACACTGTCAACAGGAACTAGGAGGTGGTTTTTGAAAATGAACACCACCATCTTGGGTCTAGCAGTTCATGGCGAGCGAGGATGCCAGAGGGAATAGGAATATTCATCATCACCTAAAACTGCCCTGTGGATCACACGTGATCTTTAACACATTTATATACTACAAGTCTGATATATTCCACAGAAAGAAAAAATACTCCCTTCTCATGTATTTAAACAATTAATAGAATATTTAGTTCCATGTTTCCAGACTATATGGAATTAAGTATTTTTGACAGGTGCATAAGTACTGTAATGCATAAAATGTATCAATTATCAGAGGGATGGATGACACTGTTAAGCACATAATTACCACTACAGAACTATGTCTCAGAAAAGGTCACTATATCTGAACAAGGTCTTCAGACATAGATGTCTTCAAACAGGACTGTCAGAATTCCTCATCTGAAAGAATATCAACTGCCGAAAATTCTGGGTTTTGGCATTTGGGGTTTGAGTGGCTCAGTTTCTGGGTTTAGCAGAGCAGAGCCCAACCTGCTGGCAACTGGCCTGCCTCCTCTGGGACTCAAGTCGGGTCCCGTAGCCTCAGCAGCTCCTTGCCACGCAAAAGCAGCTGCTGCAGATCCAGGGCTGTACCTGGATGCAGCGCAGCCCCATCCATGCAGCTCTCGACCCAAGCTAACAGCCACAGCACAGGTCATCTGCGCCACAGACCGTTTATGGCAAAACTGGCAATTGTCTGTAAACAAAATTCCTAAAGGTGAGGCCAAAAGAATTAAAGGAAAACTTTGAATAGCAAAAAATTGTTTAACCCAAGCATGGTTAACCCATCCTGGAAATACAACCTGCTCTTTGTGTTTACCCTTTCGCTATTTTTGTTCATGATGTGCCCACACCCACGCACAGTAGGATGCATTTATTCATCTTTCCCTCAGTTATTAACCTCTCTCCCTCACAGCAAATTCTCTTTGTCCATAGCAGTTATAATTTATTTCATGACAACATATGATATTTCTGACATTTCTCTTTACGCACAATTCCTGGCTTATGCACTCCTCTGGCTGTTGAACACACAAGGATCTCTACGATTTCCAAAATTTAACGAAGTCCACATGGCAAGCCACAGACCTGCAGAACGGCACAATGCGTAAACGCTACATATCAAGTTTTTTTTATCATAGGCCTTCAGTTTTCAATATTTCAGTATGGTTCCTTTTCAGTCATTGACTAGTACAGAATAGAGATAATTGTTCAGCAGTCATTCAAGAAATTGAGATTTCAGCGATTTATTCATAAGGCTGCACACCGAGATGAAACAAGCTTTGTCTAATTCAAGACAACCTTTTTCTATATAACCAGTCCCCCACGCCAGCACCCCTCCAAATTACACAGATTAAGGTTTCACTCTAAGGCTGTCTTACCCAACCTGTGGTTTACAAAACATGGCAAGACCAACTGTCAAAAGATTAAAAATAGAATAAACACATGAACATCATTCTGGGTGTTCCCATAGGTAGTAAATTATACACATAGTTGAGGACCATCTCCTACACTGGCACACTAAGTCATAACTTTTATTACCATCATTTTTAAAATGGTTGCAATTTAAATTGGTAACCTTTTATCTATCAAAACAAAATGTAGAATTTTTATCGCCCAATGGCTAACAGTAATGGCATACAAGATGTTTACAAGAAAGACAAGTGTTCCTCAGACTTCTTTTTAAGCTTATAGGTACTTGATCAAGTGCATTAAATGGATTCTTCCAGTCACAGTGTGTCCCGTATGTCTGCATGAAACAGGAGGCCCCACTAATTCATTTTTCAAAGATACTCTAAAAATAAAACTTTAAAGTCAGAACTGAGGAAAGTATCAATGTAAAACACAAAAAACACAGCTATCATGAAAATAACAGTAGCCTTAAAAAATAAAACTGTTCTGTAAAATAGCTTCCATGGCTGCTATTCTTTCTTGCTTAGGCTGCTGCATCGCATAGATCTCTGTCATAATCACAATTAATGGGAGAAGGGCAAATATTACAAAAAGTGGCTTGACAATAAAACCTCCCTATCAGATTCATCCTGGCTAAATTATGTTGTACAAAGCATTGATCTGTGCTGGAATTCTGTCACCGAACAAACATAGCAAGTTAGGAAATATTTTCTGGGTTTGAAGAAACACTCCTCAATGAAGAAGGTAAGAAAAATGAGAGACATTCAAGTCCCATGAGGTTAGAAAACGAAGAAGGGCCTTTGTTCATCAACAGTTAATAAAAGTGAATGAAGCAATTTCTATGGCATAAAAGTTTAAACATATGTCTAGAGGAATGTGCAACTAGACAAGGGTGAAGAAAAATGTAGCAATACAGATTTGTAACAAATCGGTGTCAATATTTTCGTAACATATTTTAATGTAACTAGAACACTAGGGTTAGAGACTGTCTCCTCAGCGTTGTAGTTATATGGAAGAAAAGCACCAAGTCCTGCTGCTAAGTGAGTTTCAAATAATAGCCATCACCTTATTCCTACCAACAGGATCATAATTATAAGATTTTTTTGCACTTACCCTCTGTATTGCAAATAAAGTTTGTTCTTCATTTTATGTATTATTGGGAGACTGAAGAATTTTATTACTAGCTCATTTTCCACAGCTTATTCAAAGCTATGTATTGGCAGCTCTCTAACTTGCTGAATTTGTGCGCCCTTCTTTCCTCTCCCTGCCCCCCACCAGGGTATTTTCAAAGCATGGGAGTGGAATTCCTACTGACCTCTGCAGGTGGGGGTGAGCTGTTTATCTGCCAGCCCTGCCCGCCCACGGGAACCAACCAAGCTAGGAAGACCCCAGCCCAGAGGCGTGGAGGGGGAAGACACGGGCCGGTGCCACCTGCACCCAACGTCCCCAGCCACTGCCTCCTCCCACAGCTAGCACGAAGTTCAGAAGCTGCTTCTGGTGTCCCTTCCTTCTCCACCTCAAGCTGTGTTTTCTGCTCTCTCCCCTGAGAATAACTGTATTTATCTATTTGGGAATTTGTGAAAAATGAAAGATACAAACCCTGCAACTCTTTCCGCATTTGAAAAATTCAGGTTTTATCGTATTTATTCATAACATATTTCTTATGTCTTGGTAACAGATGTCATCACAGGCCCGTCCAACTCCCAAATCCCAAGAAAGTTATTTTCCAAAGGGGAAAAATCAACATTTACACTAGCAGTTCAGTGTCCCCTTATGAGAATCATCCAAGTCTCGTTTGTATATGAATAAATTATAACTGATTAAATAGGTAAGCAATAGTAATGATGTGCTGGCACACTGAAACAAAGTTTTCCTGAATTACTCTGGCATACATATAAAGCACTATACAGCTGCACTTTTTGATCGCCTTTGAACATCCTCATTCTCCTCTCTGGGCAGTGGAGCTACAGCAGTGTGAACCCTGTGAAGGACAGAGCATTTCCTTCTGCACATTTAGCAGCCAAATCAGAATCCAACCCCTCCGCCTGGGAGGAGATCCCGCTGTGGCTATATTAATCTATGAAATGCAAAGCCTGCTTCCTAATTTTACAAAATCCTGATAGGAATGACATTTTAAGCCCATCGTGTTTTTCAAACATTTTTTACTGAGAAAACTGGTAGTTCTTTGATTACGAAACATAAATGATCTCAGTTCTGGCTGAACTCCAAGACATAAGCACTTTCTTCTGCTGTCTCAGCTATTCTCCTGATGTCAAAGACACATTAAAATAAATGTGAACCATATGGCTACCCAGCAGATTACTAGCACTCTTGCATCAATGAGGGAAAAGCAATTCATTGTCACCAGCGCAGAAATATTCCAGACACATGAAAATTTCAAAAGACTGGAAAAAACATGTATGAAGCAGCCTTTCGGATTAAAGCTCTATCTTAGACCAGAGGAAATGCTGCTTTTCTTATACTCTACTACCCATTTGTCTGCTTTTTACATACTCTTAGTGCCACATAAACCACTACGGCAAGAAGGATTAACACCATTCTCCACCTGCTCTGTGACTTTCCCACGCAGTGTTTCATCAAGTCTAACACCACAGAACAGCAAAGCCTAATCCATCACGGTAATCCAGGTCAGAACACCCCTTACAAAAGCCTGCTCGCTTTGCAATCTTCATAGAAAACAGAAACTTGGGAAAAGATTATAGTCCAGAAACTGCTTCTACCTCTGCCTCCTACATCACTTTCTACTCCACTGTCTCCCAAAAGATATTTTTCTAGGAGTCTCCATACACTAAATTTACAAACTTTAAACCCTTAATGATGAAACACTTTTCCTACATGCTGGAAATCCACACCAAGAGGAAATGCTGTGACATACAATATACCTCCCAAAGAAATGTGAGCTTCAGGGCAGGGAGGTATTTTCTAAAATTAATTTAAACCTGCAAGTTTTGAAGGGAACTGCATACTCAGAAAGGCGTAAATCGAGTAGTGCAAATTGGACAGGACAGGGACAAAGCTGTGGAACAGCAACACCTACCCTAGTAGCATTTGACTGCTTCATCCTTCTGGTACCTTCCTCTTGTGTAAAGCCAAAGCTAAATTCACCTCACAGGAAGGGCTCGATAGGAATGCTTGCCTAATGCTGAATCTATTTATGTCACATGAAAAGGTTTTTGAAAAATACTAGCTCACAGATAGATTTGACATGAATAGGAGATGTTTTTCATTTGTACTTTAGCTAAGCATTCTACCTCACTGTCAGAGTTTTGTCTAAAATCTCACAGAAATGATAATTCTTGGGATGCATGCTAAAAGCTGGAATTTTACTGCTAAAATTTCAGTGAAAAGCTTTAAGTTTACTTCCTCAGCACCCTCTATCTCCAGAACGCTTTTCCGTGACATTCATCATACTAGTCCAGTTTCTCCATTCTGCAAATATCATCAGCCTGCGGGAAGAAGTGGAGACAGCTAACTGCTCTCTGCCTCACCATTTACTCTAAATGCCAGCTGCTGTTTTGTAGATGATTATTTCTGAACTTGGCCCCAGCTTTGACCAGTGTGATGAGGAAAGACGCTACCACGGATCCTTGCAGGAACACCCATGCATAACAATTGTATTTGCTGAACTCTCCTAAGACATTACAGGCAATCCTTTGTCCCATCTTATGAGTGACTTCTCTGAACAGCCATTTTATACAAATACAACTACTCGTTCAGCTGTCCGTGACTTTGCATTTGCAAACATATTTTGCGTATCTGTCATGAACATCTTCAAAAACAAAAAAATTGTTTACATGTTATCTAAGCCAACAAAAACATCATGTAAGGAAAAACCTGTGCCTCTGTTTGTATAGTATATTGAAATGCATTAATTTATAGGAGAAAACTTTTCAAAAATATAGAATTAGTTGCACAAATCCTTCTAAAAACCAGAGGGAGCCTGCCTCCTAACCCTTCTTTACATTTTTTTAAAAGCTCCCTCTACAATAGTCATTATTCCAGATGAAAGACAGCAGGCAAGATCCTGTCATGGCATACCCTGCTCTGTCATTCTGTATGAGTATTTGAGCAAAGACATTGCACTACAATTCACTGAATTTCTTTGCATTTCTTGTTTTTTACTGCCCAAGTGAGCCGACTTACTTTAAAATCAAAACGAAGAATCTCTCAATCTGTTTGCATTTCATAACGTGAGTCAACAAATAAGGGTAAGAATGTATTCCTCATTAACAAGGAAATTCCAAGCAAGCCTGGTTGCAGGCAACATAAATAATTGCAAGATACCCTGAATAAAGAACACCTTTGTTTAGCTACACCTTCTAAATTTTCCCATAATAAGCCAGCATCACCACTTCTAACTCATTTAGATTTCTATCATTAACCAGCAATTAAAAATGCAGCTTAAACTCAAAGCTCAGGTAACGCCTTGTGCTATTGACTTTACACCAAATGAAACTTTATCCTTCTCATAAAGATAATTTAAGAGAAGCCAGACCTTCCTAAAGATTTGACACCTTCTTCCAAGTCCTGCACTGCCACATAGATGAGGCAATCTCAATATGTTAGCACCTCTAGAATATTCAAAAAGTACTTTAAGGGCATACTGAAAGAAGTGCAACGGGGATGTATTTTTATTTTCAAATTCGTCATTATCTCTAACAGTAAAATGAAAAGATGGCAAGAGCATTTAGAGACCAAAGGGTTTTCTCAGAACCCTTACTGACCAGCCACATTTGTAATGAACCTAAGGTATCCAATACTCTTAAAGATAGTACCCTAATTAGCAGAATGACAGGACCTATGATTACGGCTGTCTGCAGGATAACCTTGCTAATAACAGTGATAATGTTAATGGCAAGATACAGATAATTGATGGAGACTACCAGCTAGACTCTGCTATGTTCTACCTTCTTTTGGTGAAGATCACCTTATCAGATGAGCTGGTACTGGATATTTCACCTGCCTCTGCAAGTGAAGAAGAGGAGCCTCTGCAATAAAGGCATAACTCCAAAAGTTTCAGCTACACTACACTGAAGCTGAAATGGCAGAGGAAAGCAGCGGTTCCTCGAAGAGTGTTTCTTAAGAGATGCATCTGTGATTAATGTGGTATGGGGATTTTTTACCAGCACCAATGTGCAAAAGACAGGACTTGATGAAGTCTTCCCAGCTCTTTCAACTGCATGCAATTCTGCAACTTAAATTGGGATATTTTTCTTCATCAGAAAAACAGATCAAGCATTTAGGAGCAGGTATCTCCACAAGGCAGGAAGAATCCCCCACACTTGAGGCGGAGCGTGGAACCCAGCATCCCTCAGCACCCACAATCACAGGAGCTGTCAGGGCATTGTACTGACACCCTGAACGGCAACTCCAAAGACAATTTGCTGTGGAGCTGATGAAACACAGCAGCACGGTGCCCTAGCTCAACAGGGCAATTTAAAGCAGCTGAAATGGCATTGGGTGCGCTCCTGCCCTGTATTCCATGTGCCTCTAAGTAAAAAAGGGAACAAATGCTCTTAGTCCTGACTAGTAATGACAATGCATGCTTGGATTGCTACTTGAAGATGAACATCCCTCTTTCTGATATGGAGGAGGGGCGGTGAAATGGGACAGGTACGTGGACTGGTTAGTAATATGCTTTGGCATCCATTAAGGTAAATCTGTGGTGTGACTAATGGCCTGCTGAATCAAACTGGAATGACCTCAATAGACTGAAAAAAGAAAGTAAAAAAGACGGTAGGGATTCTATCTGTCAGTGATAATGAAGGCACTCCATCACCATTTGATAAGAGATTTAAAAATGTGCAGATGTATATATGCATATACCTGACCAAGAAAATATTACATTTATTTACTTTTTGGTTATGAACCTGGTAACAGTTGTCTATGCTTTATGGACTGTAATTTCGTTTCCTGACTCAGAAAAAGATGCCTGTAACTTAGGCTCTGGATTTTGCTGTTGCTGCTGTCTTGATTTGTTTAAATGGCTATATTGTTAAAGAAACTCTGTACTTCTCCCTGTGGAATAGTGACGATGGACAGCACTTAGGGATGTCTCAGTCATTATTTTCTGCCATCACACTACAGGGTTAACTGTTGAGATCAAAGCTATCTTCTGGTGGTTTTGCCCCACCTGAACGATCCACAGCAGCTGTCTGCTTCGTTTAGTTGGCAAGTTAAGCTGACCTTAAGGCTAATGGAGTGGGATAGCTGAAAGATTCTTGTTTATCTGACCCAATGCATGTTGTTTCAAGGGTTGTGTAAATACTGAGATGCATCAGCTATTCTAGATAGATTTATATGCAAACTGCCTGCTTGCTGAAGCATTCAAAGAGTTGTAGCTACAAGAGACTGAAAAATAATCTCTGTCAGGTCAATTAGAAAGAAAAAAATAAGACTTAGAGGGCCACATGAGGCTTTTTTTAAAAGCTCAGTTAAAGAATTAACATACAGATCTTGGTGTTGACTACAGGTCACCCACAACCCCCATATTTCCAGTCAGTAAAAGAGAGTTTATACTGAACTTCAGATTTACTTACATGAAAACGGACTGGAAGGAAGACCATACACTGGATCTGAGAGTGTCTCACAAAAGAGAAAAGAAAATGGCACAAAGTGTCATGAAATGGCTTAGAAAGATAACCTCCACTAAGGAGGTACTCAGGCACGTAACAGAGGCAAGGAATCTGGACAGCCTTTCTTCTGCACAGGCTCTTTTCAGTCTGTTTACTGAAAAAGTCTCACAGAACTCTGCCTTTCCACATGTCCTTAAAAGTATGGATTCAAATATTCAACATAGGAAAGCTATTATCTTAACTTTAGTACTTACGGGTAAAATGATTAGAAGTTGATGGATTGACACTATCACCACTGTCAGCACTTTCACTGCTAGAAATGTCATCATCTGATTCCCGCACAGAGGAACAAGGTGAGGAGCCATCAACTTCTTCAAACTTCCTCTTTAAAATTCCACTCATCGCTGCAATGCTGTCACATGCACCTGTAACAGGAACAGAGACAATGAGGCACTGAAACATCCAACTGCAGAGTATGCCGTCATAACCTCCAAAGTAACTTTTACTTAGAAGTAACAATAAGTTGTCACTTCTAGTCTTGAATAACCATTTAGTATGAAATTAGATACAGAGACAGTGAAGCCACAGGAAAGAAAAACCCATCATAACTCATACTCGACATGTAAGAAGATGGTTATTTTGCTAGAACAATGTGTAACGGATTGCTTTTAGGGAGTATTTTCCTCACTATGATGTCAAGAGCATCCCTGATTTCTAGGTTATGTTGTGAAATTTCAAACAAGGGAAAAATGGGAGTTTCTCTTCAAACACCCTCACTTGGTCCCCCCCTTGGCTGCCACAGGCAGAAGGCATGTTCGCAGTCAGGGATGAAATCAACCAAGAAGAAATCGTCCGCAACACTACAGTTCCCATTGCCAATATATGTGACCTAATCAGTGTTCACATCACCCCTATAAGAAATCCATCTGATAAATTCCAACACTACAGACAGATAAAAGAAAATGAAGTCACAGAGACCATATACCAATTTAGTGCTCAATAAATGCCTGGGATTCAGAAATTCCCCACTCTAGTTAGAGACACCAATTGCCTCCCGAACTCTCTCCTTCCCACATTAAGAAATGAGATGCCCAATACATTCCTGAGGTTGACTAGAAGTTTACAAAGCAAAGCATTCAAGCAGAAATTTAGCAGCAGAGGTAGAAATATAATGTGAATTCCCCATAATTAAGGAGAAAGTGTACCCTTAACTAAGTGAGGCGAGATCAGGAACAGCTGGAGCTTGCTGAGAGGACACGCTGCTACCACCACACCACCCACAGCACTGCAGAGGCAAGCCCTGCTGATACTTATCCAGGCAAAAAGTTTGCCTAGGATTGATGACATGATTGATGACATGCCAGACTTGCTGAGAAGGACACACAACCTAGCACTACAGGCTTACCACAGGGTTCTGCCAAATCCCACTGAAAGCAAGGGAGAAAAAAAAAAAAAGAAAAAAAATTATATTCCTCACTGAAACAGAACTTTTTAAATCCCCACAGCTACCTTTAGGACTCATTAATTCCGAGCCAGCTGCACTCTGCTCCATCCAGGAAATTGGACTAGATAACCTCCAGAGCCCACTTCCAACCAAGATTTCTATGGTTATATGTTTAAAAAAACAATAAATCTGTCAGGAAGCTAGCATATGCTGGGCTAAATGACTGCTAGTAAAGAAGACAAGGTTAAGGCAGAGACTCCAGTACTGGCCATACTGTTTAACAATTAGCACATTTCAGAGTTTTGGCCCAGGCCACCTCGCGCTCTCCTGGATAATGCAGGATGAAGCAGGTGCCAGAACCATTCCCAGCAGGCAGGCTGGATGAGGGCACCCAGGTTTTGGCAGAAGGCCAACAGCTTACCCGCTGTGGACAAGAACCGCACCCTGCCACTTGGCAGCAGAAGCCAGGAAAGCTTCCTTAGCCTGCATCTGTTTTTATCTTTTTAATGAATATAGAGATAGTCTCAGTGACGTAGCTGTTATGTTCTGACCCTGTAAGCACAGCACTTCAGTAGATCCTCTAGTATCTTTGCTCACACTTGGTGTAGTACCAAGTAGTTTCAATGTCTCCTATGCATCCTATCACTCCATTCAAGCCCCTACCAGTTTCCTTCCTGGAAAAAACAAAGAGACAGCGTGGAGAGGTTTGCAACCAACTTTTGGCCTGATATGAAGCTAGAGCAGGATAAGGGTGGGTATAAGAAGCCAGGAGCTACAAAAAAAATTTTAAAAATTGATGGGGCTACGAGGTTACAGAGTCTGTAGGATGAATTCAAAATCATAATTCAGCAAACACTGAAGTCTGTCTACAGTTAATCCAGGGACTGACGTGGCAAGAACATCATGGTTTCATCCCAGTGCAACAGAAAGTTAGTTCTAATTATTTGTTCTGCTTTGCTGATGAAGCATTTTTGCATTGCCTGCCAGCTCCTAAGCACACCAGGACGGAGTTATGGGCAGGTTTAAACTTGCCTTTGTAAGTCAAAGCTAGAAATTGTGGATGCATTATACAACATTTTTATGATATTATTTAATTACAAGGACTAGAACAGAAGTTTTATAATAAAGGAGTTCATTCCCCCATTAGGAAGCAAAAGCTCCGAGAAGCACATACATGATTGCACCAAGTTTAATACCTTGTCTCCAGCAGTAGTCAGTATTTAACGCTTCAGTGGAAAGCAATGGGATGAGAAATCCAGCCACAACTACTGCAGATACAAGGCTCTGCTTCCTCATCCTTGCAGTCAATTTCCCCTAAGCATAAAGCTGAAATGTTGCTGTACAACATACACAGCCCCTTATAAATTCATTTGACTTGCTCTCCTGAGACAACAAGTTTCATATTAGTTTATTGGGGGGAAAAACCCACAACAAAACACATCTCCTGAAACTGTAGCCATGGACCCTTCAAAATCACAGCAGTTTCAGTCTTTATGGTATTTTGGACAGTAAGCAGCAGCAGAAACGTGCCAGTGTCTAGCAGCATGCTGGACTAGATAAAACTCCACACATACAGGTACTCCCCTCAAAGTGGAAATAGCTGAAGAGAAGTCACTGAGGTTGTCTTGCTGTTTTATAGTGATATTTCCATTTCAGTCGCCAATAGTGACTATATTACAAGGGAGGTGCAGTGCATCTGCTGATCCTGTACGGAATTACAAAACACCTTTATACTTGGGGGGGTGTGCAGGGAGGGAATGAGAGTGGAGAGGCAAATGGAACTGCAGCATGGAGTTACTCATCCCAAAGCTGAGGAGTCTGGCCGACTGCTGCAGTTGCCGGAAAGCACCCGGCACGTTCCTGCCTACGCTCTCAACCTCAGAGCTGTGCAGCCCTCAGCAGCCTGCCTCTGGGGAACTCCCCAAGGCAGCACAGCCTCTTGCTGACACTATTCCACTTTTAATGTGGTAACTAAAGTGTTCACCAGCCAGAACAAGGAAGAGAAAGTGAGCAAAAACCTGTGCGGGTCTGAAAACACTTGTGCACTCAGTTACTATTCAAACAGATTCTTCCCAATTCTGAGTTAATGTTTCCCAGAACAAGACATGGATTCCCATCAGAAGGTATCCAACTCTTGAGAGTAACGTACAGGGTGCACTGGTCCCTGATACAGCAGTCTTGAGTCTGCTCTGGGAATTGCTGACAGGTTCCCTAGGGCCAGAAAACAACCGCAGGGGGAGTGATGCGCAACCCTGACAGGTACACCTTGCCACCTCGCATTACACCTGCTCAGCCTACCCCCTGCAAGGGCACAGGGGCATACAAATGGTTGATTACTGCCTCTCCACTGAGAAATAGCTGCTTTCCATAGAGAAAACAGTAACTTCTAAATGGCTCCAACGCCCTTGTCTTTGACCAGTCCTCAGATCAAAACCCCTTTCCTCTGCCCATCTGCCACCAAACTGCCTTCTTCGAAGGCATGTGAGCTTTTTCAGGGTCTCGCTTTGAAGTTCCCCTAGCATAAAGGCTGCTTCTGCGCATACTCAGAAGTTCCAGAGATTTGAGGTGCCTGAAAACCTTCATGTCCAGGTCTGCCTGGGAGCCTGAAACTTGGTGTTCTTCCAAGCAAGGTGTCTAGGAACAAAAGGAAAACAGAGTACGAGTGCAGAGCACGTTGAGAAGGAGCGGGGGTGGAAAGGTTGGGCCAGGCCCAAACCCATGAGTGACTGTTTATGTACCCGAAGGCCAGTAAATACAGTACAGCACTTGGCATGCTACTTGTGCATGCTCTCTTTGGACTATGAATCTTGGACTATGAATCTTGGCATTATTTTCTATACAGTGAAATGGTCTCCACCTAAGCAAAGGACTAGGGTGCTTCCTGCTAAGCTAGAACTTAGAGGCAGCAATTACTGAAGAACAGATTCAGCTCTCCAGTGTCCTGGTGAGTTCCTTAGCCACTGAACTACTGTGTAAATTACAGGACACCCATTCAGCAGCAGTTCTTTACAAGAAAGATGTTTTAAGAGGAAGAGTGACCTATGCTCTGTTCTTGAAAGGGAAGATTTTACGCACTTACTTTCAGGAGCAGGCACTGGGCTGTGACCATGGAGCATAGGGAGCTTTGACAGCAAACAGCTGAGCTGTGGGTCCATGCTGAAGGGTGACCGCCCAGACACTGGGGATTAAAACATTTAACTCTCAGGCACCTAACCTCTAATTGCCTTGCTTCTTATTTCATTAAGGGGACATGACTTCGGGACTAATCGTGAAACCTTACTCAGAAGCAAAAGACCTGCAGTCCTCAATGACCACAGCCTATCCTTACCACAAGAAAAAAAAAAGTAGTATTTCTCCTCAAAGAGAGTTATTGGAAGGACAGGGTGTTTTACAGTCATCTTGACACTGCTAGGAAACACACGGTCCTCCCTACAGTATGTTACTGGACCTCTGCACCAGTAACCGAGCTCTGCTGGCACCGTAATTTTGCCTTGTCTTCAAACACAATGGGATTCTGATCAATTCTAAAACACTTGAAAAGGAAATGTTTGAGAAACAAAGCAGATGTATTAAATAATAGAATCTCTGGGGGAATGATAGACTGGCCTGTTCATTTTCAAAATTCTTTTTCTGAACATTAAGCCTTCTCCCCTTCAATAAAAGGCAACTGGATTCCTTTAATTTACCTTCTGGCCACCTTAAAATCAATTTGGCTCTCTTAACACCCTTCATTGCATCTTTAAAACATTAAGTTTGCATATCACAACTAATGTGATCTCAAGATTACAATTTAAATTCTTAGTCAGAACTGCCCTATGAAGAAATATACCTTATACTACACAGGGCTTGCTTTAACTTAGAAAGCATTAACACTTGGAATTAGAGTGACACAGTATCTAGTTGTAGTCTACGCACTTTCTTTCAAAAATATTTCCAGCCATTATGACTTCAAATGTGGAGGAAGTGAAGTGAAAGTGTCAACAATGAGACTGCCAAGGGGATGGCCAAAAGAAATGGCTACAACAATTTAAATGGCTAAATAAATATAGGCTAAAAGTCAAGTCAAGGGTAAAGATATAAATTCATACTGCCTCTGGCAGGAATCAATTATGCTGGCTATTCTGACCTCCAAATATGTTCTTCTGGAAAGGGGAACACGAAAAGCCTGCTCTTATTTTCTCACTTTTTGCCCATTTTCTCTCATCTCCTTTGCAATTTTCATACGTACCTTCATATATGTTTAAACTTGGCAAAAATATTTAAAAAGTGAAAAGAGATAAACTGTTTTACCTGTGGTAAAAAATAATAATTATTAAAAAAATCTTGCAACTACAGTGGTTGAAAAGCATTCTCACTCCCAAGAACTTCAAGGGAAAGACTTGAAATTTTTAGTGGAGACATCTCTCAAATGTCGAAGATGTGCCTTAAACACATGAAAATTTGCCTAAATTAGTCAGGTTTTGAGAATGACAACATGGACTGAATAACAGCACAATGGAAGAGGTAAAACTGGAGAGACTGAAACAGATGAGAAGGGACTGAAGTAGAAGGTTATAAAAAAATTAATTTCCTACAGAAGTTGCACTCTGAGCCAAAACCACCAAGTTTCAAGTTTCCTTCACTGTTTAAGAGACATACAAATGAAACAGCAAAGCCATGCACTGTCATGATCGCTGGAGGAAAGTTATAAAGGAGAAGGTAAACAAAACAGATACAAAAAAATATGGGTGTCCTCAAAGTTGAGTGTTACCACGCAGCAGGTACTCATCTATGCTATGTATCTGAATATACAGCTAAGGATTTGTATTAACTCAGCTTTTGAACAAGCCAGCACAATAAGCAGAAGTAGATCAGTTGTACTAACACACCCAGCTTCTCAGCAGAACTAATTTGTGAAGCAGAATGCTACCCTATTACAGTTAGACCATTTGCAGTACCCTTGTGAAATATATTCTTAGCTTCAACAGGCATCTCTGAAGTGTAAATATACATTGCTTTAGTTATCAAAATAAACACACAGTAAAGGGTCATACGATGCCAAAAATTATGCTATTTGCCAATTATCCATTGCTTAGCTCTGCAAATTTTGTTGCTCCTTAACATTGGCTTTCTTCTGTCATAGGCTGGTAAAATTTAATTATGTATAAACGTTTAATGTAGATGTTTAATATGCCTTAACAAATATTGTTAATAAGAATTCATCGCATAGGTAGCAAGAAAAATGGCCTTGGCCTATTACGCACCAAATCCTGAGACATTAAAGAACCGTCTGTGCACAGCCAGCAGCCATTTGCGTTTTAGTATTGCTGCAGCATTATACAATAGGCATGCTCAGCACGTTCCCTGATGGAGGCTGTTTCAACTTCCCTCTCCTTAATTCAGCATTCAAATTCCAGCTTGGCAGATGATTTTGTCCAGCCCGATGCCTTTGTCTTGTCACATCCACCCAAGAAAAGGCACAGCTGCAGGAGTACCTTCTCCTATGCCTATGCAAGTGCTGGCACAGCTCTAGGAGCTCCTGGAGCCTCTAGGTTTTCGGTGAGGGGGAGCATGGAAACCGGTGTGGAGCCCCTGATACTACAGTAGTCAGATTGTGTTCTTCCAACTTCAGTAACAAGTCATTTAAATCTTATGATATGAGCTTGGTTCTTGGCATCTGACAACTTACAAGCAACCATTCAGAAGATTTGGGGTTGATGGGCTTTTTATTTTTTCCATTTTCTTTTCTCTTGTTTTAAACACCAAAAGCATAAAAATCTCCTGTAACACCTTGGTTTTATCTTTGTAATAAATGTTAAAATTAGAAAGAACATCATTAACCCAAATCTCTAATACCCTCACAGGACTGTGTGCATGTTTAAGACACCAAAAAAACATTTGGCACAGCTATTAGTAGCAACTTAGTGATAGACTAGCATCCTGGAAGCCCTAAATACGTCTTGAAGAGGTTACTCTGTGGCTTTTTAGCAGAAATATTTGAGGAAAAGTGTATGAAACAGGCCCCTACAAACATAAACAATTTTGGTCAGCAGGAGCTAACAGTCAATTGCCACCAATGAAATGAATATAGCTCCATGTCATGGGAGTAAAATCATGGCTTCATTCAAGGCTTGGCCTCAAGTCAAGCCAAAATTAGTAAAAAGATGTTTAAGTGCATCTTTCTCCCTGGAGAATAGAGTCAATAAAACTACAGGTACTGGAAAATATAAATTATTAATATCTACTGGAAGGCTGTGATGTTTTGAAACTACTATCTCAAAAATAGCTTTATGGCTGTAATAATTCAAGCTTTCTATCTAAATCAAGGACAATGCACAACCAACATATAATATTACAATCTGCAGGTTTAATGCACACCCAAGACAGTCCTAAGTAGGCATTGAGGCCAACGAAAAATGACACTTAAAAACAAAAGATGTAAAATTAATATTTGTTTCTATTATTTGCTTTTTAACTTTTCACCATACATGGTGTATCTATTCAACCAGGAAAACCAGTATGTTTATTTAAAAAACCCTGGAGATTTTTAGCAATAATATTATTTCAACACTAAACACTGATGGGGGAAATTAACAAAAAAAACCCCTGTAACATGCACAACAAATTACTGAATGCAGGAAATAATAGTGCATTTATAGAACAACTGATAAGATGCCACAGACACATATGTAGAGTGTTGACAATTCACCTTCTCTTCTAAGAACAGCACAAGATAAAAATAAGCTACTCAGTTACCAGCTAGAAAATACAAGCAGAATTTAGTTTCAAGTTTACAAAAAAAAATTCTTATTTTTCCAAGAGAATTTGATTCTTTATGGATTTGCCTCTCCTGTATGGATTACCTGAGGCACAGTAGGGGGTTTGCTCCACTGACACTCTTCCCCAGGGTCACGGTGTTTAAGCATTCCCCTATGTAGTTACTTTGATAATCAGGGATTTAGTCATAGTGCAGGGTTTTTTTCACTGATATGAATTAACAGTCTCTCTCTTTTCTGTCTCACCACCCATTTGCACAATACTTGAAGATCTACTACTTCTCTTTCAAGCTCAGCTGAAATGAGGTAACAGGTTCAAAAAAACTAATCAGGAAAATACGACAGACATATCGAACAATATGATAGTCATAGGGAAAGTGTAACTGCATAAGCCTGATTTCCTTAAAAAAAATCAGTCAAAAAGATCACCTACACTAAGATTTCAAATTCCCCAATTTAGTGACTACAACATCACAGAATAAGACGGTTGATTTTTATGAAGAGACAAAACATGCATAACCAACAAACTAAAACATTTCTCTGTAAGCCAGTAGTCTTCTCAGTAATTTCAATAACTGACAACCTCAAAAAGGTAGGATTTTTAAAGCGCATATTCAATTACAGGCACTCTTTCCAATAGTAACTTCATACTTTTAGCCAGCAAAAATTACACATAGGTCCTTACTCACTTGTGTATGTGTAGCTTTGCATGGTCGACACAAAGGGTATACGGTATTCACAACATGAATGTGCAAAGCTACAGACCACAGTAAGACTGACATAAAATTAAATCCTGACTGTGTTATAAAATTGAACGTTGACTCTCTTCACTTTTTTGTAACACTAAAGAAAGTCTGGAGTTTATGGCTGTAGTGACTTTGCATCATAATAAACATGTCAAAAAAATCCCTCTCAGTTCACTTTATAATTGAAAGCTGAAAACTCTTCCAGAAGGCTGACAGAGAAGAGCTGCAGGTCTAATAATAAGGATGTACCCATCCAATTCCCAAGGCTCTCTTGTCACCGAGACAGTGATGAATAGAAACTAAGCAGCTAGCCCATTCCCATAGCATTGCCTGACTTGTAAGCACCTCATGACCATTCACCGACACCTCAGCCGGTGGACTCTGCTGGGACAAAATTAATTATCTGCCCTACGCTCTCCTGAGAAGCACTGCTGTGAAGGTATGTGGCTTACACTTTAAGCCGAGGGTGTTTTTTTGTTATATTTTGCTTTATCAAATCTCTGATTATTCTGTCTTTTCCAGGGGAGCTGAGATGAGAAGGTTAATACTCTGTAATTTTTGTTTTTCCATTTTATTTTTTAAAAGATGTTTGTTTAGAAATAAGAGCGGGTGAGGAGGGCATAATGGTAAACAACTGACTGACTTAATTGAAAGCTACAAAGTTAAACCTTGAGCTACTCTGAAAGCAAATGGTTCAATAAAGACTTTGGTACTACAAGAGAGAAAAACAATGGCAGCGCTGCAAGCACTCCAAGTCCCCCCAGAGTCATGGGGTTTCCCTCCCCCAGAATAAAATACTTGAAGACAAAAACGTTCGCTTGAGAATAGTCTGCTCAGCTGTCACAGTTCATGTTGGAAGTAAGCACTGCTACCATTTGTTCACCCTAAAAACAATGAATAAATACATTTTGTGGCTTTCGACAGTATTTTGCTTACCCTTTCAGCTCCGCACAAACGGCATTTACTAGAGATGGCTGTCGCTTTGGAACTACAGCTGAAAACATCTGTAACACAGCTTACTTTTTCAATGTATTCACACTGCATGAAAAGGAGACTTTGTTCAATTACAATAAAGAACAGATTTTAAATCACTGAGAAGTTCATTACCAAATTCAGATCCCTATTCAAACCCCCCCCCCTCCTCCTGAGCCACTGACACGTCAGCCTATTTCATCCTCCCAGAAGTACCAGCCAGCTGCTCCTCAGGTGGGAGATGCCCAGAGGCAACCGAGCAGCCCTGGTCCCCCACCCCCCCAGGGAGGGGGGGTGGAGAAGCAGCCCTCTTCCCCCAGTCCAGACCCCCAGCCAGGGAGACAAGCCCCAGTGCCGGTCTGTCAGCCTTTCCTTCCACAGCTGGCATGGGCGTGCGACGGCCGACAGCGGTGGCAGAAACAGCCCGGCGGTTCCTGCTGCTGCTTCAAGCCAACAGCACCTTCGTGGCAGGGTGCTACGGATCCCCGGGGCAGCTTTGGGCCCGCTAGCTGAGGCACCCACACCACAATAGCTGCAGCAGCACAGAGCTCATGGCAGACCAATTCATCCCGACTTGCGGCACAGATGAAAAACATGGCTTATTTATAGGCACGCACAGAAGTGATTTACCAGTATGAAATAAATAAATGTAACACAATCCCAAACTCCTCTCCCTACCCTCGAAGGGGCAGCATGCTAATGAAAGCTACAACTACCACAGAGGCTTATTTACTGTGCAGCCTCACCCTACCTAACAGTATCACTTGATCGCATTTCCTTATCAAAATCGAAGGACTACAAAGGATGGCAAAGCTACAAACAGTAAATAACGCTCTAGTTCCTGCCCACATCCCTCAGAAAGACCGATGAGGGTCAGGCTCCATACCATGTAGCCCATATTTCCTACTTCACACTAGACAATAAAATAAATATGCAAACCCCTGTTGCTTATGAAAGAGCAGGATCCTAACCAGCCCCAAACTGAATCAGCACATCAAGTTAAATACTTCATGAAATGATTTATGAAGTAGTAACCACAAGCCATCTATCTTTTCATGAGAAAGCCTAAATGCAGGTGGCCCAATCCATTTTGATGTTAAGTTTTAATCCTTGCTTACGTTTTTGCATTTAAGCATACAAAAACATGAAAAATTCAAGCAGCTCCTCTTCATTTAACCTTAATTTAGCTTTTAGACAACTTACATATTAAGCAGATTTTCCGCCAAATCTTTATGGTGATACACATTTACATTCCTTTTCCCATTTTCCCTATTTCATTGTGGAAAAAAAGATATAAAGTGATGGAGAACTGAAGCAGAGGTCCTAGAAATGCAAAGTTTTTTGGAGGGTGGGGGGATAAGACTAGAGGAAGGGGAGCTGCTGGAGAGAATTATATGTAAATCTGGAAGAGGAAAAAGCCCCCTATTTTCCCGGTATTTTTTTTTTGTTAGCAATCATTCACAAGTCCCATTTACCACAGGTTTCATTAGAATATTGTATCCATATTTGCAGAGAAATGAAAAATTTGAAGCCATGCTAATTATCCCAGAGCTGTTTTAAACTAGTAAACATTTCTGGCTTGTATGCATTTGGAGATGAGTCATATCTGTCTTTTATCTACATTCAATCCCTTTTTCAGAGTCAAAAAAACCTACAAAAGAGCAATGAAGGAACAGTGATCAAAACTCACCAGTAGGACTTCAAACTGCATCAACACTTTAAAGATGCGATAGTGTTTGGTGATGTTTTACTGAGGGAATGGCATATTTATAATCAAGTTTTTCTCAGCATCATAACCAGTTCAGAGCAAGGACAAAGAAAGATACTGACAGACTACATATAAATTTATCTTTCAGACAGTGTTAGTAACCTTGCGATAGATGACAGGGTCTCGCTTCAGCCTGAACTTCCATCTGCTTGTTCAGGGGGAAAAAAACCCTAAACTTCAAGGTTCAGTTACTAGAAGTACCTTTTAAGAGCAAGTAAGAGTTTTTTAAGAGCAAGTAAGACTTTTAGATGGCAGAATCATCTGTTACTATTTCAGGGAAAATATTTAAGCTTTGGAATGAATTTCCAAACATTTGCCATTATACACCCTAAACCATAACTTATATGTCCTCAATTAATATTAAACTTAATTATTCAACTATTACATCTATCCAAATCAACGTGTCTTTCAACAAAAGCAAACTCCTCTTTCCATAAACAAATGAGAACAAAATGAACATTGTGCATGCTCAAATGAAAACATCACATGCCAAACCTGGGCTTCTCAGATCCAGAAGAAAATTAAGACCAGTAGAATTAAGACTGAACTTCAGTAATAAAGGAGATCAAAATCACGTCCATACGTCCAAAATGTCTGATACATGCAAAAACATTTAGTTCTATTTACAACGCTTAAGGGAGCTCAACATCCAGCATTCGAATTGCAGGACAAAATGTTTACATAAACCACAGTTTCAACAGAGTTCAGAGCGGAAGGGGGGGGTGTTGGGCGAGGGGGGAAGTGTATTTCAGAATTACCATAACTTGGCAGCAACACAGAACACCTGTTTGCTTCAGGAATTCTTTGAACCTTTTTCTTTAAAGTTCTTTAAATAACTTCATACTTGGAGTGCTTTAGATCACAAAGTGCCTGATCCACAGGAAAAACGTTTGGGTTTTTTTGTTTCCTGAGTGCATATATGGAAAAGGCAGGTGTATTTCAAAGTTGTGATTCCATTGTACCAGTGGGAATGTGGTTCCTATTGTTATTTCAGTGCACAGTTATCTATGTACGTACTTACTGTAAGTACCTGTCTCATAACTCGAAACTTAAAATCCGCTGCACTCGTTTTAGACAAATATAGTAATTATATGATAACTGCATGACTATATGCTGTTTTATTTTCTCCCCTTACATTAGCAGAGAGTGACACGTTCAGCGCCTCTCATCCAATCCGATGGTAAATACCGCAAGTGTTACTACGCTTCTACCGCTGTTCTCCGTTAAACAAATTGCTAGTTGCGTCTAAGAAGCACGACGAAACTAACGCTTTATTTAACACATCCTTCCAGATCTACTGTCTGGAACGCGAGCAAGCCTGCCTTCAGAGAGATGCCAAGCCGTATCCGTTTTCTGATAGAGGATGGCTCTTCACAGCAGAAACGTTTTAACACGGTCAGTGCGAATAAAGCACCTTCACCGAGGTTGCAGCAATATTTGCAACTGGCAGATTTGCCACTTAAAAGACGCACCGCATTTCCGAACCGACAAGCGCGTGGGCTGCACGACCCCCTCCCAAACGAGAGCCACGCGCACACAGCGGCGAGGGCCATCCCAGTTTCCCACGGCTGCCGCCGGGGCGCGGGTCCGCACCGCTCCCCCGCAGAGCCCGCGAGGGAAGCGCAGGCTCCGCGGCCCG